>CM068583.1:9781840-10104340 GCA_035048485.1 Pteria penguin
AACTAGTACGCGGACATCGACGGCCGACCTTGGGAATGTTCAAGAAGAATATTCGTCTAATTTCAATAGCATAAGAACCATAAACCTTAATATGTTTTGAATAGTGATAAAGTGTAAAGAAATTAGGGGGGGTAAATACTTCTTATTTATGCTTAATGACATCTTTATCGGCGATAAAACAAGGTTATGTCTACCTTTTTGTGACAGCGGTCTCGATCACACTAGGAAAAGCCGACTTCGGTTTCAAACGACATGTACGGCGGACTCGAGAACCAAAACTAGTTACGCGGACTTCCCGTGTCTATATAAAGATATTTTCTATTTTAATTTCCATATCATAAGCAAGAAATATTTAAATATTATATTAATGATATGATTAATTGCCATATCTAGTTAAATGTTAAAACATATCTTATATTGTGATAGAGGAGGTCCAACACAACAAATCCGACTTCGCTTTTCAAAACGGAAATCGTTGACATTATTAACAAATAATAAAATCAAGCTGTAATTAAAATTAATTGAGGCATTATTACCATTTTTAAAACAATGTTACATATTAGGCTTTATCTACTCCTTATTCGCAGTTTAAAACATACTACACTAACTAAAGTAATAAGGTAAGAGATTTTCTACATTTCCATCTTAGAAATTCTAAAGCGAATACCACGAAGTTTCGCGTACTACTTTAGGCGATATAGTGATTCGTGCCGATTTGGTGTCAAAACAAATCCGCTATCATTCGCTCTTATTCACTTTTGAACCCCCCTTTGACGGTAGTATGAAATTAGCAATCTCTACAAAGTCTCCCCGCTGTACATGTACATTTGGGAAAACCGACGTCTAACACGTGTAGATCTATAAATAACTGCTATTTTTTAGCAGCATTACACATCAACAACTACCAAGGACGTTTCTTTATCGTTGTGACGAGAAGAATTGTAAGAGTACTTCGGAATTCCCACTGCTATAAAAAGAAGCGATATTCTCAAGTTTTATTAATTATAATACAACGGATACTAGTACGGACTAGTAGTGTACTTTCTTAATTCACGGCACACGCTACAACAATAATTGTCCAATCGTACTTTTTCGGACTTTCCGTCGAGTATTCGGAAAGGGACTGCATGTCCTCCAGCGCAGATGAATATAACTCGTTCTTCATTGATGGAATAACGGCACATCTATTTTCTCGATCTGATCACACTTATCTTGCCCATTGACTCGTACAATATCGAATTATAAGTACAAGAAGTAAAATACTAATCATGCTTTTTCTAAATATCGACGCACTATTTATATACGAGGAGGTATTTTCTGCGTTCCATACGCATTCACCACAGCATATTGTAACGACTAGGGTCTTGGAATTTGACTACGCAACTTCCGACCAAAAATATATATTACATGAAGATATATGTATTCTTAAAAAATATTAGAATGTGTATTAATACATATATTGCTTTTTAAATGCTATAAGAAACAAATTTTGTTATTGTCAATAAATATTTACACAACACACAGCACTTATCAATGTATCTTAGTGGTTTTGTATGATCAAAGGCTAATTACTTAATTACAACGACGCATATTTTTCTGGTCATCAGAAAGTTTCAGTAAACGTTTCAGTGAAATTGTATGCAAATTGGCCAAGCCTGATCTATGTGTGATTTGTTGTGAAAACACAAGTCTTAAATACTATATAAACATTTTAATTATGAAACACCTTAATAGTTCTCCGAAGGGAAGTGTCATAAAACAAAGAACAATTAACTCAGTATTCACAATATTTCGGTCTCCAGTGAATTTTATTGGTATTGGTGACTTAAGTTATGTAATGTCTATCATATTTCATAACCGATATATAAAAAATTTTTCATATATCGTTATGAAATATGATGGATATTACATAACTTAAGCCACCAATACCAATAAAATTCACTAGAAGAAGGTCAGGAGACTGAAATATTGTGAATACTGATTAATTGTTCTTTATTTTAATTATGAGTAGTGTAATTAAAGTGGTAAAATATATAAAAAGAAAATCTAGGATGAAAGAAATCATTCATCATGTCGAACTTATGCATGTCCTGCGAGTCTGCCGTACGCCCTCGTCAGCATGCAATTCAATGTGACGATTGTTTGAGATGGAACCATCGTTTATGAGCACATGGCTTTTATATATAGTATAATTTGGTGGGTGGGGGGGGGGGGGGGGGGGGGGGGGGGGGGGGGGGGGGGGGGGGGGGTGGGGGGGGGGGGGGGGGGGGGGGGGGGGGGGGGGGGGGGGGGGGGGGGGGGGGGGGGGGGGGGGGGGGGGGGGGGGGGGGGGGGGGGGGGGGGGGGGGGGGGGGGGGGGTGGGGGGGGGGGGGGGGGGGGGGGGGGGGGGGGGGGGGGGGGGGGGGGGGGGGGGGGGGGGGGGGGGGGGGGGGGGGGGGGGGGGGGGGGGGGGGGGGGGGGGGGGGGGGGGGGGGGGGGGGGGGGGGGGGGGGGGGGGGGGGCGGGGGGGGGGGGGGGGGGGGGGGGGGGGGCGCAACGAGCCGAAAGCCCGGTGGTTATGGTGGTACTGGTAAGTATACAGTCATGGTAGAATAAGCAAAAAATCGATGAAATAACAACATAATAAAGCGTCTTGGACTCCCCTAATCTTTTCAACATAAGTGTAGTAAATTCTTAAATTTTAGGGTTTCTGGCTGCTTATATTTATTAATTTATCTAATTGAAGAAAGAAGAAAATACTTGATTTCATTCCCAAGTGTTGAAAAAAGGAGGTGGTCCAAAAACACTTCTGTTTGAATTGTAATTAGATAGGTTATATCAGATATAGGTCTCTGGTTATATCAGATATAGGTCTCTGGTTTTATTTTATCATGCAATTTTACACTTTAAAAAATACCTCTGAAAAGGGGAATTTACGATATCTCGATAAATGATACGCATTTGTTACGTCGTTATCTAATTGCGTAAAATAATATTTTCTATCAAGTCAGAGAAGGAACTAACTTAGTCCAATTTGCATATGCAAATTACATGTTAAATAGATATATATTGTTTTACAACAATATACAAATACAATATGGTTTGCCTTATATGAGATATGCACTTTAAAAACTTTAAATTTATACGATTATTCTCAGTATAATTTACTTGAAAGGAAATACTTTAAAGTTGTATACCCTCAAAATTCTAGCATATAAAACAAAAACTGTGTTTTTCTGGTATGGCTTAAGTTGTTAACGTTTCGAAGATTACATTAGTTCTGGCCTCAAACTTTCAGAGATATCAAAATAAAAAGAAAACATTTCTAAGGCTAATATATGTAATCAAAACGATTAGAAATAAATTTACCCCTGCACTAGTGAACATAGGGCATACAACTTTAAAATTCATCTAACTTAAAAGTTATTTAAGTTAATAAAGTGCTTGTTATAAAATACAACTCTGTTTTAATTATTCAAATTATACATACAATTATACACCCATATCTTGGCCCCCATTAGCCATATTTCTGCAACATAATAAGAGAAATCAGTTTATTTAATAACGATAACTTTGATGATATTAAGGAGAAATCCACGTGTATAAATAATTTCTTAAGAGAAAATAATGCTTCATTGGCCTGATCACATACAGATTTAATTGCAGATTTCATATTACCATTTCTAGATAAAGAAACGCCAAGAATTCGACCTGATTTCTACCTCTACACAATTAAGATACATATATCAGAGTGTGTGTATATGTCTCTGCATATATGTATTTATATATTTATGTTCCACTTGATCTTATTTATGTATATTAACGATCATTGTATCATATGATGTATATCTAATACATGTATCTATAAGCTGTAAAACAATACAACAATCAGGACGACACTGGTGATATCAGTGCAGTGAAAACAGGTATGACCGGGTTTATCACACAGGAAGCTGTTGCGTAATATTATGCATATATGCACCTTCTGCATAATGTGTCGGACATAAAAATTAAAGTGTTGTCTTTAAATAGTGTGGAAATCAATATCAATTACTTGTAGTAAGTGCTTTATCTCATATTTTTGACTATGTGTTTAGTGCTGTATCTATTGATATTTTATGGTGTTATGTCTATCTTAAAATAAATGAATAAATTTATAATTACAGAGTTTCGTCTGCTATTTGAAAGAACATTTATATATTGCTTTGGTATATCAATGGAAAAAAATTCTTATTGGCACAAACGCAACATGACATAAAGCACCATATGACACAGTCAGACCCCCCTCCTTCATACAATCACTAGTCACTATAATGAATTTATTATGGGTGCCGAAACGTCCTAAACGAGTGCCGAATCGTCTCGATTACGGTGCCGAAACATCTTAATCGGTGCCGAAACATCCAGGTACCGAAACGTCCATGATTCAAATTTTTACACTAATAATTAATATTCATTTCCCTCATCTATGAAGAATATACATAAGAAATATCCTACAACTAGCATTCTACCAGTAAATAGTAAGCATTCTACAATGAAGAAAAATCAAAGACAATATCTAAAAATATGCAAAACTGACAAAGTCTGAAAAAATGACATATCTGTTTCAAAAATTGGATTTCAAAATGAAACTTAAAATAGATCCATGATCTGAGAAATATGTCACCCCTCCTAGATAAACAACCTTGTGGATCTGGAAAAAAATTACATATTATGACAGAGTGAAAATGATACCAAAATCATTTCCACATTAATTTTGAAAATATCATATGAATAACTTCATTTTGCAATGTATATAATTTATTCTTACATATAATTCATACCTTAATGTTACCTAAACTTTTAAATTATCTTACAGTTATCTTGATGTAAGTTCTTGATAATCTTTTAATTACCTTTTGTCACTTTTACTTGGGGAAAGCATTAGAGATTATTGTAAATGACACCTTAGGCAATGTACAATAATTACTCTGAGCAGTTTGGCACCCAAGCTCAGGGCTTAGTTTATCACTCTTAAGTGTCAGAAACCTTTCTGTACAAGAAAGAGTAAAAGCATAATTACATAATCAGCCTTAGGTTTGTTTGGCACAATTGCGCTCAGACTTACTGTCATTGTTATTTTAAGAGTTTGATTTTTTAAAAAAATGAGACAGAGAGCATTCTGGTAAGACAGTGGGAGTATTGCAAGTCACCAACTAAGGCAGATTGTAGGAAGCCTTTTAAGATTGTAGACCTTACTACATAAGTTAGCCAGGAACTTGTAAATAATGTATATAGTGGATTGTTATTTGTGTGTAAATTGAAGTTTGGAAGATTGACAATAAATGTTGAAACTGTAATTCTGGATTGCTACAGTTATATTAAAAATACTTGATTGTAGTCTTGACTGCCTAACTAAATGTTAGGCAGCTTAATATTGAATACAATCGCATGGCAGCAGAGTTAATTCCCCCATCAGCCTCAGCACTTATAAATTAGTGTGAGAGGCACACCTACGCCACGGTGATAATATAAACAGTAGGGGAACTTGACAATCTGATTTATTCCCTATTTGTCCCATTGTGAATAAAAAACTGACGAAACCCCGTAAGGATCATGCTCTGATAAACTCTGATTTTCAGCCAATCAGTGGAATCTGTGGATAGGCTACAAATTTCTATGAATGAAATTAGCATCCCAAGTGTTCGTGAACTGCAAAGTAGTTTTTGAACAGTGTTTGTTACATATTGCATCACTTGCGCCTAGCCGATTCACTGATTGGCTATGGGAATTAACGGTTTCAGTGACTGAAACATCATCGGAGTTCACAAAACATAAGCCCTTACTGGGTTTCACCAGATTTTTTCAACAATGGGACAAATAGAGAAGCGGAATAAAGATTTTAGTAAATCCTTTCTGATATTCATTAAAATCCTCTTTAAAGTCCTGGAGAAAAAGATCATAATAGCTTAATATAGCATAAAAGATTTTGTTATCCTCAGTCTTATACAATGTATGAATAATATGTGATAGATAAGTGAATTTCAAATTGACAATGATGCTTCATTGTCACAGAGATAGCTACTTCCCATTTCAATAAACAAGTCCTCGTAACTAACATATCATTGTACATTTTTTTCTCTGTTTTTTTTTTCTAAACTTATATCAATCGTTAAATAAACATTTATTAAGGTTGGACCATATTTGGACTAATTCTAGTTATGCTTATATTGTTTAAATATATAGTCATTAATAAATAAATGATTCTTTAAAAGAGGTATAAACCATTTAGCAAGTTTGCAGGGATTGATCTTGTGTAAAACTAGAGCTGTCCTAATGGGACAAATACCCCCCACAGCAACAAAGTTGAAACATGCAATAATTCATCCCAAGGTACATCAATGGTATAAGTGTAATGGATGTTCCACTTGTACGTTTAAGGTATAATCAAAGAAAGCAATCTGGTTTGTGTGCACTCTGACCTCGATCTTCTAGATATGACCTTAGTTCAAGGTCATTACACATCCATGGACAACAACTGTGTAACATATAGTCTTCCAGCATTGTAACAGGAAGAAGTTATGGACGAGACAAGAATTCTGGATATGTATGAACTGTGACCTTGACCTTGTAGTCTCAGTGATCGGGAAGGCAAATAGGATCAATGGGACTATGGCCCCTCTTGCCGGCGACTCGATGGGCCATTTTCAATTTCTATCGGCCATCTCATTTTTTCAATGAGCCATTTTAGCATTTAAAAAAATTTTTTTTTTTTTTGGGTGCACAAAATGTCATACAACTGAATCAGACACTTCCAAATTACTAAGTTTGTGAATACAGAATAATACAAAACAACAGAAACAGTAAACAACCACTTGTAAATGCATTGTTTTTACCGTTAGCTACACATACTTTACAAAACATTTTATTGGTGGAAAAGTATAGCCAAGGCCATATCTTCAACCAGCGATCATGCAATGTTCTTTTACGATCGTGGCCCTGGGCAGGGTCAGGTATATCGCCATCACCCTCATCATGCTCAGATATTTCGGTAGGTCCCGATGGAGCATCTCCCGCATTTTTGTCGTGTATTTGACATATTGGAGAAGAACCTTAGCTTCGTTTGCTTAGGGTCCGGTTTTTGAACTTTTTTGGGTAGCATTTTTGTGCACTACAATATCGTTAGGTACTAAGCATGTAGACCGTTTTGAATCTCCCCGCGCTGAAGAATTTAGTTTATTTGAAAGAGCAAATTTGATTGGATTATGCACGAATCGATCAACCAATCGGATAAACCTCGTTTCCATCGGATATGATAAGATGAACAAAATGACGAAACCGATAACGGACTTCGAAGTTTGGTAGTCCTACGAGATCGACGCGAAGGCTGACTGTTCACGGGCTCGATATGCCGACTTGTATATCACACTATCTCAGATAGCGCACCGAGGAGATAGTTTAATGCGCCATTTTCCGTCTGAATGGGACTATGGCGCAGGGCGCGTTGCCTTCCCGATCACTGCTTGTAGATATGACCTTGGTTCAAGGTCATGACACACCCTTGGGTCATGAACAACAATTGTGTAGAAGTTATGGCCCGGACAAGTTTCATGGACAGACAGACACGCACACACAGATAGACAACCTGCTCCGTACAATGTGATACACAAATCTTTGGATCATAGAAAAGAATGGTGTGAAATACTATCAAGATCCTATACAGCAGTAAGGAGCTATGACCCATACAAGTATTTTGAAAATGTGTGCACTATGACTTTGACCTTGGATATGATCTTGAGTCAAGGTCATGACACAACCCTGGGTCATGGACAACAATTATGTGAAATATTATCCAAATATTATCCGATATAAGTACAATTCTTTTAAATCTAATATTCATATGATAGGAAGCCAAGCTACACCGATACTCCTGCCGTTACAGTAAAGTTAAAAGTAATTTCACCTGTTGCATAAATATCAATTGATTAATCAAGGCTAGGACAGTGTATCATCTGTACAATCTGCTAATCAGAAACCATTGCTAAGTAAAGGTTGGTACACGGTTTTCAAGCACCACGAGATATTCGCTCGACACCATATCGAGGGGGTGAGAAAAGAGTGTACTAACCGATTTAGAACATGGTTAAAGTATGTAGTTAAAGGACAAATTCTAATTGGTTTTGAGATTTTCTCTAACAATAATCTATATGAGCCCATAGAAAAATAATTTAGTTATCAATTAATCGTTGCAAAAATATTTGAATTCATATCATTTACAAATTCATTCTTCCATGATATTTCAATATTCAGGTTGTGTCCAGCAGTATACTATGGATTTTAAATCAGAAGTCTATTAAAATGTTGACATTATGGATATATCCACCCATAGTTTTTTATTTCATCGGGAAAATTCAATTGATAACACGCGTTTTAGTTCATCCGTTTCCGACTCCGAGCTAGAAGAACAACGATACGAAAGAATACCAAATAAGACAAGACAAAACAATGTTTTGGCTATTAATGTATGGAGAGCCTGGGGATAAAATCGGATTTCAAATCCGACTACATTGCTGGAGGAGTACTTTCTGGTACTTGTTTCTATCAACAATACATCGGAACCGGAGCTAAATTATTGGCTATGCCGTTTTGTGAATGAAGCATGTCGTCAAGACAGTAAATAAATTTATCGTTTATCTTTTAATAGTTTTTCATGATATAGATAAATACTTTAAAAATTGTGTCCATTCGAAGCCTGGTGACATAATGTCAACAAAGGCATTTGTACCCATAACTTTTTTATTTGAAAATTTACAGTTTCAGTCGAAACTAATGCAATCTTCAGTACGAATTAAGAACATCTATTGAATGTAATTTTCATTAAATGTTTGATATATACAATAACAATAAAACAATGGTTTACAATGCTGGGTTTGAAGAACAAGAAATCATGCAGCGAAGTGGTCTTAGGAGTATAGTTGCTCTGACGTACAAGCGACCATTGGAAACCAAACTTCCAACTAATAATATCTGACGCATTTCAACCGCCACCACATAAAAATCTGACAAAGAGAATATTCCGCCACTACTTTTGCCGACTCTTAACCCTCAATCAACTGAAACCAATACACAATTTAGATCCCTCTTCTTCTCAAACCAGAGACATATACATATACAAATTGAAATTCCGGAATGCATCAACTCCATCATTTTAATTAAAAATGGGAAAGAAATAAAATTATCTTTGTTAAATTTATTATAGACATGATGTGGTTCATGTGTTTTTCATCACTATTGGAATGAACTTAAAATCTATTGACGGTCTTGTGTATTTTTTTTTTTCCTTTATTCAATTCTACCTATAGTCAATTCGAGCCAAGGCAGTTTCTGGCAATAGAACATTCTACTGGGTAGTTACTCAATAGTTATCTGCCCTTTACCGATAGGTGTCGTGGTCGTATCCACCATTACGGTACTGAAAAAAGTTGTCGAGATATTAAAATGACGGGTCTATGAGCGTAGTGGTTAAAACAATATTTGTGTTTATTAATGTGTAATTGAATGGTCTGATCGGTGACTAGGATTGAAAATTAATAAACGTGTTTGTTTTTATAGTCCGTTATGAATTTCAGTTTAATATTTAAATATAAAGTATTAAAGAACAGAAAAAGAAAAGGAACATTTCTCCGGCCTTACCAAAAATGTTGGTCACCAAGCTAAGTTATTTATTCAGTAACGAATGATATATTTATGTATTACAGATTAATAAGATAATTATTAAATAATATTAAAACTTATTCAATACATATCAGACTACTTTCGAAACATAGTCTATGTTTCGGCAAATATCAATATCAACGCCTAGACCATTTCACAAACGAAGATTTTTCGAAACTTTTACTCAGATAAATTTCAGTATGCAGATGAATTGAGGTATTCGGGGAGAAATATCGTCTACTTAGCTATTTCCAAATTCAGGTTATCCGTATTATCAAAACCTGGGGTTGAATGTTTCGGAAAATCCTTTAAAAATTTTCATATATGATCTTTTGGAACATAACCTGCAGTTTTATGAAAATTGAATTCGCAAGTACCGAAATCAACTTGTCCAAAATAACTTAGATAAACAGTGGCGGACTTAGGGGGAGCGGAGGGGTTGATCGCCCCACCCCCGGTAGTGACCGAAAATTTTACCAAAACCCTGTCTTTTGGCCAAATTTGCCCTCAAACCCCCCCCCCCCCCCCACACACACACACAAAGGAGGCGCTGGATCCGCCAATGGATAAAAAACGAACCTCAATTCACTGCATTACTTCCCTCGTGTATGCAATCAGAGACGTATATACACATATGTGTATTTATGTCTCTGATGCAATGTTATTTAATTTCCTTCAATCAACATACATGTGTATCAATAATAGCAGGTCTTACGGATGATGGGGTTAAACTGCTGACATAAATACAGCAAGTTTATTGCGTAATACGGAAGACAGTTTCGGGAATGTAGCTTTAACTTTTGCCAAGGATACGTATGCTGAGATATTACTGACCCCAGGTGATTACCTGCTTTTACATCTGTTACATAATCTATTTTCTGTTAGTACAAGCTACCACTCGACATAGGGACATGGATCAAAGTAACAATCATGGGAATAATCAGAGATTTATTTCTCACACTTTAGACAGAAAAATCCTCAATTTTTAAAAAAAAATTTTTGGACCACAGCTGGATTTGAACCGCTACTCTCCATATTTCAATTACCAAGTGGTATAAGTACCATTGTGAGACCTACTTTTTAGACATGGTGGCATTATCTGTGAACCAATTTGGATGAAATTTACCAGATTGATAGAAGACCTTTAGTACTTCATGTATTCCATGTTTCATTAAAATCTTTCATGTGGTATAACAGCTGAAGTTCAAAATGTGATTGAATTGTTCCTATACACCCTCCTTTGGAAGTCTTAAAAAATTCATAGAAAATCCAAAAATTGAGATATTGACAAAATTCTTTCAAAGTAACATTCCTTACCATAATTATGATCACAATAGTCCATAAGAAATCATCATTATCAATTAACTAGGAAATATGACACTTTTCTGCATTGAAATCACCAAGTCCAAAGAAATGTCGAAAAAAAATTCTAAAATTTGATTTTGGAAGGGAGCCAAAATGACAATACGTCTTCACTCATCCCTCTAGATCATTTCTATGCATTCTGTCAGTCTCTGTGTACAGCCCGTATGAAAAAGAATATTGTTAAAGGAGGGAACTCGTTTGTGACCTACTTTTGACTATGGTGGCACCACCTGTAAAGAGGTCTGGACGAAAACTACAGAATTTGAAGAGGATCATAAGTGACTTATTTCTACCAAGATTTATTAAAATCCTTTAAACGGTTTTGTAGAAAAAGTTGAAAATGTGAAAAATGGCCACCCACCCCCCTTTTTTTTGGAAGTCTTAAAAAATTCATAAAAAATCCAAAAATTGAGATAATGATAAAATTCTTTCACAATAATATTCCTTACCACAATTATGATCAAAATAGTCATTAAGAAATCATCAATATCAATTAACTGAAAAACATGACACTTTTCTGCATTGAAATGACTAAGTCCAGAAACACGTCAAAAAAGTGTAAATTTCTATTTGACGGATCTTAACCCCGAACACAATTTTTAATAACCCATCTTTATAGATTGTTGAAATGCAATTAGTTTCCCCATTTATGTACTGGTTCTGGAGAAGAAGATGTTTGAAGAGGGTTACCCTTTTGGGCACTTTTGGCCCCGCCCTGGATCCATCCCTGAGGGAATCTGGATCCCGAACACAATTTTAGTAGGGGACCTTGAGTACATCATTTACACAAAGTTTGATCCAAATCTGCAATGTAGTTCCAGAGAAGAAGTCGAAAATGTGAAAAAGTTAACGACGACGACGACGGACGTCGCACTATGACTATAGCTCACTTCAGCCTTTGGCTCAGGTGAGCTAAAAACACAAGAAGTATCCCTAGTTTGGAAAAATTACATAATTTGGTTGATTTATAAAGATATATTCAGTTATATACCTCAAAGATAGCGGACAACTTTTCAAAACAGACATAACTTCATTAAAATTTCATGCTGATGAAATCCATCTATTGTTGGGGCATGCCAAATTAAAATGTATGACCCTTCAATCTATAATAATTTACAGCAAAAGAATGTTAAAAAATGTAGACAGATCTGGATGAAAAACATGAACACTTGCAAGAGACCATAAGTACTTCATTCCTATCAATTTCCTCAAAATCCTTCTGGTGGTTCTGTAGCAGAAGTTGATGTTGTGAATAAGTACCCTTCCCCTCTTTTGTTTTGTTTGCAGTTTTAAATCAAAGGACCTGAAGGTCCTGAAAGAAACTCTTACTCACATCTTGTTGTGAGTATAGATCTATATGTATAACAGTAAGGATACCTCGACCTCATTTTGTATGTAGTTGATTGAGATGAGTTATGTAAATGAAAATAAAGTAGTACACAAAGAAACCTGCTTATAAGGTTATCCCAATCATGTGTGATTCAATGGCAGTGGTGGGTTCAGTAGGGGGGGGGGGGGGGGGCGCTTCCCCCTTCTGCCACATATTTACGAAAAAAAATTCCACAAAATATTTACAAATCAAAAAATGGCAAAGTAGTTGACTAATACACATGTGGCCCCCCCTTTTTGGAAATCCTGGATCCGCCACTGCATGGAGTTTCCATCTTTCCAAGTTAGTTGTTTTTAATTTTCATTTATACTGATTTGTATATTTAGATTGATTATTCAAATTATGCGATGAGACTGATGAACTAAAAGCAACAGCGTTCCATGCAACACATTATCCTTTTAGTGAAGGCTACATGCTGGGTTATGATGTTTTCCACATATGTCCTTAATTCTCTCAATAACGACAGTGTATTGCAATGAAAATAGTCCAAGATTCTCTGCCCTTCTCTCACTTTTGATATTGGCAGTTTGTGGAAATTCCAACGTTTGATGAACAAAGTCTCTATGACTCTCTCTCACAAACTACCGATATCAAAAGTGGGAGATGGGCAGAGAATCTCGGACTACATTGAAAACTGTAAAGTAGTCCCTAAGACAAATCGCTTTGACTGTAGTTCGGGTAAAAAATACGAATGAAAAATCAGTTCGTAAAACACATCGTTATATATTTGTAGTTTGAAATGTTTTATCTTTATTATTATACAAAATGTGCAAAAAAAAAAATTCAAAGTGTGAAAATTATGAGAAAAGAGCAGAGACGAGGAAATCGACGATTGAATGTAGGAATGTTGGTCACCACGAATGTTGATCATGCAAATAGACTGATGAACATAAATTGATACACCATCACTTACGCCTTGGCAGGGGAGGGGACGTTTTCTAAAAGAATTCACACAATTGTGGTCAAAACTTATCTTTTAGAATAAACTCTTACACTATATCGATTAAATCCTCACAGCTGTCCTCGCTAGAATAGACAAACACTGACATAGACATCACACTATTTCTTCAAAGGTTGTAGTTTGGTGGACGTAAATCTGACTTTTGAACTTTGAGCAGTATAACAGTAAGATACTCCTTCATAAGGAGTATCCTAAAAAATAGACAAGAGTTGTCAGAAGACAACAAAGCTTGCTGGTGCAGGGTCTTTTTCATCATAAAATAGCTTTATTAAAAAGCTGACTTTTCAAAAAGTTAATTAATTTTTTAAAATCTAGAGCTGTCAACATAGAACGACTTATACCTCTGCCCCAGCTTATAGTCAAATGTGGAGGTCAAGGTCACAGGTTGAAAAATGTTGGTGCCAACAGCAAAGTCCTACCAAAAGGATTATGAAAGCCCCAACTCTTCTGGTTTAAAAGTTATGGCCAAGGTTAAGGGTTTCCAAAAGTAGGTCAAACATGGAAGTCAAGGTCGTGGGGTGAAAAATGTTGAAGCTGACTGAAAGGTCTTGCCATGAGGAATACACATGTGTAATATGAAATCCCCATCTCTTCTGGTTAGAAAGTTTTGGCCAAGACTAATTTTTTTCAGAACAGACAGAGTGACTGACAATGTGATTCCAATATACCATCCCCCCCCCAAAAACAAGTTTCAAAGCCCTACCCCTCTTGGTTTAACTGTTGTAGCCAATGTTAAATTTTCTGAAAAGATCAATCCAGACTATAAAAATGAAATTGGCTGATTTACAAAATACTTATGTTTTTGTGTCTGCCAACAAAGCAGCTAACAATATAATTATCGTTTCAAAAAGTTATTATGTTGATGTTATTAAACAAGAGGCCCAAATGGGCCTATATGGCTCACCTGAACAGCTAGATGATCAAGTTGAAGATATGAAAAATTGTCCCCCTCCCCCCTTTTCTTGGAAGTCTTAAAAAATTCATAAAAAATTCAAAAATCGAGATATTGAAAAAATTCCTTCGCACCAGCATTCCTTACCATAGAAATGATTAAATGAAACCAAATGAATGCATCAATGTTTACTAAAAGAAAATAATAACTCTTTAATGCATTAAAATAACAAAGTCCAAAATAAAAATGAAAAAACGTCAAAAATTTGATTTCGGAATGGAACCAAAAATATCAACACTTCTTCCCATGTGCCTCTAAATCATTCCTATGCAGTCGGTTTGTCGCTGTATGCACCCGATCTGAATAAGAAGTTTGTCAAAGGAGGGTACCCTCTGTGACCTACTTTTGTCTGTGGTGGTGCCACCTGTTCATGGATCCTGACAAAGATGACCACATTTGTCGGGGACCTTGAGTATTTGATGCATGCCAAGTTTCATTAAATTCCAGCAAGTGGTTCCGAAGAAAAAGTTCAAACTGTGAAATGTTTACACCAATTATCCCACCCCCCTTTTTCTTGAAAGTCTTAAAAAATTCATAAAAAATCCAAAACATAAAACATTGAAAAATTTTCTTCGCAGTAGTATTTCTTACCATCAAAATGATCAAATTAAACCAAATTAATGCATCAATGTTTACTAAAAGAAAAAAATACCTCTTTTCTGCATTAAAACTACCAAGTACAAAAAAACGTCAAAAATTTGATTTCGGAATGGAACCAAAAATAACAACACTTCTTCACACATCCCTCTAGATCATTCCTATGCATTCGGTTTCTCTCTGTATGCCCCCGGTCTGAAGAAGAAGTTTGTCAAAGGAGGCTACCCTCTTTGACCTACTTTTGCCTGTGGTGGCGCCACCTGTTGATGAATCCGGACGAAAAACAACAACACTTGTAGGGGACCATGAGTACTACATGCTTATCAAGTTTCATCAAATTCTGTTCAGTGGTTCTGGAGAAGAAGTCGAAAATGTGAAAAGTTAACGACGGACGGTGATTGATCACAATAGCTCACTTGAGCCTTCGGTTCAGGTGAGCTAAAAAGAATTGAAAGTCTTCCAGTGAAAATGAAATATCGTCGGTCTGACGGACAAGTCTGCTTATATTGACATAAGTCTGGTAAATAATCTCAGATTTCTGGACCGATTGTCCAGTGATTTCCAGAAGCGATTTCGGTTTCAAACTTATTCCTAATGTCATCTAAAAAGTGCATTTTACTTTCAGACTTGTAAAAATTGCTTTGGTCTAGTGAATTGTCCTAGTTTACGAGACCGAATGTCCTGTAAATATTTTTTTTACAATTTCGTATTCACTGCTCTACCAGTATATATGTTGAAACACCAGCACTAAAGAACAACATCTTGCATGACCACTTCATGACTCATTGCAATTTTGAAATTAGTAATGATACCAGAAGTCTCTGTCGAGACTGAAGCTCTACTGGTTTCCTCTTATTATCTTTTAAAAGGGTGGGGCAGCAGCGGGGGAATGTGCCCCTTTCAAATCAAGGGGGGGGGGGGGTATGTTCCGCCCCCTTTAATCTTTAAGATTTTTTATCATCAAGTAGTTAGAATATCAGTTAAAGTGTGGAAACAAAGCAGTAAAACGCTACTTTTTCTTCTGGTAGCAAAAGGGGCATGTGCCCCATCCCCTCTTTTTTCAAAACAGGGGATGGGATGAAGTATTTTTGTAACACCCACCTCCCCCCCTTTTCGATATTTTCCAATGTCGGTTCAAGTGTAGAAACAAAGTATGCAAACACTAGTTTTTCTTCCGACTAGCTTAATTTTTTTTTTTGCTAGCCATATATACATTTATATATAAATCATTATCCCATTTTTTTTTTCATTGCCCGCCAATGCTTTAGAGAAATGACTTCATACTATTTCAAGAGCGGTACATCGAATTACCGGGACGGCCACCAATTACCGGAACGGCTATGGAATTACCGAAACGGCCCCGAAACGGCCCTTAAAACGGCATAAAGTGTAACTGTCCCCTTTACCCCATTAAGTTACTTTTTTGACTGCCTTATATGACGATCTTTGTAAATAAATTGCTGGCCCAAGTGATTGTCTCAGTTCAAAGTACATAAGCCATAGTAATAACTTATAACGGTTAATGTTCATTCACATTTATTGACTTACAGATAGTAAATATTCTATTGACTCTAGAGTACTAAACAGTCAGGATTTATAATCAGTTATATTGTTCAATTCTTTGATCGTAAAAAAAAAACGACATATCTGATAGTATGAATACGCTTTGTGAGTTTTTTGTTCCTCTTGTTGCAACTACTTATGTTGATATTGTTGTATCAAATGATAAAAGATATTCTGAAATATCATTTTCGCCGGAATTACTCAACAATGTTCAAAATTATCAGAGGAAATGTGGAGAGTAGATCCTAAATATTTGGTGTCAAATTGAAATATTATGTGTATATGTATGTGTTACATATGTAATTCTAGAATTTCAATTACGATATTCCTTGTCCGAATTCACTGAGTTTCAACAACTGATTTCTCAGATCTGTGTATGACGCCATAAACTGAATAAATACTTAGGTCAATTATTTCATTTAAATTCATACCATTGTGAAACGTTCAAATAAATTGTCATGCAAAATGGTTTAATTCTATTTATCGATAGAATAAAACTAAATAAAATCCAAATCCCAGTTATAAATTCATTGTTGAAAAGAAGAATTTTCCGAAAGATAACACCGATGTACCCAGGGCGGGATATTGATTTGAAATTTGTTGTACAGATACATCACGAGAATAGCTTGGGCCAGTTTTTGATTTGGTTACCATCGAACAATCATTGACAGAGTTACACCCCTTGAACTTAAAGATTCAAATAATTCAGACTCGGAGTTTCCGTTCATTATCTCTGCAATGAGTTCATACATTGAAATGAACTTTTTTATAAGTGGATTGGTTATGAGTAGAAGATGACCCCTATTGATTCTAAGGTCAAAGGTTACATGTTTTAATACAAGTATATGGTATTCGGGTACTGTATTGTACTGTGTTCTATACTGATCCAAAGCATTACTGTTTATAGATATTTGAATTCTTTTAACATTATATAATCAATTTCTACAGTTACCCTATACCCCCCCCCCCCCCCCCCCCACACATTTTTACCACAGGAAAACACCTGTCCAATTTCCACGATCTACTACAGTTTTCACACCTCTATAATACGTTAATTAATACCCCTGGCATTTGAGAAGCAGTGATCAAGAGGTTCCAACTGGTGAAACGATGTAGATATAAATGACAGATAACAAACAAGAGGCCCAAGTGGGCCTATATCGCTCACCTGAGTACCTAGATTATCAGTCATGCATGAAGGAGAATTCATTTATTTTTGCATTAATGTGACTAAGTCAACACAGATGTTGAAAATATGTCAAATTTTATTTCAGGCTAGAATAAAAAACAACACTTTTTTGCACATCCATTCAGGTGATTTTGATATTAAGCATTTCCTTTGTCTCTGCAAGAAGTCATTCAGGGCAACAAGTTAGTCATTTTCTTTAGGTGGGGCCTTTTGTTGACTGATTTCAAGTCTGGGTCATGAACAACAATTGTTTCAAATATTGTCCAGATCTAACTTAAAATTGCCTAATTTCATATGTTGAGTGTTGAGAAACATCTAAAAACTTATTTAGATGTGTAAAGAAATGAAAAAAAAATTTTGACCACAGCTGGATTTGAACCGCTACTCTCCATATTTCAATTACCAAGTGGTATATGTACTATTGTGAGAACTGCTTTTTAGACATGGTGGCATTATCTGTTAACCAATTTGGATGAAATTTACCAAATTGATAGAGGACTTTTAGTACTTCATGTATTCCATGTTTCATTAAAATCTTTCATGTGGTATAACAGCATAAGTGAAAAATGTGATTGAATTGTTCCTATACACCCTCATTTGGAAGTCTTAAAAAATTCATAGAAAATCCAAAAATTGAGATATTGACAAAATTCTTTCAAAGTAACAATCCTTACCATAATTATGATCACAATAGTCCATAAGAAATCATCATTATCAATTAACTAGGAAATATGACACTTTTTTCTGCATTGAATCACCAAGTCCAAAGAAACGTCGAAAAAAATTCTAAAATTTGATTTTGGAAGGGAACCAAAATGACAATACATCTTCACTCATCCCTCTAGATCATCTCTATGCATTCTGTTTGTCTCTGTATACAGCCCGTATGAAAAAGAATATTGTTAAACGAGGGAACTCTTTTGTGACCTACTCTTGACTATGGTGGCGCCACCTGTAAAGAGGTCTGGACGAAAACAACAGAATTTGAAGAGGATCATGAGTGACTTATTTCTACCAAGATTTATTAAAATCCCTCAAACAGTTTTGTAGAAAAAGTTGAAAATGTGAAAAATGGCCAAAACACCCCCCCCCCTTTTTTTTTGGAAGTCTTAAACGTAAAATTCCTAATTTCATATGTTGAGTATTGAGAAACATCTAAAAACTTATTTAGATGTGTAAAAAAAAAAAAAAAATTTTTTTGACCACAGCTGGATTTGAACCGCTACTCTCCATATTTCAATTACCAAGTGGTATATGTACCATTGTGAGACCTACTTTTACACATCGTGGCATTATCTGTTAACCAATTTGGATGATCCGCACAAAAAACAAAACCTTTGAAAAGGACTATGAGTACTTGCATCCTACCCAGTTTTATCACAATCCTTCAAGTTGTTCTGTAGATCAAGTTGAAGATATGAAAAATTGTCCCCCCCCTTTTCTTGGAAGTCTTAAAAAATTCATAAAAAATTCAAAAATCGAGACATTGAAAAAATTCCTTCGCACCAGCATTCCTTACCATAGAAATGATTAAATGAAACCAAACGAATGCATCAATGTTTACTAAAAGAAAATAATAACTCTTTAATGCATTAAAATAACAAAGTCCAAAATAAAAATGAAAAAACGTCAAAAATTTGATTTCGGAATGGAACCAAAAATATCAACACTTCTTCCCATAAGCCTCTAAATCATTCCTATGCAGTCGGTTTGTCGCTGTATGCACCCGATCTGAATAAGAAGTTTGTCAAAGGAGGGTACCCTCTGTGACCTACTTTTGTCTGTGGTGGTGCCACCTGTTCATGGATCCTGACAAAAATGACCACATTTGTCGGGGACCTTGAGTATTTGATGCATGCCAAGTTTCACTGAATTCCAGCAAGTGGTTCCGAAGAAAAAGTTCAAACTGTGA
Organism: Pteria penguin; assembly: GCA_035048485.1. Taxonomy (NCBI): domain Eukaryota; kingdom Metazoa; phylum Mollusca; class Bivalvia; order Pterioida; family Pteriidae; genus Pteria; species Pteria penguin. The sequence continues at coordinate 9,801,443 of CM068583.1, forward strand.
AATGTTTACACCAATTATCCCACCCCCCTTTTTCTTGAAAGTCTTAAAAAATTCATAAAAAATCCAAAACATGAAATATTGAAAAAATTTCTTCGCAGTAGTATTTCTTACCATCAAAATGATCAAATTAAACCAAATTAATGCATCAATGTTTACTAAAAGAAAAAAATACCTCTTTTCTGCATTAAAACTACCAAGTACCAAAAAACGTCAAAAAAACGTCAAAAATTTGATTTCGGAACGGAACCAAAAATAACAACACTTCTTCACACATCCCTCTAGATCATTCCTATGCATTCGGTTTGTCTCTGTATGCCCCCGGTCTGAAGAAGAAGTTTGTCAAAGGAGGGTACCCTCTTTGACCTACTTTTGCCTGTGGTGGCGCCACCTGTTGATGAATCCGGACGAAAAACAACAACACTTGTAGGGGACCATGAGTACTACATGCTTATCAAGTTTCATCAAATTCTGTTCAGTGGTTCTGGAGAAGAAGTCGAAAATGTGAAAAGTTAACGACGGACGACGGACGACGGACGACAGACGACGGACGGACGACGGACGACGGACGGTGATTGATCACAATAGCTCACTTGAGCCTTTGGCTCAGGTGAGCTAAAAAGCGTAAATTTCTATTTGACGGATCTTAACCCCGAACACAATTTTTAATAACCCATCTTTATAGATTGTTGAAATGCAACTAGCTTCCCCATTTATGTACTGTTTCTGGAGAAGAAGATGTTTGAAGAGGGGTACCCTTTTGGGCACTTTTGGTCCCACCCTGGATCCACCCCTGAGGGAATCTGGATCCCGAACACAATTTTAGTAGGGGACCTTGAGTACATCATTTACACAAAGTTTGATCCAAATCTGCAATGTAGTTCCAAACAGTTTTGTAGAAAAAGTTGAAAATGTGAAAAATGGCCCCCCCCCCTTTTTTTTTTTTTGGAAGTCTTAAACGTAAAATTCCTAATTTCATATGTTGAGTGTTTAGAAACATCTAAAAACTTATTTAGATGTGTAAAAAAAAAAAAAAAAATTTTTGACCACAGCTGGATTTGATCCGCTACTCTCCATATTTCAATTACCAAGTATTATATGTACCATTGTGAGACCTACTTTTTAGACATGGTGGCATTATCTGTTAACCAATTTGGATGAAATTTACCACATTGATAGAGGACTTTTAGTACTTCATGTATTCCATGTTTCATTAAAATCTTTCATGTGGTTTCGTAGAAAAAGTTGAAAATGTGAAAAATGGCCAACCCCCCCTTTTTTTTGGAAGTCTTAAAAAATTCATAAAAAATCCAAAAATTGAGATAATGACAAAATTCTTTCACAATAATATTCCTTACCACAATTATGATCAAAATAGTCATTAAGAAATCATCAATATCAATTAACTGAAAAACATGACACTTTTCTTCATTGAAATGACTAAGTCCAGAAACACGTCAAAAAAGCGTAAATTTCTATTTGACGGATCTTAACCCCGAACACAATTTTTAACAACCCATCTTTATAGATTGTTGAAATGCAATTAGTTTCCCCATTTATGTACTGGTTCTGGAGAAGAAGATGTTTGAAGAGGGGTACCCTTTTGGGCACTTTTGGTCCCGCCATGGATCCACCCCTGAGGGAATCTGGATCCCGAACACAATTTTAGTAGGGGACCTTGAGTACATCATTTACACAAAGTTTGATCCAAATCTGCAATGTAGTTCCAGAGAAGAAGTCGAAAATGTGAAAAAGTTAACGACGGACGACGACGACGACGCCGACGACGACGACGACGACGGACGACGGACGGCGCACTATGACTATAACTCACTTGAGCCTTTGGCTCAGGTGAGCTAAAAATCTAATCCATGACCGTTCTATTATATATAACGTAGTTTCACAATGTTTTACAATGTACCTAGTAAAGAGGCTGGTATCCGAGTTATACTAAGTAACATTGAATTTAATAAGTTAATGTTTGATATTTTTTATGATATTTTCTAGTCAGATGTTAACAAGATACTTAGTCGTACAAACTAGATACTAAGTCGTACAAACGAGATACTAAGTCGTACGTACGAGATACTAAGTTCATGCAATTCAATAAATAAACGAACAAACTATCATAACATTGACGGGAACGGGGATGGAAAGGGGGAGGGAAGTTAACTTGCAATTATTTTTTGGTACAAACATGCGACTAGAGTCGCTGGCACTCTACCCATTTATATATTGAGCATATCGTATTCAAACTTTCATAACATATTGGAAGATTTTAGATAATATAAAAACAAGAAAATGAAAATTTCTATAAAATTTCACCCTAAGGACCCTTTATGCGTGACGCAGCTCAATTGGTTTAAACATTATTTATTGAGGCAAATACCTCTTTGTTGGGAATTGATTTATTGGCTGCATTCATGATGTTATATGATATTTTAGAGACTTGTTCATCAATAGCCATGTTGTTAAGACTCCAATCACTTTCATTGTACCACTAAACCACATACCAAACAAGATGAGAATGTTATTGGGTCCCGGGAACATATACCTTTATAGTAGAAGACATAACACAATTTTGGGACCACACCCTTTGTGGGACCCCAAGGGGTCCGAACTGGACCAAAATTGCACATGCACAACTAGACCGCCTACCCAGCAAGATCAGACCCTAATTAGCTCTCTGAAACATATACCTTCAGAGAAGAAGAGGGAACAAAATTTTGGGACCACGCCCCTTTGTTAGGACCCCAAGTGGTCCGGACCGGACCAAAATGGCACATGCATAACTACACCATCTACTTTACAAGATGAGACAATAATTAAGTCTCTGAGGCAAATACTTTTAGAGAAGAAGATGGAACAAGATTTTGGAACCACGCCCCTTTGTGGGACCTCAGGGGGTCCGAACTGGACCAAAATTGCACATGCACAACTAGACCACCAATCGAACAAGATGAAACCATAATTAAGTCTCTAGGACATATACCTTCAGAGAAGAAGAGGGAACAAATAAATTGTTTACGGACGGATGGCCGGACAATGGACGAAGGACCATCGCATGAGCTCGACTGGTGGAGACCAGTAGAGCTAAAAATTGATCTTCCTGCCATATATTGGCTCCACAAATTACACAAAAATCCATCTAAATTGTTTTTTATTATCTAATTCTAGTCACTGCTCAACTACTTTGCTTTCTAAACACATTACTTCTGCCCTTACAGCTATCAAAGTTCATATAATTAAGTACTGCACTGTTGTTTTTCATGATAGTAATATAAATTTATTTCTGTCAATTAAAAACTCTAGCGAAATCATAGATAAACTGTATTAACGAAATTTTAAAGTTAGTCAAATTTCCACATTTGATTTTTCTACCTTATATACCTCAATGCCACATGATTTAATAAAATTTAAGCTATTGTCTGTGATACACTGGTGTTTCAATAGAGAATCAAAAACGTACCTATGTACATCAGATAACTGTGGACTTTTCTCAAACATACAATATAACTCTTTTGAATACTGGACTGGGAACACCTTATGTAATCAATGCCATCACATTTTTTATCTACAATATTTACATACAATTTAATGGCAAAATTTATAACAAGAGGCCCAAGTGGGCCTATATCGCTCACCTGAGTACCTATATTATCAGTCATGCATGAAGGAAAAATTCATTTATTTTTGCATTAATGTGACCAAGTCAACACAGATGTTGAAAATATGTCAAATTTTATTTCAGGCTAGAATAAAAAACAACACTTTTTTGCACATCCATTCAGGTGATTTTGATATTAAGCATTTCCTTTGTCTCTGCAAGAAGTCATTCAGGGCAACAAGTTAGTCATTTTCTTTAGGTGGGGCCTTTTGTTGACTGATTTCAAGTCTGGGTCATGAACAACAATTGTTTCAAATATTGTCCAGATCTAACTTAAAATTGCCTAATTTCATATGTTGAGTGTTGAGAAACATCTAAAAACTTATTTAGATGTGTAAAGAAATGAAAAAAAAAAATTTGACCACAGCTGGATTTGAACCGCTACTCTCCATGTTTCAATTACCAAGTGGTATATGTACTATTGTGAGAACTGCTTTTTAGACATGGTGGCATTATCTGTTAACCAATTTGGATGAAATTTACCAAATTGATAGAGGACTTTTAGTACTTCATGTATTCCATGTTTCATTAAAATCTTTCATGTGGTATAACAGCAGAAGTGAAAAATGTGATTGAATTGTTCCTATACACCCTCATTTGGAAGTCTTAAAAAATTCATAGAAAATCCAAAAATTGCGATATTGACAAAATTCTTTCAAAGTAACAATCCTTACCATAATTATGATCACAATAGTCCATAAAAAATCATCATTATCAATTAACTAGGAAATAAGACACTTTTTTCTGCATTGAATCACCAAGTCCAAAGAAATGTCGAAAAAAATTCTAAAATTTGATTTTGGAAGGGAACCAAAATGACAATACATCTTCACTCATCCCTCTAGATCATTTCTATGCATTCTGTTTGTCTCTGTATACAGCCCGTATGAAAAAGAATATTGTTAAACGAGGGAACTCTTTTGTGACCTACTCTTGACTATGGTGGCGCCACCTGTAAAGAGGTCTGGACGAAAACAACAGAATTTGAAGAGGATCATAAGTGACTTATTTCTACCAAGATTTTATTAAAATCCTTCAAACAGTTTTGTAGAAAAAGTTGAAAATGTGAAAAATGGCCAACCCCCCCCCTTTTTTTTTTGGAAGTCTTAAACGTAAAATTCCTAATTTCATATGTTGAGTGTTGAGAAACATCTAAAAACTTATTTAGATGTGTAAAAAAAAAAAAAATTTTTTTTGACCACAGCTGGATTTGAACCGCTACTCTCCATATTTCAATTACCTAGTGGTATATGTACCATTGTGAGACCTACTTTTAGACATGGTGGCATTATCTGTTAACCAATTTGGATGATCCGCACAAAAAACAAAACCTTTGAAAAGGACTATGAGTACTTGCATCCTACCCAGTTTTATCACAATCCTTCAAGTTGTTCTGTAGATCAAGTTGAAGATATGAAAAATTGTCCCCCCCCCCCCCCCCCCCCCCCTTTTCTTGGAAGTCTTAAAAAATTCATAAAAAATTCAAAAATCGAGATATTGAAAAAATTCCTTCACACCAGCATTCCTTACCATAGAAATGATTAAATGAAACCAAATGAATGCATCAATGTTTACTAAAAGAAAATAATAACTCTTTAATGCATTAAAATAACAAAGTCCAAAATAAAAATGAAAAAACGTCAAAAATTTGATTTCGGAATGGAAAAATAAAAACACTTCTTCACACATCCCTCTAGATCATTCCTATGCATTCGGTTAGTCTCTGTATGCCCCCGGTCTGAAGAAGAAGTTTGTCAAAGTAGGGTACCCTCTTTGACCTACTTTTGCCTGTGGTGGCGCCACCTATTGATGGATCCTGACAAAGATGACCACATTTGTCGGGGACCTTGAGTACTTGATGCATGCCAAGTTTCATTGAATTCCAGCGAGTGGTTCTCAAGAAAAAGTTCAAACTGTGAAATGTTTACACCAATTGTCCCACCCCCCTTTTTCTTGAAAGTCTTAGAAAATTCATAAAAAATCCAAAAAATGAAATATTGAAAAAATTTCTTTGCAGTAGTATTTCTCATCATAAAAATGATCAAATTAAACCAAATTAATGCATCAATGTTTACTAAAAGACAAAAATACTTCTTTTCTGCATTAAAATTACAAAGTCCAAAAAAACGTAAAAAAAAACGTCAAAAATTATTTATCGGATTTCAACGATATGAACAAACTTTAGACATACATCCTTCTAGATCACTCAGATGCCATTAGTTTTATAGTCCATACACTGGTTCTGGAGAAGAAGATTTTCAAAGAGGGGTACCCTCTGAGATCTATTTTTAGCAATGGTGGCGCCACCTATTGAGGGATTTATATGAAATGAACAAACTTGGTAGAGGACCCCTAGTACTTCATCCACACCAAGTTTCATGCAAATCCTTTAAGCGGTTCTGAAGAAGAAGTTGAAAATGTGAAAAGTTTACGGACGGACGACGGACGACAGACGACGGACGACGGACGAAGAGTGATGCCAATAGCTCACTTGAGCCTTTGGCTCAGGTGAGCTAAAAAGCTGATTGGAATTCCCATGGGCACTAATTGCACTCCTCTTATCGCAGATTTATTTTTGTATTGTTATGAGACGGACTGTATGCAGTATATTAAAAAATCCACACATTGCGACTTTAACAATTCGCTGAATGACACCTCTAGGTATTTAGATGACATTTTGGTAATAGATAACTTTGAGTTTGAAAATTATATATCTAGTATTTATCCATCTCAACTATCAACTGAATAAAGCTAATATTTGAGATAAAGAGACACTTTTTTTTGATAACAATATTCATACCTACATACATAATAAACATAAAAATATGAATTTTACAGACCATATTCACAACTTAAAAATGTATCTAAATTCTAAAATATTAGTTTTCAGCAATTTGTGTCTAGCAGAACTTCTCATCCCAATTTCTGCTGTGAGTTGGCTTACAAATTAAGGAGGGTCACTGGGTCAGATATTTTAATAACTTCAATTTGTCCGGAATTAAAATTGTCAAACATCTTTTACATCGACAATATGACCCTAAGATCCGGATCTTCCCACTAAGACTATTGGTCTTGTATTGGGCCCTTATAAAGCCTTATGCACACTTTTCCTTTAGCGTTGCACACTGACTAACAGCAGTCTTACCCAAAACTCACTAGCCCGACGCCCGAGGCTAGTAATTTTCGGCTCGGGCTAGTAAAATCAGGCCAGTGGGTGGCCCGACTGGCTAGTAAAAATCGATCGTAGTTTCGCAGAACGAACTGTACTTCACACTAGTCGTTCTTTCTTGTCTTGGTCATGCATGCGCTTTTTAATACAATGGTACATCATTTTAAGCGGGTTTTTTTATCATGCTTCGTGTGTATGTTTTTTCTCTCGGTTTGCCGGATTGACAGTTAGAGTGACAGAGTTATTAGTTTCAAGATGAATGCCTTTGAGGCTTTGAAAGCAGGGTCACTGGCCATGGCCAATAAAAAGAGAAAGCAGAACGAGGAACCGCCGAAAATTAATGTTACCTTTAATATAAAGAATGATTTTGTTTTGAATATTTTAGAATCTTTCAGTTCGGGCTACGGTAGTAAAAATTTTCACTGGCTAGTAGACTTGTGATGACCACTAGCCCGGTCTACGGTTAAGTCGCCCCAAAGTGAAGTCGCCCCAAAGTAAAGTCGCACTATATCGGATAAGTCACCCCATAATGTCAAGTGCCCCAATGTCATGTAGAAATTGATCTGTTTATGGTAATTGTTTAAGTTATCTATTTGTTCACTTATAATACATGTTAATTAAATTGATGATTGTGCTACTTATGTCTTATCCTTCATAAAATTACAAGATTTTAAATTACTAGAGAAAAGTTCTACATCAGTAATGGCAGTATAGAGAGACACCAATCGCACGAGGCGACTTCAATTGATATCAATAATTATCCTATAGTAAGCATACACCAAAATATTAATTCGTAAAACTTTATTTTCATCAATAAAAAGATAATTAATAACTCAAACATATATTTGAATATAATGATGAATCTCTATGTGGGGCGACCTTACTTGACAATATGGGGCGACTTAACCGATATAGGGCAACTTGACTTTGGGGCGACTTTACTTTGAGGCGACTCAACCTGACTCCCACTAGCCCTACTGGCTAGTGACCTGAAAAATTTTTCAGAAAGACTGTAACAAGACGGCTGGGACTCCATGACGAGCCTTGTCTAAGCCATTTCTGAGGAGACATGGTCCCGAACATTGGCCCCTCTACTCTTAGTCGGGACTCCTACACATCAAGGGCCTGAACTCATTTTCAGACCAGCAGAGTGCAGTTACTTCACTTTGATGGTGCTCTTTATATTTTTGATATCATAATCTTATTCGACATTACTATTAGTGTTTATATATTTTTATGACCTCTCAAACTGAGATCTGTTAACAGGTTTCTGAGCATTCATTTGCCTTTAATTTTCATAGAATTTAAATCATATTAAGTTAAATTTGGCCTGTATATTGATTGATTGATTGATTTTTTTGTTTTACGTCACACCACGAATATTTCACGTATATGGTGACGGCATCTGCCTGATGCGGGGCATACAAATTTTGACCTTTGCAACGGACCCACCCGAAGCAGTGAGGGATCTTTAACGTGCCATGCATACCACGACACGGGGCCTCGGTTTTTACTGTCTCATCCGAAAGACAGAACACCGGCATGACCAGAGCGGGACTCGAACCCCGGCCTCCCGATCAGGAGTCCGACGCGATACCACTAGGCCACGCCGGCTTTGGCCTGTATAAAAAACTGCTTAATGCAGTGTTCAAAATTAGCAGTCATCCGGTTGTCAAAACCAACCTAACATCTCTTTGAGCAACCTAAAATTCTAATAAATATAATGGAGGTCATCCAAATTTTTTTTAACTTGCAAATTTGATGACCCAAACTTTCTACCAATGTTAAGTCCTGTTAATGTTGATGATGATTCCAATTTTATCATCAGTTTTCGGTACAAAATGTAGTCACAACGCAATAAACATCAGCGAATATATATATATATTCAACTGCACAATTTTTCAAGCTGTCAGTTGAATTAGCAACTTGTGTTCAGGTACATGTAAGCAATATAGGACCACTTGGACCTCTTGTTTAAAACTAATAATTGTAAACACTGCCAGAAGGTTTTTAGTTGTACTCTGATCATGTAACAGTGCATGTTTACACTCCCTCAGGAGTGCTGCACTAATATAGGAAGAAGAAGAGGTATCTTGATCTATCATGTTGCCATGATAACCATATGATCTTTTATAATTGATATAAAAATGAAAATCTACCATTTTCTTCTATATGAACAAAGATTTATAAACAAATAGTTTTAAGTCCTTAATTGATATGAACAAGGATATTTACTTTTGATTGATTGAGTTTTGTTTTACGTCACACCGCGAATATTTCATGTATATGGTGACAGCATCTGCCTGATGCGGGGCATACAAATTTTGACCTTTGCAACAGCCCACCCAAAGCAGTGAGGGATCTTTAACATGCCATGCATACCAAGACACGGGGCTCGGTTTTTCTGTCTCATCCGACATCCGGCATGACCTGAGCTGGACTTGAACCTCGGCCTCCAGATCAGAAGTCCGTGATACCACTAGGCAACGCCGGCTTAACAAGGATATTTACCACTGATATCAAAGTTTAGAAGATATGTATTTGATGTTATATATCCGGCTTAATTCATCAGCACTATCGTATGACGTTATCATCGTATTAATAAAATCTTAATGTGAAAAATTTATCCAGATTTGGGTTTTATGTCTTAAAATCGGAACAGGCGATTCTCAATTAATTTACTTAAAATGAAAGAGCTCAGATTGCTGAAAATATTGATATGCTACATGTGTAAAATATCTGCAAATCATACACTGTCACAGTGACCGCGCGACCGTCACAGAATCCAGAGAATGGAATTGAATAATATTTGAGAAATCGGAGTTGCACTACATTCATTAACACTACATAGTTTAATTGTTTAACTATTTATCATATTATTTTCATAGCATAATAAATATATTTGAGAATTACCGATACTAATTTCCGGAAAATTTTTAATGCTGCTGCTGAACCCCATCTTTTTCTCAATGGGTTGTTCTACTTCATAAAAGGGGTGTAATTATGATAATTACCATAAACACAACTGTTTCCGACGCGGATCTGTTTCATTGTTATACGCATTCATCCAATCTATACTACATAATATTTGTTAAATTAGTGTCTAGGTCACTCATGATAAAGCCTATTAAATGAAATTTATTTGTGTTTAAAGGGACATTATGTCGGTTCCCCTGCTTAAATGTGAATGAAGTCCTTTGAATTTCCGGTTGTCTGTACACGATGGCTCAGGGAAAATTGAAAGTGAAAACACAACGTCCTGATAGATCAAAAAGAAAAGGTGTCGACAAACATAAAAACAATGGGCCCAAAAAGGGTGGTATGTATATATAGATATGATATATATATATATTGAGATAAAGAGATTGGAAATTCATAGATGTTACAATATTGCCAGAAAAACTTCAGACTGAAAAATTCTGCAAACAATTTTTAGGCCAATTAGAGTGAGACGAAGCACCGGAACAGCACTTATAATCTCTTTTGACTTATAAGTCAATTTCTATTTTATTCAGGCTTAATGAAGTTAAAAATGCTGAAAAAATTCTCTATCAACTTTTAAACTAAGCTGGAATCTCTTTCGAACTTCCTCTGTTTTATGAATTATGTTTCATCATTGGGACTGTCACTGCCTTCATCATTTGGGCAGTTTTGGATTACGATGACTTCAGGATTCGGGTGTTGTTTATCACTATTCAGATTTATTTTGATATTTTTTTGTTTACTGACTACATATCAGAGGCCTTAGTTAAGTTTAGGGGACCGGGGTTATATAATGTAAAATATTGTATACATGTATATCAAAGAAATTTTACTGTACATTATTTGCGGTCCTACTACTTACCGGATTGACTGCGGAATTACCGGATTGACTACGGAATTACCGGATTGACCAAAAAAGTTACCGGATTGACCAGTTTTTTTCAATTTTTTTTTTCAGATATGGATCGAGTGATGTTAGTTACAGGTATTACGCGACTTTTTAGGCAAAAAAACGCATTCCAGTAAGTTGTAGTAATAGTTGGAATTTCCTCCGTTTGCACCGCGGCGTAAAGAGAGATAACTCTAGTTTCTTAGTGGTATGAATCGGGAATATGAATTTGTGTACATAGCTTAATTTACATGAATATGAATTTAATTATTTAATGTCATTTTATTTGCAGGTTTCAAATATATCAAGTCAATACAAGTCAAGTTGAAAATATTACAACTGGATGAAAATATAAATATTACAAATTGACGTTTCCAAATTACGATATAACTATAATTATATTAATGTTATGCTAAAAGCATGTATTTGCTTAAAGCTCAATAAAATATATATATATATATATATATATATATATATATATATATATATATTTAATATATATAAATACAGAGTATAGAAAATAAGAACAAGTACATTTACTAAACAACTTGAAAACTATCACGTACTTTGCATGCCTCACGGATATATTTACCAAAGTTACACAATTCGCTAATGTAATTGCTGCTCAAAAGTTGTGTCATTTTGAATTTAAATTTGAATTTGGATTTAAAACATAGAAAGCGTATTATTTTGTAGTAGTTGGTTATATTTACAAAATAAGGAGGGTCCATATACGTTCTGGGTGAAGTTCTAAAATTCAGATAAATATATGTCAATTAATGTATGATATATATTGTGTTCATCTTGAAGTTAAATTATTACTTTATATTTGTAATATCTGATGTACCAAATGACATAAAGAAATAAATGAAACAAAACTAAACTGAATGGTTGAGAGTAGATTATCGACCAAGTACTTGTCTATAGTATTGCGTAATATTACGACCACGGGTTAATTGAATGGATGAATTATCACACCTTGTGTCATTTAAAGGTATTAATTAGCGACACTTCCGACGGTCGGGGTATTAAAAAATAATGCTAAGAATATTTAGATATTTGGATGAATCATGAAACACTTGAGGACAACTGCATTTTATCTACTGTAAAAGAAAGATTAATTGATATTCATAAACAATCACTTATGTCAGAAATTAATGCATCATCAAAAGTTGTTTTGTATAAACAACTAATTGATAAAGTCACGCTACGCTACAATCATATTTAACAAAACCTATATATGATGAATATAAGAAACCTATCAGTAAGATACGTCCCTCAGTTGAGGGAGTAAACATAGCGAAAATGCACACTGTTAATAAATGAAATTGGTAAATATTACTAAGAAAAATACAAATCAGACCACATTGAAAACAGAAGAGAGAGAGAGAGAAAAAAACACCCCAGGAACAAGCAAAGGTATATATAGTTATAATATACAATGAATGATATCAGATAAATAGAAGCATACTTTGACAGAGAAGTACTGAGTGCCATTATATTTGTATGTGTAATAACCTGGATCCGCGCGTGACCATGTTTAATATCATAATAATATCACCTAGGCATACAACATAATCACTACCCTCAAGAATTAAATTAGAGCATCAAATACTAAATTAAACTTCCTTGGGAAGACATGGTCACTCGATCTTTGATGTTGTCTACGTGGTGAAAGATAACTAAAAGATGATTCAGCTCGTATGATAAATTTCCTCCATATTGATCGATTCATATATATTTCTTAATTACTTTGTTACCAATGTTTAACCACTGAACCAATGATATTACGCTGTCATTAAAACAGACACAATTACATGTATAATACTGTTATTGATTGTCAAATTTACATAAAAAACATTAATTTTACTACTGCCAATATAATAATAATAATCGATACATAATCGGTTATGAACATGTAGAATATTCCACTTTACATGTTATTAATTGTGTCTATTTTAGAAACAGCCGCGAACAACCTCTTAATTTGTTTTGTTTTCTTCTTCAATTTATTATTTATTAAACAACAAACACAAATTTGATAATGATAATTCTTTATTCTCGGCTATCTATATATTGCTTGTAATAGGACGAATTTTGGATATTTTTATACAAAACTGGAGTCATGAAATTAGAATGTCACCAAAACTACAAGTCTTTTCTCAAATTAAAGATAATTTTTTGTGCTCTTCTTATTTGAATAATATTCTGAATAAGAATTTGCGTTGTGTTCTCACCAAAATTAGGATAAGTGCACATGATCTTAACATCGAAAGAGGAAGGTATTTCAATATAGATAGAAAAAATAGAAAATGTATCTGCTGTAATTTAAATGTTATTGAAAATGAATACCACTTTTTGCTTGTGTGTCCTGTATATAATGATATACGAAGAGCGTTTTTACCAAAATATTATTGTCATTGGCGTAATGTAACTAAATTAAAATCTTTGTTAAATATATCTTCTAAAGGAAAGCAGTTAAAACTAATTCGATTTATTAACACAGCGTTGAAACAATCATTATTGAATATTTCTTTATAGTCTATATATACATATATATGCCCTCTGGCAATATGTTGTAAATTATTTGCATTTATCTTTTGTATTGATGGCTATGAACATTTGTTTAATTCCAATAAATGAATTTGAATTAATGAATTTGAATTTGTAATGAATAATATGTTATACTCCCTATAATACTATAAATATACTTTATATGCATTAAACATAGCCATACATGGGTATATAAAATAAAAACATGATAATATTGTATTGTATGTATGACTGTATGTATGACTGTATTGTATTATATGTATGACTGCATCTTCAATTTTTATTATCTTCATCTTGACTTCTATTTCAAATCTGTAAATACAATAACAGTAAATTATTTTCATAAATAAGAGAACTGAATATCAACAATCAAGTCTCACTTAAGCTATACAGAGTTCCCGCCCCCTTTCCTACTATTAATGTCAATAATCTCTCTTGTGTAGTGATATAAATGAATTGTAAGTTTAGATTATGTTAGAAATGAAGGATATATACCTAGGAAAAGAACAAAAATAGCCAAGACATTCTCCCTCCCATCAATATATTCCCTAGCTTTACTCAACATGCTTTATTAGCATGGCCTTAACATGCCCCCCCCCTTTTTTTTTTTAATTTTATACAAGGATTTTTGTGGTATTGAAGAGAAATGGGTAATAGAGGCGTTTCAGTTTGATCATTATACATATAAATATTAACTACCTGCCTATTGATCAATCTCATCTTATGATTAACTATATTCATAATAAGATTATGTCATGCAATACATAACATTTAAGACAAATAAGTATCTTATTTATATTTTTTCCCCAACAAAACTCCCTAAAAGTTGCAAAACCTTCACTTTCTATCATTTTCCACTACATGTATACTATAGAGTTCTATTACAAGTGTTGAAACTGTGGTCTATAGTCATATATTCCCGATTCATACCACTAAGAAACTAGAGTTATCTCTCTTTACGCCGCGACCGGAGGAAATTCCAACTATTACTACAACTTCCCGGAATGCGTTTTTTGCATAAAAAGTCGTGTAATACCTGTAACTAACATCACTCGATCCATATCTGAAAAAAAAAATTGAAAAAAACTGGTCAATCCGGTAACTTTTTTGGTCAATCCGGTAATTCCGTAGTCAATCCGGTAATTCCGCAGTCAATCCGGTAAGTAGTAGAACCCCATTATTTGCTAGCAATATTAGTGTTAAATCTAGGATTCCAAAAGGGCACACAAATTTCCCCATCAAAAGGGCACTTTTTAACGCGGTATTTGGTAAAAAGGGCACTTAATTTAGCAACTTTAAATGTCACCAAATATATTTAAAAATTTAGTTTAATATTGCATTATTTCCTCGTTTTATTTACGTAGATGATATTTGAAAATGTAAAAGACAATTGTTATTGATAATTTGATGTAATTTGTAATCCTTAACATTGCTTTGGTTGAAAATCTTAATTCCAGCTTCTCTTCAGAATAAATTCCTTTTCACAGTTGTAGGAGCTATAATTACTTAATATCTGTTACAATTACATTATTGCAATAATTATATGCTTCTGAGTATTGCATAAATTCCCAGTTTGTAAACTTATACTGTTTCATGTTCATAAAAATTTATTCAAACTTCTCCAAGACCAGCACTGCCCCTTCTGTCTATTACTGGCAACATGAGATACTGCAAGTTTTGTCATTGTACCTTGAACAGTCTTTACAATGTATCATTATTTTTTACATAACTTAAATATTTGAATGACATGCCATTATTTTAGCTGAAAAGAATGTGTTATTAAACAAAATGTTATGTGGGATCTAGGAGTATGCATGTGCACCACGACATAAACAAGTTTATAAGTCCTTGATGTGCAGTTGTATTTCTGGGTTGATATAAATTTTTAGTTAACCTGACCAATATTTTGATGAAAATAAAGAAAACAGTTTGCTACTAACAAAACAAAAATTTCTCTCAGCCTTCAACATCCACCCAATTTTCCTTCACAAATAAACTCCTGGATCTCGGTGCTACAGGAGGGATGTGTGACTGACGTTTGAATAATTCAAATTCAAAATCATAGAGGAAATTGCTGGAAGCATTAATAATGGGAAATATAAAGTGTATCTGTCCCCTTAAAGTTATTAGTTACTTTAGTTTTGTGACTGCCTTATACCACGATCTTTGTAAATAAGTTGCTGGCCCAAATGATTGTCTTAGCTCAAAGTACTTAAGTAATAGTAATAAATTTTAATGGTTAATGTTCATTCACATTTATTGACTTACAGATCGTAGATATTCTATTGAATCTAGCAAGGACTTAGCCCTTGATTCTAGAAATACCAAAAAGTCATGTTTTATAATCATTTATGTTGTTCAGCTGTTTGATCGTAAAAAAACCGACACGTCTGATAGTGTGAATACACTTCGTGTGTTTGTTGCCTCTCATGTTGCAACTACTTATGATGATATTGTTGTATCAAATGAAAAAAATGTTCTGAAATATCATCTTCGCCGGAATAACTAAACAATGTTCAAAATTATCAGAGGAAATGTGGAGAATAGATCTTTAAATATTTGGTGTCAAATTGAGAAAATTAGTTAAATGATATTTAGTAAAGCATTTAAAATGGGTAGCGATCGTGACCTGCTATGTAAACCAATCTCTTTTCATTTAATCCTAGAATAATTGATTTTAAAGATCAAAGATCCTTTAATTTTCTTTAATATCTGACTGGTAACAGATGTGAATTTGACCTGCAAAATTACTATTTCGGCATTCAGACAACCATGTCAAACTCTGTTCGTGTAAAGATGTAATCTAAATATAAGAAGGTAACATTGATTAAATTGCCCCAATTAACACCTGAAAAGTAGCAGACAGTGCAGTACACAGGTTACGGCTGATATTTAGCGGGTCAAACAGCTGACTTAGACCATTACGTAATGTACGGAAAGTCTTACCAAATTCTAAAGAGGGCATGTACGAAGCGATATTCGTTATATACTGGCCCTGTAAATAACGATCTTTTTGAGGGTTTCGTATTACGTGAACAAAGATTGATCTTCTTTAGTCTCATAAAATAATCACAAAGGGAAAATAAGGGCATGGCGCTCAGAAAAAGGGCATGGCGCGGCGCCATGCTATTTCGCTTTAGATAAAACACTAAATATATCTAAGTGTGCCACAGGCTGATGACAAAGAGGTTGGGATTAGAATAGATAGGGACAACTTTAGCTAAAACGGAGTAATGATAGACGAATCGTCCACCATTTTGGTTTGTTTAGGTCTAGGCACGTGCGACAAGTGACTATCTAAAAAGTAAGGAGCACCTGCTGGTTTCCTTGACGTCTCAATGCCTTTTGACGTCATAACGATGTTTTTCGTGACGTAAAAGCGCATGACCATGTTTTAAGATATATGCTTTCTAACGTCGTTTCACTTCAATTCGATATTTAAGAATGGATGCAGTACAATTATTCGGCTTAGTGAAGGAAAACGTTTCCAAGATCAGGTGGTTGTATGGAGCAAGGAGCTTGTGAAGAAAGACAAGTACTGCAATGACTGCAAATTGTAATCACTTGCAACTCCAACAGAGGAAACTCGGTCCTTAAGGGCCCGGGTTCTACTACTTACCAAAATTACCTGGAATTACCGAAATGACTCATTATTTACTGAAATGACTCAATAAGTTACCGAAATGACCTGTTTTTCATTCTTATTTCACCTGATATGGATAGAAAGGTGATAGTTACATGTTATAGATTACTAACATGCAAATACCACCTTGCAATAGATAATACGTATTGGACGCAACAGAGGAAATTCTAGCCATCGGTATTATCTATTGCAAGGTGGCATTTGCCTGAAAAGTAATCTATAACATGTAACTAAGGTAGCGTAGTTCACGGCAGCAAATATGAAAATTTCATTCTTATTTCATTCTTATTTCACCTGATATGGATAGAAAGGTGATAGTTACATGTTCATATTTGCTGCTGTGAACTACGCTACATGATCTTATTTGGTACCGTAAACTTTGCTACATGACCTTATTTGCTGCCGTGAACTACGCTACAGTCATTTGAGAGCTTCTTTTGTTGATATCAATGCTCCTCAGGTGCTTACATCATCTCCGTCTGACAAATGTTTGAAATTGCGGAGAACCCACACCAAAACTAGTACACAGATGCCGACACAGACTCAGTTAAAGCTATTGATTTCTCTAAAAATTTGAATTATTTCGTAGTGAAACTTCATATTAGTATTATTGTGGTAGTATTGAAATAATTACCTTATTGCATAGCAATAAATCAAATGACACTGTTTAAACGTTTCAGTGAAAAAGTGCATAAAACAACATTGAAAAGAGCTGAATTTATTAGACTAGGGTAACCAGTGCTCGAATGATACAGTCCTGGAATGCTTTGGTGAAGTACAGCTGCGTTGTTTTCAAAACAGTACACATTGTACACAAATTGTATACACTCCACCTAGATAACACCACTTTACTACCTCCAACACAAAAGATTTCTTTTTACACATAGATAAACAAATAAATAGCAGACGAAAATATTCACAACAAAACCAAAATAAATACCCTTGACATTCCAAAGCCCCAAGTGTGGTAAGGAATCAGTAATTAGTCCCCTACCGGCATCGCCGAAGAGGACTATAGGTTTGCACTCCGTCCGTCAGTCACACTCACGTTTTCCGGACTTTTTTTCTAAACACTTTTAGATATTCATCCAATTTTTGGTGTGTGAATCTACCACCATGACTTACAGATCAAGATTGAGTTTCGTTTTGGTCCACTGATTTTTTGACGGAATTACAGCCCTTGGAATAAGAAAATTTCTTGAAAATGGCAGTTTTCCGGACTTTTTTTCTAAACGCTTGTATATACACCAATTTTTTGTATGTGAGTATTACCACCATGAGTTACAGATCAAGTCCGAGACAGTTCTAGTTTTCATCATCATCAAAGGTTATGATCAAATACTTAACTTGCTGGCAGCCTGAAAGACAGCATGTTGTGTGTGTGTGTGTGTTTTGGGGGTCTTAATTTTCCAGTAGGGGACTTATTATTGCCTAAGCAATACTTTCAGAATGCTTGTTTAAATAAAGAATGTGATAAAAATACATAAATATCTATTTGTTGACTCGTATGTTTCAATATGCAAATTAGATAACTGTAAATCATCTGAAAGGCCACTTTCAATATGGGGACCAGTCATTAATTTTTCAAAACTCTGCATAAGAATATAATTTAAAGAAATTACTATGAAAATGTGAAAAGAAGACGTTTGCTGAGGCTATATATAATACAATCAAACAAACACCTATTTGGGAGGATGGCTCCTGTTTGATTTGAAAGACACAGGTAGTCTCTGCTACATCATTTTGACATTTGTCCAACATTTCGGGTTTTTTACATGCTTGTTATGAAAAATCAACTTACCAACGGTGTTGGAGTCGATGGAAGCCTTAAGCTTTGTAACTGTGCCACCGGCAGTGGAAAAAAATAAATAAAAAAACAAAAACACACTCAGACCACACAGAACCAGGGACGTATATATCTAAATATATATAGATATATACGTCCCTGACAGAACTGAGAACTTGCGGGCTGGTATAGTAGCTTCGTACCGAAGGACGCTAGCTTGGGATATTTAGCCTATTGTGATTAACAAATCACCATTTTAAAGGGTTAATTGAAGTTGGGGTTTCATAGACATGTAAATGTACAAACAGATTTCATCGTCGGCAGTTGACGGAGTGACAATTTCACAGTCGCCGTCCTAGTTCATACCTGCCAACTGTTCCGATTGTGGCATCAGTGTTTCATAAAAACAGTTTTCGCTTTTTTGTTTGTAATTAAAAGTGTTGAAAAAGCTGTATAATCTTTTATTCTTTTCTCTGTGGAATTTGCTGATAACTGTTAGTCTGTGAGGTCATTTTGTGGTTAAAAATTGAGAAATTGTCTCAGCGGCAGGGGCACTGCGCCCCCACCCCCACTATTCTAGGGTTGGCAGGTATGCTAGTTATACCCAAGCAAATATGACATGTCGTCCTGGCTTAGACACACCCATTTTCTGAAAAGTTATATTTCATTTACACATATAGAATCTTTGTAAACGTTTACTGCCAGAAAACGAAACGTCACCATTTACAGGTGTAAACGTTTCACCCCTAGTTGCATGCAAGATATAGAAAAAGAGCAGAAAGGGAGAAGTAATGGAGAGAGGGAGAGTAAGATAGGGACAAAGATACATGTAAGAAGGTACTGGGAGAAGAGCAAGAGAATAAAGATTCAGAGGTGTCAAATGATGCAAGTGATGTGATCAAGCACATTTTTGAAAATGAAAGAGAAAAAGAAAATTTTCAATATAAAAAATATTTGGAGTTAAATTTAAATAAGTATACAAACTTTATATCTGAGGAATTGAATGAAGTTCGAAGAAGTTAAGAAAGTCTACATTATTTACATGCTCTTATTTTTGGTCGGAATTGCATAAGCAATTCCAGACCCTAGTCGTTAAAATAAGCTGTGGGGAATGTGTGGAACGCTGAAAATACCTCCTCGTGTATAAATAGTGCTTCGATATTTAGAAAAAACGTGATTAGATTTAATTTTAGTAATTATTGTACGAGTCAATGCAAGATAAGTTTGATCAAATGAAAAAATAGATGTGCCGTTATTCCATCGATTTACACCAGCTATATTCATGCGCTGGAGGACATGCAGTCTTTCCGAATGCTCGACGGAAAGTCCCGAAAAAGTACGATTGACATTATTGTGTAGCTGTGCCGTAATAAGAAGTACACTACTAGCCCGTACTAGTATCCGTTGTATTATAATTAATAAAACTTGAGAATATCGCTTCTTTTTATTGCAGTGGAATTCGAAGTACTCTACAATCTTCCGTCACAACGATAAACATACGTCTTGGTAGTTGTTGATGTGTAATGCTACTAAAAATAGTCAGTTATTTATACATGTGTAGACGTCGTTTTCCCCAAATATACATGTACAGCGGGAGACTTTGTCCAGATTGCTAATTTCATACTACTATCAAGGTCAAAGGTGATAAGAGTAAATGATAGCGGATTTGTTCGACAAAATCGGCAAATGAAAAGGCGAATGACTTTGATTTGCGATTTCAGGCAAAGAATTCAAGACAAATATGCTTTAAACATGATATGTATAGTCCATTCGTCTGTTCTAATACCATAGGTCTTGTATTTGGCCCCTCTACAGCCTTATGCAGACTTTTACTTGAACGTTGCACGCTGACCAACAGGGCGGTGGGGACTATATGATCGACGGGCCCTGTCCAAACCTCTTTCAGAGGAGACATGGTCCTGAACCTCGTCCCCTCTGACTGTTACCGGTAGATTTATTTTGAATGTTTTTACAACAGTTTTTACTAATTTTAATTGTATTTGTTCTAAATATTTCAGGACTTACTATAGCTCCAAAGAAAGCAAAGAAAATACAGGAAATGAAATTAAAAAAGGTAAAGCAAAGATTAAAAGTTGTTAATGTTTGAATGCTATATTTCATGTGTGTGAACACTTACATGAAATGTGGAAGTAATTTTGTTGAAATATATATGAGTCAATTGAACTCTACTACTACTATTGGTATGATAATTTTGTGGGGGATGGATAAAGTTCTAAATTGAATTAGTTTCAACTTTGACACTCTTGATTTTTCTGATCATGAAAATATCTCTTTTTGAGATGGTTCTATAAAAAGTGGTATTATAAAATAATATGACCATTTGTGAGTATTACCGGTCTCTTCAAAACAAGGGGCAAACTGGGTGAAGTGATTAAGTGCTTGGCTTGTGGCACCAACAATCCAAGTTCGATTCCCAGATTGCGCCACTATGTTTAAGAGGTTGGTTACCTCCTGCTTCCATGTCGCAATATAACTGTAAAGCGACATAAAACACCAATCAACGAACCAACCAGATTTTCAAAACAAGGGGATTTCTAGGGCCAAAAATAGATTTTTAGCACTTATTAAGGATTCTGAGTTTGAGTCTGAATATTAAAAAAAATCCAATCTGCCATGCCTTAATAAAAATTTTAATGAAAAAATAACACAATGATTTATGGGACATTCTTCAGTGAAATATATGGATTGGAACATGGGATATGACTTTAAAGTATTCCATTCTTGATTCAACCTATACATGAAGACAACATTGTTTTATGACAATATAATAATAAATTGTTTACCAAATTATTTACTGAAGGTAGTTCAATTGATAAAGAACTAGACTCCCTTGATGCCTTCAAGCATACAATATCAGACAAAAATAACCTATTAATCAAATAAATATGACATATGCACTGGGTAATAATATAGGCTTTATCAATAGCATATATATAAGCATTTCTAAATTTAAGTGTCAGATATTTTAGATTTTAATGGAAAGCCATACATTTTTGACTGGATTACAAAGCAAGTCAGATCTATGAATTAATGAGTCTGTGTGTCGGTCTGTCCGGCGTCAACAATTTGCAGTTAGCTTGATCTCTCGCATACCATTAATGATAACAACTTAAAACTTGGTCAGTTTGTAGATATTAATGAGTTATCCCCAACAGACACAAACTTTGGTGACATTCACCTCGATTTTACACTTTTGCATTTAGCTTGATATCATGCATACCACTAATGATACAATGATACCAACTTCAAACTTGGTCAGTTTGTAGACATTGATGAGTTTTTCTCAACAGACACAAAATTTGGTGATCTCAACCTCAATTTTATGCTTCAGTGACAGGGTCACAATTTCGTTGAAATTTCCAGTAGCCAAGTGGGCCCCTAGATCATAAATTTTAGGGGCCCACACAGAAAACTATGAGTCCACAATAAATTCAAACAATTTTCTATATTAAATTTAATGTATTGATAAAATAATTACATTTTATTTTCATTAACTTTACTTCAATCTCCCTCTCTATTTCTTTCGAAATTTTCCACTTCTTCTTCATCTTCAGTTTCTTCAATCTCCTCTCTTCCTTCACTTCTCTATCTCCTCACTTCTCTCCAACTCTTCACTTCTTTCGATCTCCTCACTTTTCTTAATCTCTTCACTTCTTTTGATCTCCTCGCTTTTCTCCATCTCCTCTATAATGCCCTCATTCAGTTGTTCTGCTTCATCTATAGTACACTGGTTGTTTTTGGATTTTTGGTTTGGTCTTCTTTTCATTATGGATGTTAGGGGCAGGCTTGGTGTAGTGGTTAAGCGCTTGGCTTGCGGCGCCGACGATCCGGGTTCGATTCCCGGGTTGCGCCACTATGTTTAAGAGGTTGGTAACCTCCTGCTTCCATGTCGCGATATAACTGAAATATTGTTGAAAGCGACGTAAAACACCAATCAACCAACCAACCAACATTATGGATGTTTCATTCCAATGCTTAATAGCTTCCTTGACTTTGATTTCACACTCAAATAAACGCTTTTATATATATATGTGATCATTGTTTACTTATATGCAAGCGTCTAAATGACACACTCGGACTAAATGGAATAAGAATAAAAACAAGAGGCCCAAGTGGGCCTATATCGTTCACCTGAGTACCCTGACCTTTGAGAAGTATCCATAGATGGGAACAATCTACACTGCCAGGGGGTAGCCAGACGTACGTTTGTACGCAAAAACGTCCACATCATTTTTGCAAACGAGAAACAGAAATATTAATGATTGGAAAAAAATAATTAAAAACATTTTTAGAAGTGTCGAAAACAGGGGTCTAGAATTTTTTTTTAAATCTCACTTGCCACGGGCAAGTGTGGTGGAAAAATTGACTTGCCCAACCCTAAAATTTACTTGCCCATTAAAAATGATAGAAAATTAATAGTTTCGTTTTGTCTTTTTATTACAGTACAGTCGGCGTGGAATTTGGAAAGTCCGCGAGCGCCGACGGGCAGCCCACGCAATGCGGCCGACAGTCCGTCGGCGGTAGTATAAATTGTCCACTAGACCATATTACATGCCCACGATGCCGCCGGCGGACAGTTGAACGCACTAATTGTGCATCGGCTACCTGTAGAACTAACAGTGAATAGGGGTGAATTAAAGACCTCATTGTACATGTAAAGGCGGGAACTTCAGAAATTTATCACAATTTTAATACCAAACCAAATGTCTAAAATGGCTCGTTGATTCAAACACTACTTCATTGCTTACTTTTGAAAAGAATTACGAGTCTTTGTTTTGACACTTTCACTGGTGATGAAAATCTGTAAGAAATTGCGATACGTTTATAGATGTAAACAGTGCAACTGCTATCATGTTTTCTATATCCTGGATTGTCACTGTCTAATCGGCACGCGCTGGACAAAAAGGATTGAATGTTGACATTTCAGGGTCATTTACACAAGATGATATGTTTTATGAGTTAAAGTTGATAGGGGGTCTAAAGAATCTCAGAATGGTGAACAAAAGCATGTGTTTAGCCATCAAAATACGTAATGATTTATTTGAACTTCAAATTGCCTTACTATTAATAAAGTTCAACACACTTTCTCGCTCGGTGGCATGAAAGGGGCCCTCGTAAAAGGGCAACTTATTTTGGCTTGTTTATTCATTAGGGAAGCGTTACCTGCGCAAGATATAAATGAAGAATTATTCGAACGCTCTTTTATAATAATCATGTACTACAGTAACATATGATATCTAAGAGTGTTCCGGTTAAGTAAATCCATACGAAGTTATTCCATATGATACGATGAAGATTTATTGAAGTATTATCTGTATCAGGGACGTACATATCTTTAGATATATACGTCCCTGTCTGTATTATCTTTTTTAAAAAGTGTATTTTCTAACAGTGATACACCGCCGATAAATTACTTGCCCACGGGTAAGAACAAATCAGCTATTCACTTTCCCGACCTCACATTTTACTTTCCCCGGGAAATGGGAATGGGAATTCTAGACCCCTTGGCGAAAACACCAAAAATTGTCCAAAATCCATCATCTGCAGAGGGCGATTCAGTGTTCGCGAAGGTGTTCAGATTTTTACCAGACGTTCGGTCTGGTAAACAAAATTAATGTTCTTTACCAGACCGGACAATAATTCACCAGACCGAATAAAGAGAGCAAATTCATTAAAAAAAAACATGTACATTGTACATGTGTGTTATCATCATTTTTACTGAATTGAACAAGTTATATATTGCTATTAAATAAGTTCAATCAACTTATTCTTTTCTTTGATCATTTTATTTTAACAAAAACCATGTATTGTGAATACACATGTACATGTAACTGGTGCATAGTCACAGTGGCCTTGAGAACCTCTCCTACCCATTATCCAATTTAAAATTTTACTTTGTTTGCAAATTTAATTTTAATATCAAAGGATGTATGTACATGTACATTCATGTACATGTGTTAGCTAAAAATGAATTTGTCCCCTCCTTCATGAAAGTACTTCCAAACTCTGGAGTTTTCTAAGATGTGTGCTAATATTCACTCATATCTATTGAAACCTTAATTACCCACCAAATAGTGGGTACTCCTACTTGATAGAGGGAAATCCCAATAGAAGACTGTGTCTAAACAGGAAACAGTTCAAAGAGAAATAACTCTGATATTTTCAGCTTGGTGACATTTTGGCGCCAAAAAAAGATAGTTCGTCTTTGTTCTGCTAATGGGTTGCATAACGCAGTTGACTGGACATATGCAGTCTAGATAAATGCTTCTAGTATTACAAGATTACCTACTGCTCATACAGCCACAGTAGTTAATACTAGCTGCTTTGTTTGTACAAGTTTGATCACTCCAGAATGTGGTACACATAACGTACATGCACACGTACACTCGCTGAATTTCGAAGGGCGATGGGAAGTGCGAGGGGGGTGTCTTAGTGCAAGGAATCAGAAGTATTTAGTTTCAACTGGGGATACATTAATGATTTGGAATTTAAATCTTCCGACAGCAGTTTCACGTTTGAGTTAGAGAGAGAGACTACCTACTCTTTGCTTTTGAGACTACGATCGCAAATAACTAGATACGTTGATTAATGCTTGAACCCTGGTTCAAAGTTTTACCGGACATTAAGTCCGGTGCGATTCTAAAGTTTATCGGACCGAAGCCATTTTTACAAGACATGTCCGACGGTCCGACCAACCTTCGTAAACACTGGCGATTCGCCCTCAATACCCGATACAATGCTTCGCTTTTGCCTCAAGACGACCTCCAAACTCCATACCAATTTAGGTGCCCACATCAAAACTACCCTAACTTTGCCCCTGACTGCAATTATTTAGTCTTCACAAATGTCAACTAGATCATCAGCCAAGCAGAACAAAAATAGAATCAATTCTTTACACTTACTTCTATCAGTAGATGATTTTGATAATCTAGTTTGTCTCAGTAAGCTTCAGACCTGATTAAGTTTATAACCGTTTCGTGACCTAGGTGGCGCCACCTGTTGAGAAATCTGGACAAAAACAATAAATTTACTAGAGGGTCATAAATATTTCATTCTTACCAAGCTTCATCTAAATCCTTCACAAAGAATAAAATATGGATTCCCCCCCCCCCCTTTTTTTTTTTTAAATTAAAAAAAAAAGAATAAAATATCTAAAAATTGAGATATTGAAAAAATTATTTCACTGTAACAGTTCTTATCAAAAACTTGATAAAAAAGTAATAAATAAAATTGCCCCCGGCTGGGTTTGAACCCACAACCTTAAGATTCCTTTAAACCTTTCATTACCAGTAATATAACAATCTTGAAATCTTCATAAAAGATCTAAAAATTAAGATATGGACAAAATATTTTCACTGTGGCATTTTTTGCCTTAATATGATTAAATGAAACCAAATTACAACATCAAATTATAATATAAGGAGCAGTAATGAGTAAAGTCAATTGTTTTTGCATTGAAAATACCAAGTCCAAAAAGACAGCGAAAAAAACGTCAAAAATTTGATTTCAGAATGGAACCACAAACAACAACACTTTTTCACACATGAATCTAGATCATTCCTATGCATTCAGTTTATCTCTGTATGCCTCCAGTCTGAAAAGAAGTTTGTCAAAGGAAGGTACATTCTGTGACCTACTTTTGCCTGTGGTGGCGCCATCTGCCAACTTATTCGGACAAAAAACAAAACCTTAGTAAGGGACCAAGAATATTTGCATCCTACCTAGTTTCATCACAATCCTTTAAGTGGTTCTGTAGAATAAGTTGAAAATGTGAAAAATTGTCTACCTCCTCCCCCTTTTTCTTGGAAGTCTTAAAAAATTAATAAAAAAATCCAAAAATCGTGATACCGAAAAAATCTCTTCACATTAGCATTCCATACCATAAAAATGATTAAATGAAACAAAACTAATGCATCAATGTTTACTAAAGGAAAACAATAACTCTTTTCTGCATTAAAATAACAAAGTAAAAAAAAAGGAGAAAAAACGTCAAAAATTTGATTTCGGAATGGAACAGTAAGCAACAACACTTCTTCACACATGCCTCTAGATCATTCCTGTGCATTTGATTTGTCGCTGTAGGCATCTGGTTTGAAAAAGTTTGTCAAAGGAGGGTACCCCCTCTGTGACTTACTTTTGCCTGTGGTGGCACCATCTGCTTACTGATCCAAACAAAAAATAGAGCCTTTGTAAGGGACCAAGAGTACTTGCATCCTACCCAGTTTCATCACAATCCTTTAAGCGGTTCTGTAGAATAAGTTGAAAATGTGAAAAATTGTCCCACCCACCCCCCCCCCCCCCCCTTTTTTTTCTTGGAAGTCTTAAAAAATTCATAGAAAATTCCAAAAATTGAAAAAATTTCTTCACATTAGCATTCCTTAACATAGAAATGATTAAATGAAACCAAATTCATGCATCAGTGTTTACTAAAAAAAATAACTCTTTTCTGCATTAAAATAACAAAGTCCAAAAAAAGGTCGAAAAAACGTCAAAAATTTGATATCGGAATGGAACCAAAAAAAACAACACTTCTTCACACATCCCTCTAGATCAATCCCTGTGCATTCAGTTTGTCTCTGTAGGCATCTGGTCTGAAGAAGAAGTTTGTCAAAGGAGGCTACCCTCTGTGACCTACTTTTGCCTGTGGTGGCGCCACCTATTGACGAATCTGGAGGAAAAACAACAACACTTGTAGGGGACCATGAGTACTTCATGCATACCAAGTTTCATCAAATTCTGTTAAGCTGTTCTGAAGAAGAAGTCGAAAATGTGAAAAGTTAATGACGGACGTGGACGATTGATTACAATAGCCTTTGGTGAGCTAAAAACGAACAGAATACGGATTCTAATTTTGCCGGTCGCCATGTAGGTGATCAGTTTCGGAGAATTTGGTGGCCCACACTCAGAATTAGGTTGCATTGGCGAGTAGGAAGTTGTGACCCTGCAGTGAACTCAATCTGATTTTGCATTTAGCTTGATCTCTTGCATACTATTAATGAAACCAACTTATAACTTCTGGAAACATTTAGTAACTTAAAGAGACATGTTACATGATTGATTGATTGATTATTGTTTTTACGTCACTTTATGGTTATTTCACTTATATGGTGACGGCAGCTACCTGATGCATTGCATAGACGTTTCTACCTTTGCAATGGACCCACCAGAAGCAATGAGGGATCTTTTACATACCACGCCTACCGTGACACAGGACCTCGGTTTTTACTGTCTCATCCAAAAGACAGAACACTGTTGTGCCCAGAGTTCGAATCGAACCTGGTACCTCTTGGTCACGAGCTGAGCACCTCATCCATCAGGCCACACTGGCTTAACATATTTCTTGATAAGATTCTACAGGTGGGCTATGATGTTAAGTTTGCTATCTGGTCATACAGTCTTTGACTGTTTCTTACGCTTTAAAACTATTCATGTTGTCACAGTTTTTAACTCCCTTTGGCATCTTATTCCATATCTCAGCCCCTAAGAACTGTATTGATTTTTTTCACATTTGAGTTTTGCATTAGGTAATACCAAATTTACCTTTGACCTTTTGAGTCTAAAGTCAAAAGCGTTTTCCTCTCTCGATAATTAAGCATATATCCAAATTTGGTTTGAATATGATGAAAGGTACTTGAGTTATCATCTGGAAACCAATAATTACAGTATATTTTTGCCAGCTGTGACCTTGACCATTGACCTCTTGACGCCAAATTCAATAGGCTTCTTCTTCTCTTGATAAGTTAGCATATATTCAAATTTGGTTAAAAATTCTCTGAATATGAATACTTCTGCAAGCATAGCAGTATAACTCTAGGTCAAGAGGTCCTAGTTCAAATTTAAATGGAGACTCTTCGGTGTTCATTTTTAGCTCACCTGAGCCGAAGGCTCAAGTGAGCTATTGTGATCAATCACCGTCTGTCGTCAATCGTCGGTCGTTAGCTTTTCTACATTTTCGACTTCTTCTCCAGAACCGCCGTACAGAATTTTACCAATCTTCATAGGAAGTAAGCACTCAAGGTCCTCTACCAAATTTGTGTTTTTTGTGCCCATCCGTAATCCAAGATGGCTGCCATTGGCTCTGATTGGTTGACGCATTTTCACCTTTTTCTTCAGAATGACTGCATAGAATTCGACCAAACCTCATAGGAAGTAAGTACTGGAGGTCCTCTACCAAGTTTGTGTTTTTCGTGCCGATCCGTAATCCAAGATGGCAGACATTGGCTCTGATTGGTTGATACATTTTCGACTTCTTCTCCAGAACCACTGCACAGAATTTCACCAAACATCATAGGAAGTAAGAACTCAAGGTCCTCTACCAAGTTTGTGTTTTTCGTGCCGATCTTTTATCAAAGGTGGCTACCATTGGCTCTGATTGGTTGACACATTTTGGACTTCTTCTCCAGAAGTGCTGCACAGAATTTCACCAAACGTCATAGGAAGTAACTACTTGAGGTCCTCTACAAAGTTTGTGTTTTTCGTGCCGATCCATAATCCAAGATGGCCGCCATTGGCTCTGATTGGTTGACGCATTTTCGACTTCTTCTCCAGAACCGCTGTACAGAATTTCACCAAACTTCATAGGAAGTAAGTACTCGAGGTCTTCTACCAAGTTTGTGTTTTTCATGCCCATCCATAATCCAAGATGGCTGCCATTGGCTCTGATTGGTTGATACATTTTCGACTTCTTCTCCAGAACCACTGCACAGAATTTCACCAAACATCATAGGAAGTAAGAACTCAAGGTCCTCTACCAAGTTTGTGTTTTCCGTGCCGATCCGTAATCCAAGATGGCCCGCCATTGGCTCTGATTGATTGACACATTTTGGACTTCTTTTTCAGAACTGCTTCACAGAATTTCACCAAACCTCATAGGAAGTAAGTACTGGAGGTCCTCTACCAAGTTTGTGTTTTTCGTGCAGATCCGTAATCCAAGATGGCCGCCATTGGCTCTGATTGGTTGACACATTTTGGACTTCTTCAAAACAACTGCACAAAATATCACCAAACCTTATAGAAAGTCTTGTAGAAAAAAAGCAAAATTTTCTACTGAAATGAGCTGTCATTGTATTGTAAATAAGCAATTTGTGCTCAGGTGAGCGATATAGGCCCAAATGGGCCTCTTGTTTAGATGAGACGGTGAAAAAGAAGCTTGCAGTCAGTGTTGCATACAACACTCGTCCCCTTCAACAAACTCTATCCCACCCTAGACCTATACATAATCTAGCATTGTATTAGGTATAAAAGAAATCAATTATTCTTAACTCAAGTTATTATCTGGCAAATGAAATGCAGTGATAAATGTCTATTTTTAGTAACAGTGATTTTTAGCATTGACCTTTTGACCCCAAAAGTCAACCCCACCCTAGACCCTTACATGAGGTTTAAAAGAAATCAATGATTCCTAACGCAAGTTATCATCTGGAAGCAAATATAATGATAAATGTCTATTTTTAGTAACAGTGATTTTTAGCTTTGACCTTTTGACCCCAAAAGTCAATCCCACCCTAGACCTTTACATGAAGTTTAAAAGAAATGAATGATTCCTAAGGCAAGTTATCATATGGAAAGAGAAATACAATGATAAATGTCTATGTTTAGTAACAGTGACCCTTAGATTTGACCTTTTAACCCCATAATCAATCCAACATTAGATCTTTATGTAAGCTAACATTGTATGAAGATCGAAGCAAAGTGGTCATTCTTTACTGAAGTTAATGTCTGTAAACCATTCGGACAGACAGACAGACAACGACAAACACTGTCTATAGTCCCCTCCAGTTTTACTGGCTGGGGACTGAAAAAACAGAGGCCCTCTGCCACAATAAATGTCAGCATAAAAAGTAGAGAAATTCAAACTGAATCTGTCACTAATAAGTATCCAACATCTAAAAGGAACATAGAATGATAAGAGCATATTTTGATGTTCACCATTTCTGAAATAACTTTTATATACAGGCTAATCTCCCTATACTAAAATAGAGATAGAAATGTGATGTATATTCCTCTAGCATTAGATGACTCTTGAGTTTAGTTACTTAATCTATGATCCCATATACTATTCTTCATGCAGCAACACACCATCAGAATCCAATATTTTGAAACTTACCTTAATATATGTATTTGTATTGAAATTAATGAATGATACACTTACAAGTATCCTGGGTAATTATACGACCAAGAACCATATTTATTGAAAGTTATGGCCAATCACTGCAGCCAGTAAGCAAAAGATATGGTTAAAGCTATTTAAACCACCGTTGAAATTACCTTTAATACAGTAAATTATATACTTCACGCATCTTTTTGATAAAAATAAAACAAGCAACTTTGAAATGCGGTATTGCCGGAATGCAAATTATTTTAACCATTATTGAAAGCAGAATGTGTTTTGAAACATTATGCCAATAGAAGCAACAGAGTGCAATATAATCTATTTAAAAATAGAGGACAAATTTACAAAGTCATTTAACTTGATGACATCTGCAAGGGCTTCATTGGTTGAATGAGCATGCATAGCATGAAGAAACTGGAAACCTTTAAGGTCAAGGTTACAAAGGTCATTCAGGGATACAGCCCATTAAGGTCTATCTACATGTGTGGTTTGAAAGATCTAATTCTCATTATCTCTCTGTAATTGAACTAAACTTAAATATACATTTTGACTTTGAAATTGGTAACCGTCAAGATCACAAAAAAAAGTCACCAGGAATTAGCAGGTTCATCAAAGTCAATCTATGTTTGAAGTTTGAAAGACGTAACTCTAACAGTCTTCCTGTAATTGAACTTAAGTCAATTACACATTTGACATTGAAAAATTTCATCAAAGTCTATCTATATGTGAAGTTTGAAAGAGTTTTTGTCTATAGTTTTTCAACAGAATTAATTACACATTTGACCTTGAAACTTCGAACTGTCAATGTCACAAACAAAGGGTTCAATGGATAGATCCCATAAAGGTCTATTTACATGTGAAGTTTGGTATAAGTAACTCTCACAGTCTTACTAAAATTGAACTTAATTCAGTTACACATTTGACCTTGAAGCTGGGAGCCATCAAGATCAAGGTCACACAAAGGTTTTGATGAACAGTTCATCAAGATGTATCTACATGTAAAGTTTGAAAGAATTATTAGTAATGGTCTTTTTGCAATGAATTTAAAGGCAAGAGGTAATTGCTGAAGTGGAAAGATCATTGTTGAAGTGGAAAGAGCCATTTCAGAGACTGGATTTTGCTTCACAATCCAGCCAAAAACAGTATTCATGTATATTGTATTAATTAAAGCCTTTCAGGGTTATACGATGTCAAGCTTTACATTTGACCATAACATAATCCATTTCTGTGTCATTTCAGGGACTTGAAAGAACCATAAAGGCATCAATAGAGCATGACGTATCAATGAAAGCTCAATCTGTAGAACCAAAACAATTCTATTTGATCAAATCTAAAGCTGCATCAAGTTCATCTTTGGAGACCAAATGTAGCAAGACCAATTAAAAGATAAAACACATGACAGGGTTACACTTATACATGAATTTTGTATTGTCGAATTATTACAATAAGCTGCCTCTGATTAAGAAAGTATTATACTTGACTATAGTGCTACCAAATAAGTAACAGGAAAATATTCTGCTATGGTACATGTATTAATGAAATGAAATACAAAAGTAACAGGTGTAACATAATTATGGCATTTGCAACAATTTACTAGAATGGATATTCATATACCCCTAGAAAAGAAGTGGTGAGCCCCCTCCCCCTGAGTGAGGAGACCATATACCCAGGAAGAGAGAGTTCTCCCATTTTGTGAGCTGCACTTGCAATTATGTAGCATATAACCTTAATATTAAGTATATCTCAAGTTGGATTGGGTTGTTTGTTCAGAATTAATCTGCTACAAGTTGTTGTATATACATGTACATACAAGAATTAACCCTTAATCAAAATGAATTGTCAATTCATTTAATCTTTTTGAGTGGATACCCCAAATACCTTGTTGGGATTGAACAATGCTCATGAAAATGGATTAAAATCCTCCAATAAATGAACTCTGTGACAAAATAACAAGAAACATTCAAATCCCACAAATTTTTGACCCCCTGGCTTTTTTTAAGTTGATGGATTTAGTTTTCCACTTAACCACTTGAAAAAGACCAGATGGTTGAAAATTTGTTGAATTTAAGTGCTAGTTAATTATGAAAACTATTTAAAGAAAATAATACAGAGGATTATAAATATTTTCAAAATAGTTACTTGGGCTCAATATACCTCACCGCTGGCTCACAGATAGGGACTAAGTATAGCTCACTGCTGGTTCAGTATGACTCACAACTAGGAGCTCAGTATAGCTCACTGCTGGCTCAGTATAGCTCACTGCTGGTTCAGTATGACTAACAACTAGGAGCTCAGTATAGCTCACTGCTGGCTCAGTATCACTCACAAGTAGGAGCTCAGTATAACTCACTGCTGGCTCAGTATAGCTCACTGCTGACTTAGTATGACTCACAACTTGGAGCTCAGTATCACTCACAACTAGGAACTCGGGATAGCTCACTGCTGGCTCATTATCAGTCACAAGTAGGAGCTCAATATAGCTTATTGCTGGCCCGGTATCACTCACAAATAGGAGCTCAGTATAGCTTACTGCTGGCTCAGCATTATTCACAACTAGGTGCTCAGTATCACTCACAAATATGAGCTCAGAATAGTTCACTGATGGCTCAATATCACTCACAAGTAGGAGCTCAATGAGGCTCAGTATGACTTGCAACTTGGAGCTCAGTATCACTCACAAGTAGGGGCTAAGTATAGCTCACTGCTGGCACAGTATCGCTCACATGTAGAAGCTCAGTATAACTCACTGCTGGCTCGGTATGACTCGCAGCTAGGAGCTCGGTATAACTCACTGCTGGCTCAATATCACTCACAGGTAGAAGCTCGGAATAGCTCACTGCTGGTTCAGTATGACTCACAAGTTGGAGCTCAGTATAGCTCACTGCAGGCTCAGTATGAATCACAAGTAGGAGTTCAATACAACTCACTGCTGACTCAGTATGGCTCACAGTAGGAGCTCAATATAACTCAGCTCAGTATGACTCACAAGTAGGAGTTCAATATAACTCACTGCTGGCTGAGTATGCCTCACAAGTAAAAGCTCAGTATGCCTCACAAGTAGGAGCTCAGTATAGCTCACTGCTGGCTCAGTGTGACTCGCAAGTAAGATCTCAATATAACTCACTACTGGCTCAGTATCTCTCGCAAGTAGGAATTCAATATAACTCGGTGCTGGCTCAATATAACTCACTATTGGCTCCGTATGACTCAAGTAGAAGCTCAATATAACTCGCTGCTTGCTCAGTATGCTTCACAAGTAGGAGCTCAGTGTAGTTCACTGCTGGCTCACAATTAGGGGCTCTGTAAAAGGTTAGGGTATAGAGCCGGGTAGTCTTATCCCTTTTATCAGCAAAATTATATTTATTTATAAAGATTTGTTCAGCCATTTCTGTACATACCGGTACCTTTCTAATTTCATCCCTGCCTTTATAGTTTGATTGAAAAATACCGAGTCGCTCGTCAGAATTTATACCATGTGATTAATTCTGACTGGTGAAATTTACGATTAAAAGGGCGTATTTGATTAGTTTAAAGTGAAGGCTTACCAATGATTGCTTCTATAATTTTCAATCCCTTATATGTTACAATGATCTAACTGAAATTTACTCCGATAATTACAAACGTACATATACAAACTTTCAATTACACAAAACATTACTGGGCCCAAAAACCCCTGAGAATCGCATTTTCCTCTGATAAACTCTACAAAATCTGAAAAAATGAAGTCTTCCCTGACGGCCCTGATAAACTCTGAAGTCTACACTGAAAAACTTATGAAAAACACTGATGACCCTAAAAACTCTGAAGTCTGTTGAAAAACAATGACGATCCTGAAAAACTGACGCCGGTGTAAAGCCGAATAATGACCCCCGTCGAATAATGACCGGGGGTCATTATTCTACATAGAAAAATGACCCCCCGGTCATTATTCCACGACCAAGGGGGTCATTATTCGACCGTAGAATAAGTGGCACCAGCCCCAAAAATTGCAAACCCCTCGTGAAAAATATTGACCCCCATAGAATAATGACCCCCTACAAACCGACTTGATTTCTTGATAAATGTTTTCAATGTGTACTTTTTATATATATATACCTTGGTGTACTGAAAGTTCGTGGGTATGGTGCATGTTGATGCTTATAATACTTCAGATAATTCTGGTATGCATTTTTGAGATTATTTTCAACCACCTAATTTTTTCATTGATCACGATCAAGATCCAGATCAAACGAGAAATGGATAAACGAAGTTTTATTTCGGGTTAGACGGCCGGGGTTCGATTCCCGGTCACACCAATAAGTTTTTTTTCATATAATAAATTCGATATCTTGATATCAGAAAATCATTTTCTGGTATCAAAAAAATTACGATCATTTTCTGATATCACAAAAATATATCACAAAATCAATTTTTGACATCAGCAAATGACTTACATTTTTTTATATCAGAAATTCGACTTTGTGATATAAAATATTCTTGTTTATTTTCTGATATCAAAACATTGATTTTTGATATCAGAAAATGTTTTTTTTTTATATCACAAAAATGATTTTTTATATCAGAAATAGCTTAAAAATATTAAAACATGCCCCATAATTGTCCAACATTTAAAAATCCCAAATTATGATTGTTCAACATGAATTTCCATGGCCATAGCCAGAAAACTATGAGAGAGGGATTCGATTCGTGAAGCGCTTAAGGCGCGATCCTGCTAGGGGTGTTCGGGGGCATCCCAACCCCCCGGAAAATTGTTTACAATTTTACGCAAAATGTTTCATTCTGAGTCAATCTGGAGAAGAATATTGCAGTCTACAATATTGAAAATTATGGGCGTGAAACAGAACACACAGTTCTGATATGAATCGTGACTTTAATTTTCATATTTGAATAAGAACGCCGAGTTTAATAGTGCGTGGTGGTTTTCAAGGGTTACCTGTATGTCTAAAGAAACTCGCCTGTAATCACTATTTGATTTCATTATTGTTCACTTTTAAAATAATTTTTGATTTTGATGACAGTAATGAAGTATTATAAAGAAATTTTTTTTTTTTATAAAAGGGGCTTCAATTATTAATTTTAAGTTTGATTTCATACTTCAGATATACGAAGTTTATGAAGAAACGAATCGCGATGATTAAAGCCCCAGTCGCACCGGGCTTGCGACCAGGATACAACCTTTCTGCGACTGAAAAAATAGAAATCGGATGTAAATCGTAGAATAGACGTGCGACCAATCGGAAAGATTTTGGGTGATCGCACGATCAAAATAAGTCGTAGCCAAGTTTTAAGCATGTTCAAAATTTACCTACAACCACCTGCGATTGAACAATCATTTAAGAAGTTTCATTGGTCGCAGACAGGTCTTGTATCGTCGTGCGACTAGTCCTACATGGACGCACCACCAATCGTATAAGATATCGCATGCAAGTGGTCACGTGGTTGGTTGTGCGACTGGTGGTACATTTTAAAGCGATTGGTCGTTACCTTCTAGCTGCGACGTGCTGCTTTTGGGTTGCAATTGGCCATGCAACTGATCGTAGGTGACCATGTTTAATTTGCCTGATCAGTTGCTAATCCTCAGGACCGGTCCTAAGATCACCTGCGACTGATCGTGCGATCAATATTATGGTAATCGCATGACCAATCGTGCCACATGTCGTGCGATGACCTACCACCGATCGTAAAATTAATCGCAGTATGCGATTACCTTTTGAGATCGTAGCAAACATCGACGATCGATCGCAATGTCATCAAATTTCCATCAATCGTACGATATAGAAATCGTACGATCCGGTGTCACTGGGGCTTTAACTGCTTCGAAGTTTGAAATGAAATACAGTCTCGAATCAAAGTCCCATGATAGCTAGCTCTCCAATTTGAGTACAATTATAAAAAAATGGAGCTTGAAAGAGTGTTTAAGTCTCTAGCATTTGCTAAAAAAATCTTAAAATTTGGCGGAGCTATATTAGGAAACTTACAAAAAAAATGCAAATATGGCTCCTCAAAGCAATGAATATGAATTTGGAGTTCTGCATGTAAATCACATGTGCTTGCAATAATTTAAAATCCATCTAATTGCAATCCAATGCATCTTCAGCGAGCTTAAAGAAACATTCGAATAGATTTTGTTCATGTAAGGATCAGTGTAGTGCCTATAGAATTTGGTATATTATCATCATGTTTTGTGCGCATGTTTTTGCATCTTTGGTTAAAATACGAGTCCAAGAAATATAGAAATAGTAACCGAATGATTTGTAGCCAATCGTGGTTCAAATGTGTAAACACTAGTGCTGATCATAAAATCGGAGTACCCCTACCCACCCACACCAATCTTTGCATTTATCTTAAAAGGTTTTATGAAAATTTTGCTAGATTCTTTTGTATTTTGTATCATTTTATCAATTAACTCTTTGCATTGGTTGCATGACTGAATCCGTTATGGTATAGATTTGTGTTGTTTTTTCCATGATATTAGATGATGTAATCATAATGCAAATACGAAAACAACGATTTTGTTAAAAAAAGATGCGATGATGTTCCGATTGTAGATGTTCATACTTGGTACATTTGCTTATCTGGAGATGCAAATATGCTTGAACCAAAATCGTAGGTCGAAGATCAAGGTCACTATATTGACTCTCTTGCAAAATGTTTGTTCGAGCTATATATTTCAGTTGTATAAATGAGTAATGATCGTGCTAGGTATATTTGTTCCTTTTTAGTTATCGATGTGTCATGACCTTGAACAAAGGTCACTATTAACTCTTTTGTAAAATTCTTGTGTATGTGATATCTTTCAGTTGTATGAATTGGTAATAATCATTCATGTACTTGGTACATTTTTCCCATGGAGATGCCAATGTGCCATGACTTGAACCAAAATTGTAGGTCAAAGGTCAAGGTAACTATTGCATAATTCTTGTCCAGTGTATATCTGTTACTTGTATGAATGGGTATATATCATTTTTCGGTATATTTTGTTCCTTTAAGTATGCTAGTGTGTTATGAACGTGTATCAAGGTCGTGTGCGAAAGGTCAAGGTCACAACCTTATTGTCAAGATCCTGTTAGAACATTTGATATTCAATTTCAGCATACAAAATATTGTTGCCACGGGGTATTATTCCCGTCAGCATAGTGATTCAAAGACTTATCATGTTGTGGAAAATACCAAATATTATTAAGTACAATATAGGGTCATTTTTCTATGGGGGTCATTTTCCTATAGATCGAACATGTAGAAAAATGACTCCCCGGGTATTTATTCTACGATTTTGACTCATTATTCTACGGCTAGGGAGTCATTTTTCTACGTAGAATAATGACCTATCCGGTCATAATTCGACGGGGGTCATTATTCGGCTTTACACCGGCCGTGCGGTTGCGTAAAGTTATATACGGTCCCTTCTATATTATAAGCCTTCTAATTTATAAGCCCTTAAATGGTTTGCTCTAATCTGTTTATGGCCTTTAATATGTATTAAATGTGATGAGAAAAAATTATGGTATTTCTTTTCTACCATTTTAAACGTATTATTTTAACGATTTTTGTAACACGAAGTGTTACACTGTTTTGGACCCGGGTCATGGGCGCTGCTATA
Organism: Pteria penguin; assembly: GCA_035048485.1. Lineage (NCBI taxonomy): Eukaryota > Metazoa > Mollusca > Bivalvia > Pterioida > Pteriidae > Pteria > Pteria penguin. Next base: position 9,839,862 of record CM068583.1, read on the forward strand.
TTGGGATTCACCCCTTTGCTCATGTATTCCTACACTCGGTGAAATAGGTCCATGATTATGTGCATTGAATTTGCAAATATTCATGAACATTTGATACTTCTGGTATGTTAACTACATATTCAGCAAATTATTTAGGAAGATGTATGAAAAGTCTACACCAGAGCTGAACAAACACGATGATAATTTTTGAAACTAACTGGCGTGGAACCTATGTTTTCATTCAGTCGTTGATTACTACGCATTGATCGCACACTTTCGGGCCTTTCCGTCGGCCCTTGCCAACCACAGTAACAACATGCTTTTGATGACGTTATGCCGAAAAATTGATTAAAGTGGGACAGCAGACTGTATAAGTTAAATTTTATCTTTCCGTATTGTAAATATTCAGCGTGAAATTGCCCCCCCCCCCCCCCCCAAAAAAAAAAAAAAATCCGCGTTGCCAAGGTACGAATAGCGTCATGTATGAAATTCTTCCGAGAAACGAATTGATATTTAGTGCACCGACATAAGAAGTTTCTTCGGTTTCATATTCTTAAACTTCCATAATTAAATTATTAATCACAAATTGATTCATACATGAGTGACTTGACATCGCATCGTAAACAGCTAAACGGGGAGATTTGCTCCGGCGCGGCGAGATGAAATAACATGATGAAAAGCATGTTACAAGGTGGTACGCATACATGTCATGTACGTTGTTGGTTTAACTTCATTGCAAATTGTCCTTGATATGAGATTTAAGATGGACGTTAAGAGCAGTGAACGAAGTTGGTTCAGACAGAATTTTTGATAGTTGGAGTCAGAGGCAATGTGGACAAAGAGTAGATGTAATGATTTATTATGTATTAATAAATTTGAGGAGGGTATAACGTGGTTATACATATCTGAACCCTAATGTGTGGACCAATCAGAATTATCAAAACAAAATAAGTGAATTAGATTTTATTTAACATCACTTTTTGTCCCCCGCTTTTGTGAAAGCAAGGGGACATTACATCTCGTAATACTCATTCCTCCATCTGTCAGTCTGTCACAAAAACTTTAACCTGGTTTATAACTTTTGATCCAGTAGGGGTACAACTTCACATGTAGATTCCTTGTGATGAGATTTTCCATTTAAGATAATTACTTTTGACATCTTAGAATTCTTTGAATTCACTTGTATATTTTGACAGTTATGTATCCTCAGGAACACCCTCATCTGATTACAACCCCCTCCTAATAAATTACAAACATGGATTCACCATGTCTTCTCTGTCTTTGTACATATCAAATCCACAGCAAATGGTCAGAGCAAGGACAGTTTTAGATCACCTTCACATAGTTTGTATGATCTTGTGCTATAGGCCTGACATCCGCAACTGGAAAACTCAGTTTTGGACAAACTGCAAATGCTGCAAGTAGCAAACATCTTGGGATATACACTTGATGGCATGCTTTGGATGCTGCATTTGACATAAGTTTTCGGTTTGAGTGGCATAGTTAGCCTTAGTGTACTTCAATTCTGGATGAGCTACATGCAAGTACCAAACTTACACTTAAATTAATTATTCATCTTGCAGACTTGAAAACATGTTTCAAGCTGTACCTGACAAACTTTTTGTCACCCGCTTTTTGTGAAAACGTGGGGACATGAAATCTCATTTGTCTGTCCATCCATCTCTGTCTGTCACAAAAACTTTAACCTTGGTCATAACGTAGGGCCATCATATCTGGCATGTTTGTGCCTAGTTGCAATACCTTTCCTTATCTGTAGACATGCACAACAATGACAATGTCACAGATCACTGCACCCTTAACTGTTAGAGCGTCAAAAGCAGGGGACCACAATTCTCTGAATTTACTTGTTTCATTTGAGTCATTTTGGTATCCTGTTTTGGGCACAAATATCTCAGTTATTAACAATACAAGTACCAAAGTTGCACCAATGATTCATCTATGGGATTCACACTAGAGTACCTGGTTCGATTGCTTCATGTGACAGTTTTCCACTTCAGTGATTTGGTTAACCTGTTGGGGGTACTTCACTTTGCGACAAACTAATAAAAATAAATGACGTCTGACTCGGCTGTATGCCAAGCCACCTCGAATAAACAGTGTGTGAAAATTCCCAAACTTGTGCTAATACATGTAGTTCATCTTGGGATGCAGACTTGAATGCAAGCTTCGTATAAATATTCCTACTTCAATTTTGTTTCATTAAAAGAAAATTGATTAGAATAACTTAATAATGATTAAAGAGTCATTTTGAATTTGTGCGGTTAATTGTAAGTATGAAACTAGTCCTGAATTAAGGGGGTAGTCTGGTGAACTAGTGAGAAGAATCAAAATCTACAACTGGCTATTTCATGCATATTCTATAAGAACAGACAGAGGTAGATTAAATAATAACAAAAACGTATCATGTTATGGAGCAAATTATTGTACTAGAATCAATGCAAATTAACACTGTGTCATGCCTATTTCGATATAGATAAATGTCATTTTAGAGCAGTTTATATATTTTTTTCACAAATATGACACAATAAAGTTTGGGTTTTTGGTCGCAATTCCAGACCCTAGTCGTTACAATATGCTGTGGGGAATGCGTGGTACGCAGAAAATACCTCCTCGTGTATAAATAGTGCGTCAATATTTTGAAAAAGCGTGATTAGATTTACTTTAAGTACTTATAAATCATATTGTATGAGGCAATGCAAGATAAGTTTGATCAGATGAGAAAATAGATGTGCCGTTATTCCATAGTATTAGACGAGTTATATTCATGCGCTGGAGGACTTGCAGTCTTTCCGAATACTCGACGGAAATTCCCGAAAAAGTACGATTGACATTATTGAGTAGCTGTGCCGTAATAAGAAGTACACTACTAGTCCGTATTAGTATCCGTTGTATTATAATTAATAAAACTTGAGAATATCGCTTCTTTTTATAGCAGTGGATTTCGAAGTACTCTACAATCTTCTCGTCACAACGATAAACAAACGTCTTGGTAGTTGTTGATGTGTAATGCTACTGAAAATAGCCAGTTATTTATAGATCTACATGTGTAGACGTGATTCTCCCCAAATGTACAGCGGGAGACTTTGTCCAGATTGCTAATTTTTATACTACTGTCAAGGTCAAAAGTAACAAGAAAGAATGATAGTGGATTTGTTTGACAAAGTCGGCAAATGAAAAGGCGAATGACTTCGATTTGCGATTTCAGGCAAAGAATTCAAGTCAAATATATGATATGTATAGTTCATTCGTCTCTTGCATTTCCAAAATGGACCGTGTTTCCCCATACGATCGGATGCTTAGCTGGGTCCAAGGCCATGCGGATTTGACCTCGTATATCTCGGGAAGTGCTTGGAGTTTTTAAATGAAATTTGGTGTCATTGTACATTAATTCTTTATGTGTGAATGGGCGAAAGCCCGAAAAATGCATCAAGTCCTTCATTGCTTTTGTTTGTTGTGTTCAACGCAGACCGTGTTTTTGTCAATACTGATCCTAAACATTACACGCTTGGTGTGTGATCTCTTGGTGGATCACGACTTTATTACCTTTGATGTACTTGACCATGCAATTCCGACCTTGAGGACTTTCAAGTCCTTTCATTTTATTTGGTAGATAAACTTATGAATTTATACTGATTGATTGAAAAAATAACAAGGATTAGGGAAAGCTCTGACAGCTTACGAAGCCTTTCATAGTGGCTATAGTAATTAAACAAACCTACTAAAATGATGACAATTTCACACGAAGTACACTTATTTGATAATTTCTGTAATCTGCATCACTGTCATATTACACTGTAATGTGCAATGGTCTGTCATAAGTCAAAACAACATAAAATTACAATAGGTAAATTTTACACCCTCCCCCCATTTTGCTGTAACCTCATTTGTCTGTAATATATATTGAATGAAATATTTCCTTTTCATGATCAAGAAAGGAATTGATTTGTTTACATATAAGCTTCAAAGAAAAAAGAGGAGTTACCGGCTCAGTTATGTGGCAGAAGTCACCATGGAGCTATACAATACATGAATATAAATAATATAATAGAACATTTAACACATTACAAAAATATTTGATTGTAGTGCAATTACGATACCGACTTAGGACGGTCATTTAATTTGACAAAAGCCAAACAAATGGTGTGGTTAACCGGTTTACGGGCCCAACTTCCCACTCACCGTAACAGCAGAACAATCAAAAGACGTACATTGAAAAATTTATAAATAATCCTCCATGTAAAGAACAAGGGTCAACAGGTATCGCAAATTGAGAGGTCATAAAAATATAAACACGTAAGGTATTGTAAAACACATAATGGTATAAAAATATATGCGACATCAACATGATAAACCGTGCTCTGCCAGTCTGAAAGCGAGCTAAGACCCTAGATCTGTAGGAGTCCCGACTAACAGTCAGAGGGGACGAGGTTCAGGACCATGTCTCCTCTGAAAGAGGTTTGGACAAGGCCCGTCATATAGTCCCCACCGCCCTGTTAGTCAGCGTGCAACGTTCAAGTAAAAGTCTGCATAAGGCTGTAGAGGGGCCAAATACAAGACCTATAGTCTTTTTGATGATCTCAATATCATATTGTCTATTTAGGAGACGTTTGACTATTTTATTACATGATAAAATAATGTTATCGGAGCCCTTTTTTTTTCCTTAGTTTATATACGAGATCACCGTAAAAATAAGGATGGGAAATTCCATTGGATACGTACTGTTGAAAAGAAATATTTCCAAATTTAGATAGAAGTTCTGAGTAAGATCTGAAGAATTTGCCGAATGTTTTTCTTAGCTTGTGATATCTGTAACCCTGAGTTAAAAGTTTAGTAGTAATTTGTAAATTTCGTTTATGAAAGTCCAAAACATCGGTGCAGCCTCTGACAAATCGAACTAATTGAGATATATAGATACCATATGATGGGAGTCGAGGAACATCGCCATCCAAGTAAGGGAAATTTACAATAGGAAATCCAAAATCCTCACGTTTATCATAAATATTAGTATATATTAGGTTGTTGATAATTTTGATGTTTAAATCTAAGAAAGGTGTAGATTTATCTCAAGTATTAGTTTTATTCAATTTGAGCTCTGGTGGATATATTTCTGATATAAATTGTTCGAATTCAGGGTTGTCGATAACCAAAATGTCATCCAGATATCTGCAAGTATTATTAAATTTGTCAATGAGGTCAAAACGTTTTGATTTTTGAATAGAAACCATAAAATCCCTCTCATAACAATAAAGAAATAAATCTGCTATCAGAGGCGCGCAGTTATTACCCATAGGAATCCCAACTATTTGTTGATATATCTTGCCATCAAATTGCACAAAAATATTATTCATGAGAAAATCTAGTGCTTTACATAATTCCTTACAAGTCCAGTATTTATATGAAATATATTGTTTGTTGGAAAAGAATCCAGAGTTATTGGAAGTACATATGTACGTTTTAGATTCTCTGTGAAAACACCATTGTATAAGAGACAGCAACTTGCTTTTAATCAAATCATGAGGCAGAGATGTATAAAGTGTAAAAAAATCAAATGTAGAAATTTGAGTCGCTTTGAAATTTAGCGAAAGAAGTTTGTCTATAACTTCATGAGAATTTTTAATCGACCAAAAGTAATTTATGTTACTATTATGAAATGCGACATCACAATATTTGATAATATGATCTTTTATAGCAGTTAGAGCAGACGTAATATGTTTCGATAGTACCGTAGTAGAGCAGTGGCTAGAATTAGATATGAAACGTGATTTATATGGACTTTTATGTAGTTTTGGGAGCCAATACATGGTTGGTAGATCAGATTTATCAGTTTTAATTTTGAAGTCGGACATGGTCATGAGGTGATCGTGCAAGGTGCTCTCTTTTGAGGTAGGGCTTTCCACATCTGTATGAGTGGAGTTTAATTCGTTTTTAAGTACTTCAATATAATATAGTTTTCAAACAACTATTATGTTATTACCTGCTTTATCAGCGGGAACAAAGACATATTTAGCATGTAAGTCAGCTATCTTCTTTTTAATAGAATTTGTCGTCAATGTATTAGGCTGTTGAAATAAATGCGGATTTTCCGTAAAGTTCTTAATACGGATATCGACAATTCTTAAAATCTCGAATTTCCAATCATTAAGAGCATTTAAATCAAATGACATTTCAAATTAAAACCATATTTAGATTCGATATAATCAAAATATATAAACACATTAATGCCCTCCCCCTTTTAGGAGGATTGAGGCTATTTGGAAAACAAGTACATATATTTCCCTGAAAAATCTGCCTTTGTGGTACATATATAACTACTTCAATGAAAATGTCAGTAACAACATCTTAGTATAATTTAAAAGTTTTTTTATTGATATGTAAATCATGCCTCTACTGTGAACGAGTCCGGAGATATAATGGCTCAAAGACACCATACTTTTCAACAGACAGCATATACAGCAGGTGCGACGACATCACGTCATTAAGACGAAACGTCTCAATGACATCATCCTCTACTGCATGACGTAAATCTGCAGCCTTTTTCAAATACGGTAGCACTATGAGGGTTAAAAATAAAAACCCTCTCTTGTTCATTAAATTTAGTTTTGATTGTTTCAAGATAATTAAACACACTGGCCTTCGCTTTTAGTTGAGTATTTTGTGCTTTTTTGGGTTTTAAAATAGTTTCCTTTTACCATTTCGTATCTGCCGGCATAGAGATCTATATCAGCATTGTCGATTGCTAGAGCAACGGAAACCGGTATGTCGTAAACAAGTTTTAATCAGTCCTTTGGTTTATATTTTTATTGATATATTGTTCCTATTGTGACTTACGTCTGTAACATTATCTTTACACATGCTTTTAAATAAATCGCAATACGATAACATGAATTACGTACTGAGCAAAAACAATTTTATTAACACAGGACTTCCTAGCGCGATGTCAATTGTTTAATTGATAAAATAACAATAACAGGCAAACATTTTAAAATGAAGGAAATAAGGCATATCATGCATCAAATGACAGGTCTTTCAAGAGAAATTCAGTGGTGTAAAAATTATTTCTCAACTTTAAAAATAAAGAAAGTCATAGCCCTCTCAAGGAAACAACTACACCAACTCTTTCTGATGGACTGAGTATTCCCCCAAATGTCATAAAAATATGAAAAGGGGGTATATGATATATCATCAGAAAGGTCTTTTCAAAAAGAATCCATAGGAGTATTAATGATAGCTCTATTGTATCATATATGTAAAGTGTGTCCAATACTATGAGATGGTAAAAGTATTTTTCCAGTCGATTTTTCCCTTTATGGAAACAACAAAGGGGACGTCCATTTGATTCTGAAGGGGGGGGGCATTTTTTTAATATTCTGAAAATGCTGAAAATAAAAAATCTGGCTTTGACTGAAATGAACATAAATATCCTGGCTTCTAGCTTGTACATATGGTGTGTTCCCGATACGTCGCAAATATTTTAATGATGTAGTGTTAATTAGGTGTGGACGGGGCCCACTAAGGGGTAAACATTAGTAAGCACAATACTTGTATTCAGAGTAAAATATATCAGAGAAAATTATTTTTTAATACAAGAGAGACCTGTGATTTCATATACTGTAGTATTTCCTTTGGGAATTACACGGGATTCATTCTTTCATTCATTCATTCATTCATTCATTCATTCATTCTTTATTTCCTCTTTGTCAGAGATTAGTATGTATCATGACATATACATAAACATATTTACAAACAGTTTACATCAAACAAAGAATACATTTTATATACAACTGAAAAGAAAAGCAAAGGAACAGTACATAGTAACAGACATAGTTACCAAGATACGTGTAAATGTACATGCACACACATGTACATATATACCGTGTGATTTATAAATGCATGTATATATATGTAAGTATACTAGTATACGTCAGTTAAAATGCACATGACGTCGTAAAGTATTATATTGAAATGAGGAACCAGATGTAGAGGATGACATTGCGGAGGAATACTGACCAGAGGCAGATTCAAGTAACTTATAGTTACAGTATCTAAAGTTGTTGTAGGTAACAAAATCGAGGGATGTGTTTACAAGTTTCCCAAGAATGATAAGAAATAACTCGCTTTCAGAAAGTGAAAGAAGTTTTGTGTATAATTCAGTACTGAAGTTTTCTCTGATATTGCACCACCAAGTGCGTCGGATGTTACAGGTAACAGAGCATACGCAGCAAGCATGTTCATGTACGTCAGAGTACTGCGCATGACAGAAAGGACATACAGACGAATCTTTTCGGGCTGGCTGGCATAGGATACTTGTACAACGTTTTGCGGTAATTATATCAGTATAGGACAACCGATTAAACCAAATTTCATATGGTTGGTATCGACTCGATGAAAAGATATCGATAAATCTCTCAAAATCAGGGTCAGTAGACATACGCAAGGTCCGAAGATTGTGTTGAACATTATACACAGCTTCTTTCACTTTATGTTTCCATAATAATTTGTTTGGGAAAGGGTGTCCATTATAAAAACAAAACAAGTAATCCTCTAAGTTGTATTTATGTAAAATACGGTGGATATCTGGTATAAATCCATTTCTCACTGAGTGAGTGGATCTTCTAGGAAAGCATATAGCCGAGTGTGGAATATCTGCTTAGTAAGTTTGATATTCTCCAACGAGCACAAGCGTCCAAGGAAAAGGAGTTTACTGATGTCAATTTCTGCCTCAATTGGCAGGAGCCTATATAAGATTTCGCACATGTCAGATCGCGTTGGTTTTGGTAGGTTCATTGCATGCTTGCAAATGAAGTGTTGTAAAACATTTAAGCGCCGCAGGTCAGTTCTCGTGAGATTATTCCACAGTTCACACCCGTGTGTTATGGAAGGGACGACAACTTTTTTATAGAGACTGGACACTGTCAGTGGATTTTGGTAAGCAATACCGCTGTCAGATAAGGCAAAGTACGATTTACGTCCCTTATCACATGCTTTCATAACTTTATCAGCACAGTTCAGTTTATTGTTAACAACAATACCGAGATGAGTACATGATGTAACGACTGGAATAATGTCTTCTCCTATAGTCCAAGAAAAAGTGGCAAGTTTACAAGCGCCTTTAGCTTTAATTGGTACAACGCATGATTTATTGGCGTTGAAATAGAAGCGCCAGCGAAGGGAGTATTCATACGCAACACGGAGCATGGATTGTAACGCTTTAGGGGACGTGGCTACACAGGAGATGTCGTCTGCCAATATTGGACAGCAACTTTGGACATGAAAAATACCTGTATTATGGCAAGATTTAGACAATTCGCATAACAAATGATCTATGAATACCAGATACAAAAAAGTTGAAAGTACCCCTCCTTGTCACACGCCCTGGTTAACTTCGCACCATCTAGACTGGGTTTGATCGACTACAATGGCGCTTTTCGTATCAGTATGACAGTCATCTGTTATGGACCATAGTTTACCTTTGATACCAATTTGATTTAGTTTGACCAAAAGGCCTTCGCGCCATACAGTATCAAAGGCTTTTCTGCTATCTAGGAAGCCTATGTACATATTGCATTTTTGTTCTAGTTTATGGAAGATAGTCTCATGTAGATTGAACGAGGCAGTGATACAACCTAATTTTGATTGGAAGCCTTGTTGTTCGGAAGTAAAGTTAGTATCGATGTCATGAAGACTATTTATTCGAGTGAGAATGATTTTTTCAAAAAGTTTGAAAAAACATGGGAGTAAGGCTATGGGTCTATAGCTGTCAAGAGATGTCTTTAACTTGTCCCCACCCTTAAAGATGGGCACAATTAGGCCCTGTTTCCATTTGGCGGGAACTTTTCCTATTTCCACAATAGCATTGAACAAACGAGTTAATTCAAAAGTTAGAGCTTCGCCACCATATATGATATGTTCATTACTCACTAGATCTGCGCCAGGAGCTTTGCGAAGTTTTAGAGATTTGACTGCCGATTTTACTTCCTGGACAGTGACTGGACCCCCCGGTAAGGAGCTGACATCTAATAGAGCATCACTTTTAGTGGCTCGGTATGTGGATTCTATAGAAGCTAAAAATGAATTGTCAAATTTGCAGTCATCTAAGGGTGAATATAACTTTTCATAAAAGCTAGCGAAAGCTTCGGCAACCTCTGATGGAGTAAAACATACGTGACCGGAGGGGTCGTGTACTTCAGGGTAAACCCTTGATGCTCTAGATTTTTTACCTTTAATGAGTTTCCAAAATAAGCGTATATCGCATTCCGCGGCACTATCGATGTCTTCGTTAGCTTTCTGAAGATAGTTTTCATTAGCTAAGCGAAGGCTGTTACGGAAGTAACGTTTTGCGGTTTTATAGTCTGAGTATGACAAGTTATGCATTCCGCGTGGTCGTCCCTCGTTAATCCATGCTCTGCGCTTTTCGCGTTCTAGTTTATGAGCCTGTTTGACTTCGGGGGTCCAATCCGGACGAGTATGTGGGTTAAAACCGTTTTGAGGTATTCTCGCGTCTCTAAGCGCAGTCTTTTACGGTTAATGCCAGTGTGTCGACATAAAATGTGATACCATGAATTGAAGATAACGTGTAGTCCTTTAGAGTAGAGAGTCTATCTGTTAAAAGGGTACTGTATAGGTTTAGAGCATCTAGAGACGCTTTATGCCATGCTGGTAGTTTGTTACAGCATTCAGACAGTTGCTGGAATTTACTATTAATGATAATAGATATGGCAACAGGTAAATGATCTGAAGTGTTAGAGACAGCGCCATCTTTAAGAACATGGTACTCTTGAATATTGTTTAATAAAGACCTGCTAAATACAATATAATCTAACATGGATTGATTTGTCAGGAAGCTGTATTCAGACCCTTTTATCTCAAAGCTTGTGCCAGGTATACATAAGTTACAACTGTTTAAAAAGTTGGTAAACATCTTTGATTTTCTTGCGTTAGTTTTGTGAATGTCATTTGGTAGACAACTACTATTAAAGTCGCCAGCAATGATGACATTACCAAGCTTAGAATAATGGTAGCACAAACTTTCTAGCATATGAATTTCATCAAGGTATGTATCAACATTACTTTCAGCAGGTAGATAAACACCAAATAAGAATACAGGTAAATTGTCCTGAGAAACTTGTATCTTAACACCACAAATTCGCGTGGAATTGAAACAATCAATATCAGTAACTGAATATTGTAAAGTTTTTCTACACATAATGGAAACCCCGTCTTTTCCACAGAATCTAGGAACAGTTTGTTGTGGGTCGAGAACAGGGTCTATACAAGTGAAACTAAAATAGTCATTATGAAGAGAGTTCATGTATGAGAAAGATTAAGCTCTTAGCTTGTGCTCTGTGATCACGGCAATATCATATTTGTATATATCAAGCATTTCTACTAAAGGCATGATGACATGATTCCCCTTACATTCCATGTCATTATTGAAAGAAAAGACATTTTAATAATAAGTACAATAGTACTGATATAACTCATGATGAAATAGGTAGTGGTCCGTAACAATGAGCAATACACTGTAACGTGACAGTAGCTTAGTAACAATCATCGGCTTCGTCATCCCAACGATCATACTGGTTATCGTCCCTTTCTCTGTCACGTCGTGCACATATATCACCCCATTCACGCTCACTATACCACCGACGGCACTGCACTTTGTTCGGCCAGAAATACGGAGACTCGATAATTCTAGCATCTTCTGGGTCCACATTTATTTTAGCAGAGAGACCACGGCGGGGTGATCTGCGTTTGAACAGAATCAGATGCGATACACGAACACCTTTTCCTTCTAAGTATTGAAAAATTCCCTCACGAGTAGATTCAGGACCATTTCCAGATAGATAAAAACATGCATTTCTTTTGTATGTAACGCCAACAAAAGTGTCGGACTTTGGTACAGTATTATTAGATTTAGTTACTGATGACTTGGTTTGACGTTCGTGGTCCTTGGATTGGTTGTATGGTTGTTTCATTGGGGAGTGTGATTCGAATTCCGATACATCGACGACGTCGGTAGGTTCCTTTGCGATCCAATTAGTATGCGTAGACTTAGACATAGGTTGCTCTGCTGAGCACAGTTCACTGGTCAGTGTATTACTGGGTGGGTCGACTTCGTGCATGATGGATTTACTGACTGACCTACATGGCTCGGGGGAAACCACTGATGCGTATGATTTTTTAACATTTAAGTCAGAAATTTGTCTCTGTAGATTAGCCGTCACTTTAGATAAGCGTTTAATTTCTGCATTAATTTGAGAGTTACATGCCTCGTACACATTATAATCAAGCCCTTCCAAACAATTAAGATGAGAGGCTGCTAGCTTCTGGAAGGCGTCACACTTTGTAGCTTTCGAATACAACTCTGATTTGAGTCTGTCAAACTCGACCTTCATCTGTTTTATTTCTCTTTGTAAGTTAAGAATTTCCACATTAAGAATCTTGATAGTTTTCTCATTATTGGCTTTGACAGATTCAAGGTCAGTCACCTGTTTTAGTAAAACTTGGATAGAAGTACGAATTTCAAGTGTTGACGTTTTCGGGTTGGGGGGATCGGTGACGGATTTGCTTTTTGATTTATCAAAAATTTCATCAATGTTACCTTTCTCGCCATTAATAAAGGCTTGTAACAAGTAGCAGTCTTTGGCAAATTTCTCTGTACTACTGCTTGTTTTAGTGCTTTTACGTGTAGTTAGATTGCCTTTCGGACAGTCCTCTAGTGCTTTAGCCCTGGAGCATAGCGTGTTCCTGTATCACTGCACAAATTGTGCATCATGACTTGTTAATTGCAAAAGTTTCTGGACATACAGGTTTTGCGGCAAATTCATAAGTTCATAGTCTAGTTTAGAGATGTCATTTTGCTGAAGTACAAAGCTACAATCTTGAAGTTTCTGGGTACTTTGTGGTAATTCAAGAATCGAGTCGTTAGCTGTACCACGATATCAAGGAAATAAATAATCTGTACCACGATATAATCTGTATCACGATAACAAGGAAATAAATAATCTGTATCACGATATCAAGGAAATAAATAATCTGTACCACAATATAATCTGTATCACGATAACAAGGAAATAAATAATCTGTATCACAATATCAAGGAAATAAATAATCTGTACCACGATAAAATCTGTATCACGATAACAAGGAAATAAATAATCTGTACCACGATATCAAGGAAATAAATAATCTGTACCACGATATAATCTGTATCACGATAACAAGGAAATAAATAATCTGTATCACGATATCAAGGAAATAAATATTCTATTCCCAACAGGTTTCAAAATGAAACAATGGATTTCTTTGTTTGATATCAATGACGTATATGCAACTACCCCCTACATTCTCTATCCAGAGTTCGTGCGCTAAAGCCACCACACCTCTGTCAACGCTATTTTTCAAGATTCTAGTAGGAGTTTTTAAAATTCATGGTTATAATACAAATCAAAACTCTGAGCATGTGATAATATGCTGAATATAAAGTATGATTTAAATTCAATGTAAAATTATTGAAAATGAATGTTTAATTACCTTGAAATTGGAACTATTTCGTGTGTTATATGCGTATGCAACTAGGTTGAAAATGAAGATAAACATGGAATTCAATGTAAGTGAGACTTTTAAAGAATGTGATAATTCGTTGAAAATAGCAGGCAGACAATTGAAGGTTTTATGATTCCTTTAACTTTGAAGATAAGCTTATAGAATTCCATGTGACACCGAACTATTTCAATTGCTAGAGGTTTCGTACCCGGGAGAATTCGTACCCAGGAAAATTCGCATCCAAAATTAATGGGTACGAATTTTCTGGTTAATTTGTACCCTGGATTCGAATTATCCAGAGAATTCGTACCCTACATATAATTCAGAAATATGTATTATATATATACTCTGTATCTAGTATCCTTGGTATAATTTGCATACTTAACATTTTCTATTTTTGACAAAAGTTTGGTTATATTTTGCAGTATACACATGTTGCAATTTACTCGCTATCCATGGACTTTCAACACACTAAATAATTTGCGAATTGTTTCTTTAGCACGTAAGTCATCATGATGATTACTGAACTTAGCTTTGAAATGCATGTAATTATGACAATTAGATTGGAACAGCATGTCTCTTTTCAAACAAGAGAAACAAAACACAAATGTATACTTCCATGTTCATTTTATTCATACTAATCTTGACAGCACTTTATATATCAGTGGGACAGAATTAGACAAACAAACGATCGAGTCAAGTACATGTAATATATTTATTTGAATTACAGGGGTCAGTGAATGTCCACTGTGGTATATTGTTGTTAGTGCCATAGTCATGTGACACCAGTTATTTCGTATTTTACATTGGATTGTGTGTTACATGTAGGTATAATTGACTTTTTTCGTCATTTTTTACCCACATTTAAAATAGAGTTATAGCTGTTTGATTAAAACCTGAATTTTTGACGTATTCTGTTATACTTTGAGATATTGAAGTATGTACTTATGAACTTTGATTTTTTGTGCAACTGACTCTATTTAACAAGAGTATTTGCCCATTTCCGGTATTCAATATTACCGACAGTCGTCGGCTATGCTAATATTGATGGGAAACTCAGCATGTATGTTTAGTATGAGGTTCTTACATATGAAGTTAGATTTAAATGTTTGTTATGTATTCGTTTGTAATGTTAAACCGCTGTCGTCCGTCCGTCTGCCTGCCCGCACCGCTTTGTCTTCGCAAGTCCACTTAAACCCTCAAGGGAAGTTTTATGAAACTTGTTACAAAGGAAGGACACTATATGCAGTTACGTATATTGTAAAGGGAATACTGTCCAAGACAAATTACATGACTTATGACCGTTGGGCATACAGACGGACTGACAGTAACTATATGCTCCGTCGTAAATTTCGAGGAGCATAATAAAATCGGTAAGGAAAAGAGATCTATAATATATATTGAACTTACTGTACACAAAAAGGAAATGGAGAAGTGCAGAAACAATAATGTATACAGACGGACGGAGCACCGGACAGCACCCTGTCATGATATCTTTGTCATAGACAGACAAACGGACAGACAAATTGATGGACAGATCAAAACTAGGACTAGCTATATGGGATTTAAAAATAAAAACTTAATTAAAACAAAGATGAAAAAATTAACCCCCACGTTCGATGTTTTATGCTGAAAGTCGTCTCTTCCTCGAATTATTCTTCCTATACAAATGTATCCAAGGCCCCTACCATCAAGTCTTGTTGCCAATCAACGTTTCTCCAATAGATAATATATATTAATATTAATTCTGATGATTTGATACATTAACAACAGCCAAGAATATTTGGGTAACTTCCATTAAAACCTGTAGGGGTCCGGTAATTGCACAGGTTTGTCGTCTAGCTGCAGTATACTAGTAATATCGGTTTAATAACATTTAGAGTCTTGAAGAATCCTATCTCAATGGCTATAATACATCACTGAACCTTGATAGATCTTTCATTCAAATTTACACGAGTGTTTGTTATCGCTCTGACAAATTTGACGCCCCTCGTAGTATAAATAGACTTGTCTTAAATTTTTGTTTCAGTGCGCATGTCCAAATGACGTGATTTTCCAATACTTTTAAATCCATATCAAGAGTTGTCTTTCTTACTTGAATACGTCTGTAAACGTATGTTGTTCACCCATTTTAATTGACACTTCAGTTTTCCTTAAATTTCAACAGATGATTTCTTAGTTTAAATCTAAGCCGGCGTGGCCTAGTGGTATCGCATCGAACTCCTGATCGGGAGGCCGGGCTTCGAGTCCCGCTCTGGTCATACCGGTGTCCTGTCTTTCGGATGAGACAGTAAAAACCGAGGCCCCGTGTCGTGGTATGCATGGCACGTTAAAGATCCCTTACTGCTTCGGGTGGGTCCGTTGCAAAAGTCAAAATTTGTATGCCCCGCATCAGGCAGATGCCGTCACCATATACGTGAAATATTCGTGATGTGACGTTAAACAAAAATTAATCAATCAATCAATCAAAGTTTAAATCTCGCGTCGGACTCCTAATCGGGAAGCTGGGGTTCGAGTCCCGCTATGGTTATGCCGGTGTCATGTCATGAATATACTTGTCTCCAAAATTTTTAAAGATATCACTGGAAACTGGTAAAATGGTCAAGACCGCCGTAATCTTAACAAAGTCCGTTTAATTTAAGCCTGTATATACATGATAATTGTTATACGCCCGTTGTAGACTGACGTATTATGGTATGAGTCCTTGGGTTTCTGTGGGTTTGTTGGCACCTTGTTAACACGATATAGACCACCTAGCAGGGATTTGAGTAATATTTTACAGAACTGTTGTCCAGTACCCAAGGGTATGCCATGACCTTTGACCAAGGTTATATCTGCAATATCAAGGTCACATTGTATAAGATGGGTAAATCTTTGTCCGGTCCATAACTTTTTACCTCTTGCACAGATTTTTTATTGTGAGATTAATAAAAACAGAAATTCACTTGCTTTCAATTAATAATCCTTCATTCGCGGATTACCTTAGCATCATCTATCCAAGTGAACTGGAGGTCAAAGAAACCACAGAAACTAGTAATTCTACTTCGTATTTAGATATTATGTTGTCTTTCGATATTAATGGTCAATTGAACACCTCACTCTATGACAAACGTGACGATTTCAATTTCGCTATCACAAACTTTCCTTTCATAAGTAGCAACATTCCATCATCGCCCGCATACGGCGTATTCATATCTCAGTTAATACGTTATTCCAGAGCATGTTCAAATTACAATGACTTTTATCTGAGGGCTAGGCGACTTTCAGTTAAGCTGCTCAACCAGGGTTATATATGTGCTAGACTAGCATCGTCACTGAGGAAGTTCTACGGTCGTTACGAGACTCATTACTCCATATGATATCTCGTTATCCAGACTTTTAAACGATTTTCTGGACTGAGACCGATTCCGATCACTTTACACAGATTTGACACCTTCTATACTAGAAGGTTACCTACTTCGACTTCTCCATATATAGATACATATGGAATTCACACGATTTGACTACGGGGTATATGTGACGGGTGTTTCTAGCAAGCAGGAGATGCTCACTCTCCCCGGGCACCTGATCTCACTCCATCACAGGGGTTCACATATGCTCTTCAAGTAGATATATTTTGTTATTTTCCATTTGTTTTTCATTTTCACTGATTTTGTATGTCCTATGGTTTCATGATTTTTGGATTTGTGGTTTGGATTTATCCATCATCTTTACATTCATTTCTCACTCCTACTCTTTCAAATTTAAATTGGTGCTAGAATTATATATGTATTACCGGTATATATTACAGATTTTTACTTTTCTGTACTCTTATATTTTTGACAATAGAAGAAAAAAAGGAGGAAGGGGTTAATTTCTTCTCTTTGCCACAGCTTCTTACTGCCTTCATGAATTTCCATAATATTTCACAGGGCCAAAGCATGTGTCATGTTGAGGTCTTGAATAATAGGCAAAGGCGGAATGTTTTCATACTTTCAAATTTCATCTCTTGAAACTAAGAGACGTGCGTATTATGCCACGCCATGCGTTGTTCTTGTTATTTGAATGTGGTTGTATAATGCTACACAGTTGTCGTCAGTCTGTATGTCTGCCTCTCCGTCCGTCCGTCTGTCCGTGCAAACCGCCTTATCTTCACACCTCCTTGTAAGGATTTTGATGATACTTGGTACTAAGAAAGAACACCCTATGAGGATGTGGATATTAGAAAGGAAATGCTGTCAAAAAACAAAACAACCCCCCCTCTCCCCCCCCCCAAATAAATAAATAAATATAATAAAGAATAATTGCGCTTGGACTTAGAATTTTCTATGCAAAATACATTGTCTATTCGTCTATGCAACTCCTCTTGAACGCTTCGTCGGACTTTGATGAAACTTGGTACAAAGAAAGATTATAAATGTATTATCATATTGTGCTTAGTAAACAGGAATATTCATATCTCCTCAAAACTTAATACGACTGTAGTTGGTGTATTTAAAAAAAAAAGGGGGGGGGGGTGTCAACGTGGGAAATAATGGCTGCGCGGAAAAGATCAATTAACCTACAAAGAACTGAAAAAGAAGTAAACTCTACTATTTTACCAGTACCAAAGGTGTTCTAAATTTGCCATAATTCGATTAGATATTTAGTTCTAGTTTGTATGACACATAGGATAACAAACTACGGGCGTATCATGTACCGGTATAGGGGGTTCCCTATCATGTACTGGTATAGGGATTCCCTATTTTTAGCCAAGTTGCAAAACTCGGCTCTTAATTTGATCTGGGATATGCATCGGGCAGCAGGCGGCGGGCGTCAACGATGGTTGTCGGAATCCTTCACAACTATTTAGGCATAGTAATGAAACGCACATAGTCTCCGTGAGCAGAGGATTTGCCCTATCGGTTTCAGGATCAAAACGGTCAAGGTCATAGGGACTTTATGAAAGAAAAATATTTCCAGACTATTACCGTAGTTACATTCCACCTATTGTTATGAAACTTCACATACACAGTCCCCATGAGTCGAAGATGTGTCGTATTGATTTCGGAATGAAAAATGTCAAAGTCAGAAGTCCTAAATAATTGTATGAAAACGTTTTGCAACTGGGCATAGTACATCTTTGATGCAATTTTCTTGGCTTTTTAAATTGACCCCATTTGAAAAAAGTTATAACTGTCTTTGATGGAAATCGGTATTCCGGCTTGTTGTATGTGTGGTTTGAAATATTCAAATAATTCACGATGTGTATATTTAGAACGAGATTTTACGTACAGATAATTTGAAAAATTTCTTTCAATTAACCTCTTTTATTCCCCTTAATAATATAATATTTGCCCTTTGTAGAAAATTGCAAACGAAGGAGTTAGGGTCTTGTCAGTATGTGGTAGTCGCGAGCTCATGCATTTGGTCGGGTCTTCTCTATACTTCAGCTTCCAGTAGCGAACTGCATCACAGAACGTACCTCTTCTACCTCAGCCTCTAATAGTAAACTGCATCACAGAACGTACCTCTTCTACCTCAGCCTCTAATAGTAAACTGCATCACAGAACGGGCCTCCTCTTCCTCAGCCTCTAATAGTCAATGGATCACAAAACGGGCCTCCTCTACCTTAGTCCTCTAATAGTAAACTGGATCAAAATACAGGCCCCATCTACCTCAGTCTTTAATAGTAAACTGATTCACAAAACGGGTCTCCTCTACCTCAGTCCTCTAATAGTAAACTGGAACACAGAACGGGCCTTCTCTGTCTCAGGCTTTAATAGTTTACTAGACCACAGGAACGGGCCTCCTCTACCTTAGTCCTCTAAGAGTAAACGGGATCACAGAAAGGGTCTCCTCTACCTTAGTCCTCTAATAGAAAACTGCATCACAGGACGTGCCTCCTCTACCTTCGTCCTCTAATAGTAAACTGGATCACAGAACAGGCCTACTCTACCTCAGGCTTTAGTAGTTTACTAGACCACAGAACGGATTCCACTACCTCAGTCCTCTAAGAGTAAACGAGATCACAGAACTGGCCTCCTCTACCTCAGTCCTCTAAAAGAAAACTGAATCACACGACGTGTCTCCTCTACCTCATTTTTCTGATAGTAAACTGTATCACAGGACGTGCCTCCTCTACCTTAGTTATCTAATAGTAAACTGGATCAAAATACGGGCCTCCTCTACCTCAGTCTCTAATAGTAAACTGATCGCAAAACGGGTATCCTCTACCTTAATCTCTTAATAGTAAACTGGAACACAGAATGGGCCTCCTCTACCTCAGTCCTGTAATAGTAAACTGGACCACAGAACGGGCCTTCTTTACCTCAGCCTTTGATAGTAAACAGGACCACAGAATGGGTCTCCTCTACCTCAGCCTTTAATGGTAAACTGGGTCACAGAATGGGCCTCCTCTACTTCAGCCTTTAATAATAACTGCCTCCTGACTGAGGTACCCTCTACCTCAGTCCTGTCAACGTAAACTGGATCACAGAACGGGCCTCCTCTGCTTCAGTCTCTAATTGTAAACTGGATCACAGGACGGGCCTTCTCTACCTCAGTCCTCTAATAGTAAAATGGCTTTACAGAACGGGCCTCCTCTACCTCAGCCTTTAATAATAACTGGATCGCAGAACGGGCATCCTCTACTTTAGCCTCTAATAGCAAAAAGTGGACCACAGAACGGGTCTCTTCTACCTCAGTCTCTAAAAGAAAACTTGACCACGTAACGGCCCTTCTACTTCAGCCTCTAATAGCAAACTGAACCACAGAACGGGTCTCCTGTACATCAGTCTCTAATATTTAACGGGATCCCGGGGGAAAGCCTCCTTTATAACACTGGTACCTAGACATATAGACCATCATGTACTGATGCCTTACTCACTAGATACACGGAGTGTAAGCCAATGATGCTGGTACCTTTAGACCTACTGGGTCATCATATACTGATGCTGTACTCACTAGAAACACGGAGTGTAACCCATTGATGCCGGTACCTTTAGACGTACTGAACCATCAGGTACTGATGCCATCCTCACTAGAAACACGGAGTGTGACCCAATGATGCTGGCACCTTCAATACGTACTGATGCCATACTCACTAAAAGACGGAGTGTAGTGCAATTATACTGAGTATCTTTAGAGGTAATGGACCATCACGTACCTATTACGGGTTTAAAGGAAACAGAGTGTAAGCAATTGATGCTGGTACCAGTGACTTTAGGACCATCTTGTACTGATACAGAGGTCACTGGAAGCAGCTCTGCTACCGCACAGTAATCTGCACTTACACACTTTTGATGAGAACGACTATGGTAGGTCATCGGTTGAAATTTAAGTAAAGCAGCAGTATACATTAGTAAGGGTGAACAAGAGACGTTTGCAAACGTATTCAAGGCAGAAAGGCAATTATCACTATGCACTGAAAAGTAGTGTAAGATGACGTCATACTGACTGGTAGATGTAAAACCTCTCGGAAGACACCATGGAAATATAATTTTACCAAGTCGGAGCAAAATCAAACTTTCCTACCTCAGCCTCTAATAGTAAACTGGATCACAGAACGGGCCTCCTCTACCTCAGCCTCTAATGGTAAACTGGATCACAAAACGTGCTTCCTCTACTTCAGCCTCTAATGGTACACTGGACCATAGAACGGGCCTCCTCTACATGTACCTCAGTCCCCTTATAGTAAACTGAGACACAGAAAGGGTACCCTCTGTCTCCGCCTCTAATGGTAAACTGGATCACAAAACGTGCCTCCTCTACTCCAGCCTCTAATAGTAACTGGGCCATAGAACGGGCCTCCTCTACATGTACCTCAGTCCTCTAATAGTAAACTGGGTCACAGAACGGGCCTCCTCTACCTCAGCCTCTAATAGTAAACTTGACCACAGAAAGGGAAACTTCTATCTCAGCCTCTGATAGTAAACTGGACCATAGAACGGGCCTCCTGTACCTCAACCTCTAATAGTATACCGCACCACGAAACGGTTCTCATCTACCTCAGCCTCTGATAGTAAACGGGGCCACGAAATGGGCCTCCTCTCCCCTAACCTCTAATACTAAAAGCCTACTCTATAAAACCTTTAGACCATCTCACACTGATGCCGTATTCACTAGAAACACGGTGTGTAACTGAATGAAGCCGATACAGTTAGAACTACATGACCATCACGTACTGATGCCGTACTCACTAGTAACACAGAGTGTAACCCAATGATGCTGAGTATCTTTAGACCTGCTGGATCATCATGTACCTATGTCGGGTTCATAGGAAACAGAGTTTACGCAATTGATGCTGGTACCAGAGACTTTAAGACTATCTTGTACTGATGCAGAGTTCAGCGGATGCTGCTTTGCACCTTCTCACTTTTGATGAAGACGATTCTTATGGGGTATCGGTTTTTAAGTAAAACTGCAGTATACATTAGTATGGATGAACAAGAGACGTTTGTAAACGTATTAAAGGAAGAAAGGTAACTCTCTCATATATTAAAATTAGTATAAGATGACGTCTTATGGACATGCGCACTGAAACAAAAATTTACGACAAGTCTATTTATACTGACAGGGTAGCATTTTGAATGTTAAAGATATATACTCTGTTTTGACTTGAGTTGAAGATCCACAAAGGTTCATTGATGTTTCTACCCATTTATATAAAGAATCATATCGATTTTTAATGATATGAAACAGAAATCATTAGTATACTGCAGTTGGACGACAGACATAACCAACTACCTGATCCCTACAAGTTTTAATGGAAGTTACCTAAACATTCTTGAATACAACATTTAAAATGATGCATTACACGCAGGAGAAAGAGTCATCAGTCACAAATGACCTGATTGACGGGACTAATTGGTCACTGATACGTATGTATAGTGGAACAAGAAGGGGGGGGGGGGCAAATTTTTATCTAAAAATGAAAGCGTTCTTTTATTTTCTCTAATTTCTTTTTCATTTCAATTTTCTTATTAATACCCCATAGAGTATCTTTTGATCTGTTTGTATGTCTGTCTCTCTCTTTGTGGCAAACGAAATTTTTTAAGTTTATCAAAACCTGTGAACAGTAAGAGATAAAAGTTTAATACTTCAAACTGACATTCCGTATGATAATGCTAAAGAAGTCTGTATTCACACATATGTACATAGAGATATAACGGAAAAGTATTGCGACATAACGGAAAAGTATTGCGATAGAACTGAAAAGTATTGCAATATAACTCAAAAGTACTGCGATATAACGCAATAATGATTGCCGTATAACGAGAAAGTATTGCTTATAACGCCAATGTATTGCGATATAACGCAATAGTATCGTAGGTCGTAAATGAATAAACACAGTTTCATAATGTATTAGCCAAATAGCGACCATGATTGCCTTATTTTTACTGTCGAATTGACGGTCAAAAAGTAACAACACTTGGAGGAGACCATGAAATACTATCTCACCCAAAAATGAGCCACTGTGAAATCGATGATTCAAATGCATCAGCCAATCAGATATCAAGGCGGCCTTATTTGGGGTAGATGTAAAACCTCTCGGAAGGAAATATGATTTTACCAAGTCGGAGCAAAATCAGAGAAATGGCCTCACTACCTCAGCCTCTAATATTAAACTGGACCACAGAACGTGCCTCCTCTACCTCATTCCTCTATTAGTAAACTCGATCACATAGAACGTGTCTCCTCCTGTACCTCAGCCTCTAATAATAAACTAGACTACAGAACGGGCCTCCTCTACCTCATTCCTCTATTATTAAACTAGACCACAGAACGGGCCTCCTAGATTTCAGTCTCTATAAGTGAACTGGACGACAGTACGGCCCTCCTCTACCTAATTTCTCTAATAGTAAACTGGGCCATCGAAAAGGCCTTTTCTACCACAGCCTCTAATAGTAAACTGGATTGTATAACGGCCTACTCTACTTCATCCTCTAATAGTAAACTGGGCCTCTTCTACCCCAGCCTCTAATAGTAAACGGGATCACAGAATGGGCCTTCTCTACCTCAGCCCTCTAATAGTAAACTGGACCACAGAACGGGCCTTCTTTACCTCAGCCTTTGATAGTAAACAGGACCACAGAATGGGTCTCCTCTACCTCAGCCTTTAATGGTAAACTGGGTCACAGAATGGGCCTCCTCTACTTCAGCCTTTAATAATAACTGGATCGCAGAACGAGCCTCCTTTACTTTAGCCTCTAATAGTAAACAGGACCACAGAACGGGCCTCCTCTACCTCAGACCCTAATAGTAAACTGGACCACAGAACGGGCCTCCAATCGTAACAACTCGTCCATTTCCGTACGCAAATACGACTCGTACGTACTACGTAGTCAGCCATTGGGACTACTTCCAGTTGTTATGTAAACACACATGGCCATGATCAGCATGCCTGTCATGTTTGCACGAAAATAAGCAATTGTGTCCATTGTCTGCTTTTGTCTATATTTGTTTCTCTCTGAATGGGTGAACTAGTATCATTTTTCATGGCGGAGTCTACGCACGTGCACTGGTTGTTTCCAGTGTTCTAACATTTTAAAAAGAAAATTGAAATTGGCTAGGATTTCTGAATTGCCGTACGATTGTATAATATTAATCAAAACGGGTGTTACATTTCATACTGAACTTCTCATATCCTAAATTACAAAAACAATCCTATGAACTTTTTTTCGCCTCATTTCGCAGTGAGCTTCTACGAGGAAAGTCGACGAATTGAAGCGATTTGGTATATATCGCTGCGCCGTGGGGCTTCCGAGTCTATTTTTGTTAAAAATGGCGACGGCGTTCCGATTGAACGGGCCTCCTCTACCTCAGCCTCTAATAGTAAACTGGACCATAGAACGGGCCTCCTGTGCCTAAGTCTCTAATAGTATACTGGACCACGAAACGGTTCTCATCTACCTCAGCCTCTGATAGTAAACGGGACCACGAAACGGGCCTCCTCTAACCCAACCTCTAATACTAAAAGCCTACTCTATAAAACCTTTAGACCATCTCACACTGATGCCGTATTCACTAGAAACACGGTGTGTAACTGATAGAAGCCGATGCAGTTAGAACTACATGACCATCACGTACTGATACCGTACTCACTAGTAACACAGAGTGTAACCCAATGATGCTGAGTATCTTTAGACCTGCTGGATAATCATGTACCTATGTCGGGTTCACAGGAAACAGAGTGTAAGTGATTGATACTGGAACCAGAGACTTTAGGACCATCTTGTACTGATGCAGAGTTCAGCGGAAGCTGCTTTGCACCTTCTCACTTTTGATGAAGACGATTCTTATGGGGTCTCGGTTTTTAAGTAAAACTGCGGTATACATTAGTATGGATGAACAAGAGACGTTTGTAAACGTATTAAAGGAAGAAAGGTAACTCTCTCTATATATTTAAAAATAATATAAGATGACGTCATATGGACATGCGCCCTGAAACAAAAATTTACGAGAAAGCTTGCTTGAACCCGGGATCGTCACATTCATTCTTATAAATTGTAATGTTTCATAGGACACTATGACAAACAGGAAAGTATTCCAGTGTATCTGCGAAAGATAGGTGCATGTCATTGGCGGATTTAGAGGGGCTCCACTCTACCCATCCCCCCTCCACCTCCTCCCCGTTTTCGCCACATATTAACAAGTAAAACTCCAGATTTGGCACCCAAAGTGACTCAGTAGTTTGGTTAATACATAACTTTCACCGCCCCTTTCGAAAATCCTGAATCCGCCACTGCACGTGGTTATCTCGGAATGTCCACCACCACAAAACACTGGCCACCACCACAAAACTGGCTACCACCATAGATGAAATAATCTGCAGCGCTGATCGCTAAACAAATTGTAATTTTAAGATTTTATAGCCCCATTATTAAGTTATCTTTCTAATTTATTGGTGATTTTGTTTTGTAAAATAATAAGTAGACTATGAAAACTATTTGTACACATTTCATTCCCCCACCTTGACAAATTATCGAGAGGGATGAAACAGGCAGATGGGAGATGTGAAAATGGGGAATGACGAAGGGGAAAAGGGTGGGGGGATAAGTTCGAAGAAGGGGCCGGGAGTAAGGGAGGGCACACTGGAATGACAAGAGAAGAGAATGGGAATCCATATATCTTCTGTTACCTTCTTCAAAGGAAGATTAATTTAGCATTCCTGATTTTCAGCGCCTGTATTAGACATAGCATTAGAGGACCCAGTGCCTTTCCCAGAGGCATGGTCCAAATGTAGAGAAAACTGTCGTCTGCTTCAGCGCCATGTTGCCGTGGAAACTAACAGGACGTTCTGGACAGGAAACGTATCAACGTTATCCTCGTGAATGGCATATCACGGTAATCTTGTCATTCACTTAAATTAATAACCCCCCCCCCAATTAAAATGTATCCAAATTCCAACAGGGAAAACCCTAAACGTAAGGAAAGATGTGCCTGTAAAACACTGCTGCCACGGACGGCAGCCAATATGGAGGTTTTTGAAAAATAAATCAACAGGATGTGTTTATGAAACACAGATGCCCCTGATACTCGATAAATTTGTCCGCAGTCATCACAATACGGGGCCCTAGTAAGAATTTTTGTATAGAATTACAAAATGTCGTAGATATTGACTCTGCCCCCCCCCCCCCCCCCACCTGGGTCCTGGGTCAGGGGATGCGGTTGAAATTTGAGAACATCCAAGATATACATGCAGTTGACCTTTGGTGAGTTTAGTGTTCAAAATAAAGAGGGTATTGCACCTTTTTTCAAGCGTCAGGGAATTACGTACAGACAAACAGAAGGACAGACAAAAAAGCAGACATCGTCTAAAATGTAAAAGGTGTTTCCACCAAAATGCACATATGGAATATCGGGCCCATTTTTCTTTGTATTTTTTCTAATATTTTCTGTAAGTATCTCTAAATCTGTTTTTGTTTTCAGACAAGCCACGTTATTGTAACGCCTGATGCAAGGTGCAGTAATTTCCACCGTAGCAGGACGGTAGTTATACGTACCATCGCCTACTATGGCACGGAGAATCGGTTCTGACCATCTCATCCAAAAGGCAGGACATTGTTGAGTTCGAACCTTGGACCTCTTGGCTCTATCCCAAGCACTCTACTGACTGAGCTAGGACAGTCGGATAACTCGGCGATTAGAACACCGACTTAGGACGGTAAAAATGTTTCTTCTAGATGATAATTATGATAAGGACTTTCCCTGTTTATTTACAGGATGTCACAGCGATACTTTGCTGACTCCGAGCACCAGAAAGACTTGCGTGTGCAGGAGGCGGAATAAGGATATCACAAGCTGTAATGAATGCTGTCGACCAATGGGCGTACACTACTTTGCCATCAAGGTACAGTGACAGAAAAAATATTAATTCGAATGATTGTCTCTAAACGTGGGGAGGGGCAGAACCTATATGCTACGACTGACCACCGAAATGCGCATGTCATATAATGTTATGGCGTTATCGTTACCAAGTACAATCTATCTGGGCAAATCAAGAATTTCGGTGAACGAGTTGGTGGTTGGGGCATCTGGCTTCGAAGCACACTCTGATTTCTGTTACTTTTTCACACTGTTCACATCTATATAGGTGGTATCTCATGTGGTGACAGCAACAAACAAGCACCACCGTGGAGAGGGGCAGAACAAACAAGCACCACCGTGGAGAGGGGGCAGAACAAACAAGCACCAACCGTGGGGAGGGGCGGAACAAACTAGCACCAAACGTGGGGAGGGGGGCAGAAAAAAACAAGCACCAAACGTGGGGAGGGGCAGAACAAACAAGCACCAACCGTGGGTAGGGGCAGCACAAACAAGCACCAAACGTGGGGAGGGGGCAGAACAAACAAGCACCAAACGTGGGGAAGGGCAGAACAAACCAGCACCAACCGTGCGGGGGGGAGAAGCACCAACCGTGGGGAGGGGCAGAACAAACAAGCACCCAACGTGGGGAGGGGACAGCACAAAACGCGGGGAGGGGCAGAACAAACAAGCACCAAGCGTGGGGAGAGGCAGAACAAACAAGTACCAAACGCGGGAGGGGCAGAACAAACAGGCACAAAGCGTGGGGAGGGACAGAATAAACAAGTACCAAACGTGGGGAGGGGCAGGACAAACAAGCACCAAACGTGGGGAGGTGCAGAACAAACCAGTACCAAAGGTGGGGAGGGGCAGGACAAACAAGCACCAAACGTGGGGAGGTGCAGAACAAACCAGTACCAAAGGTGGGGAGGGGCAGGACAAACAAGCACCAAACGTGGGGAGGTGCAGAACAAACCAGTACAAAACGTGGGGAGGGGCAGAACAAACCAGCACCAAACGTGGGGAGGGGCAGAACAAACCAGCACCAAACGTGGGAAGGGCAGAACAAACCAGCACCAAACATGGGGAGGGGCAGAACAAACCAGCACCAAACGTGGGGAGGGGCAGAACAAACAAGCACCAAACGTGGGGAGGGGCAAAACAAACACCAAACGTGGGGAGGTGGCAGAACAAACAAGCACCAAACTTGTGGAGGGGCATCACAAACAAGCACTAAACGTTGGGAGGGGGCAGAATAAACAAGCACCAAACGTTGGGAGGGACAGAACAAAGAAGCACCAAACGTGGGGAGGGACAGAACAAACAAGCACCAACGTGAGGAGGGGCAGAACAAACAAGCACCAAACATGGGGAGGGGGCAGAATCTATATACATTTCGGTGGCCAGTCACATTTTTTCGTGTGAAATTATTTGTACGATTGACGAATATAGTTTCCCTCCTCCCGACTAAGTATAGCTACATTAGAAATATACATGTACAGTGATTGATTGATTGATTGATTGATTATTGTTTTACGTAACTCTACAGTTATTTTACGTATATAGTGACGGCATGTGCCTGATGCTTGCATAGTGACTTTTACCTTTGCAACTGACCTTCCCGAATTAGTGATGGTTGTTTTACGTGCCAAGTCTACCGCGACACAAGGCCTCAGGTTTCACTGTCTCATCCGAAGACAAAACAACGGTGTGCCAATGGCGGGAGTCGAACCTGGAACCGTTCAGTCACTATCCGAGCACCTCATCCACTGAGCCACACCGGATTAATGTGAAAGCTGCAAATCGAGTGACATTCATCAAAAACACGTCTTGTTAATAAATCCGGGTTATATTTTCTAACTTCCTGTAGGAGACGACGTGTTATTGTTTGAACTACACAGCAGCCGGTAACGTATGGACGAGAGCAGGTGCGATGTGATGTCACATAATACAGATGACGTGGAAGCATACGGAAAGCCAGTCACCGTAGGGCTATATCGAAAAGGTGAAATGAACTGATACATTCATGCGAATGAATGTCTTTAAAATGTCATATATTAGGGATTTCTAATATACATTCAGAACTGCCTCACCAACCGCCTATATTATAATGTCATCCATGTGGGTAATTTTTATAATTTTCTTTTTCTGTCTTCTTACACAGTAAACTTTTGTTAAAAGTTCGCCTAACTTTAGGGTCTTCCCTTAGGAAGTCTTTTTACAGAGGTTTGAATGTAACTGCAATATCGGTAAAACTAGACCGGACCAACCATGTAAAGAAAATGAGAATTAGGCATTCCGAAATCTAAGATAGTAATAGAAATGTGGCTAGTGGTTTGAATATGATAAAATTTCTTTGACTAAATTGCCATCTTTATGCAACAATAACATTCAGAGGAATCGTGTAATATAAGTTATATTGGATTTTATACAGAAAATGCAATTGCCGTATGAGCTTCTCAGATTGAATTAAGTTTTTATACGCCCGTCCTAAGACGTATTATGTTATGGCGTTGTCCGTCCGGCGTCCGTAGTCCGGCATAAGCTTGTCCGGGCCATAACTTCTTCCCCTGAACATGCATTTCAATAATATTTCACAGAATTGTTACTTAGGACACAAGGAAGTGGTATGACCTTGACAGAAGGTCATAGGTCAAAGGTCAAGGTCACAACATGCAAAGTGAGTAAAACCTTGTCCGGGCCATACCTTCTTCCCCTGTACATGGATTTTAAAACTATATCACAAAATTGTTACTTAGGACCCAAGGCTGTGTTATGACTTTGACCCAAGGTCATAGGTCAGAGGTCAAGGTCACAACATACAAAGTGAGTAAAACTTTGTCCGGGCCATAACTTCTTCCCCTGTGCATAGATTTCAGTAATATTTCACAGAATTGTTACTTAGGACCCAAGGGTGTGTTATGGTAAAAGGTCAAGGTCACACCATGCAAAGTGAGTAAAACCTTGTCCGGACCATAACTTCTTCCCCTGTGCATAGATTTCAATAATATTTCACAGAATTGTTACTTAGGACCCAATGGTGTGTCATGGCCTTGACACAATGTCATAGGTCAAAGGTCAAGGTCACAACATGCAAAGTGAGTAAAACTTTGTCCGGGCCATAACTTCTTCGCCTGTGCATGGATTTCAATAATATTTCACAGAATTTTAACTTAGGACCAAATAATGTGTCATGAGCTTGACCCAAAGTCATAGGTCAAAGGTCAAGGTCACAACATGCAAAGTGAGGAAAACCTTGTCCGGGTTATTACTTCTTCCCCTGTGAATGGATTTCAATAATATTTCACAGAATTGCTGTTTAGGGCCCAAGGGTGTCATGACCTTAACCCAAGGCCATAGATCAAAGATCAAGGTCACAACATGCAAAGTGAGTAAAACCTTGTCCGGGCCATCTGTGCATGGATTTCAATAATATTTTACAGAATTGTTACACTTGACCCAAGGTCATAGGTCAAACGTCAAGGTCACAACATGCAAAGTGAGTAAAACCTTGTTCGGGACAACTTCTTCCCCTGTGCATAGATTTCAATAATATTTCATCGAATTGTTACTTAGGACCCAAGGGTGTGTTATGTCATCAGAAGTATTAAGCAGTTCTAATAACATTAAACAGTTCTAATAACATAACATTAAAAGTGAATAATACATTGTTCGGACCATAACCTTTTCCCCTATGCAAGGATTTCAATAATATTTCACAGAATTGTTACTGAGGACCCAAGGGTGTCATGACCTTGACCCAAGATCATAGGTCAAAGGTCAAGGTCACATCATACAAAGTGAATAAAACTTTGTTACTGTGATAAGATGCTATAGAGATGCTATGTAACGTGAACCTCAGTTGTTTTTCATGAAACTTATACACAATCCTGAAATAGTGTAAGGGAAGCCACTTTTCAGTTTTGAGCAAATTTCATTTTGTTGTTACAGAGTTATGGGACTTGGATCCCTCTTTTTTGGATTTCAATATTTCATAAAAGTATTACCAAAGTCACCCATGTTTGGGGGTAATAAAACCATACATTCACATTGATGCCGTCCAAAGTAAGCGACGGGCGTATTATGCCACGCTAGGTGTTGCTCTTGTTTTAAGAATATATTGAACATTTAAAAAATTTAGTACTAAAATAAGACAATAACAACTCTATCCGGGCATGTTTTATTTCAACAGTAAATTTATGTGAAAATTGTGTATATTTCAATACCAATATTGTAATAATTGTATATAAGGTCATATTTTGAGTATGGAATTCCAATAACAAAGCATGCAGCACTGTCATGATTATATGGTACGTTCAGAGTAGTAGTGTAAGTCCATGTATTCGCGTAAAGGCAACATGTTTCATCTTCTTAATTACATAAAAAAATGTTAATTTCAGTGTTCGCATCTAATGAAATACTGCATTATTATTTGACAAGAATGTTAATTTCAGTGTTCGCATCCAATGAAACCCTTCATCATTATTTAAGATGCAGTATTCCTAAATGTTCAACAGGTTCACGGGTATCGTACGATCCAGTCAACTGTACAATGACAATGCCGGGATTCTGTACAGATGGAAGTACGCACTCGTTACACATAGGTACATAACCTCTGCTATGAAAGGCAAGGATTCAACAAATACATTATTAGAACTGCTTAATACTTCTGATGATATATATTATATTATATTATATTATATTATATTATATTATATTATATTATATTATATTATATTATATTATATCATATTATATTATATCATATTATTATAGTATATCACATCTTATCGTATCATAAAACACCTACGCATTGTAAAGAAAGGGGCGTTCGTTTATGACAATCAATGTGACTTGAGTCGTTTAAGAATTAAAAAAATGTAACGCTATTTTGTATTCATTAATGAAAAATAATATGTATTTTTCCGCTCAGGAATCACTGATTCTAGTTCATACGCTGACTCACTAGTACTGTCCCAGTGTGCTGGTAGAAATTCTAAGCTGGCTTACATCGACAGCAGTATTCAGGAATATTGCAGGATACCAGGATCTGCGAGGCAGCTCTGGGTTGGATTCCATCGCTACAAATCCCAGTCAAGATGGGACGGTGAGTAGAAGAGAGACAGGGAAATAAAGGTCACTAATGACGTCTATAATACAATCCATACAATATGGTCGAATAAAAAGGCAATACTATATAGATCAAGGCATTAATATAATAATATTTGTTACTGGGCGACAAGATATGCAGCGGGGAAATATTATATTCAGAAGGAAAATATGATATAGAATACGGCAATATGATATACATGTATAACGAGATATGATAAACTGAAGGTAATATGATACTAATAAGACCCTTTTCTTTCTTTCTTTTTTTCTATCTTATTTATTCATTAATTTATTTTTGATAAATTTAATTTCATTTTATTTCTTATTTATTGTTTATTCAATGTTCCAAGTATATACCTGCTTATACTTTATCAAACAGATCAATGATGCACAAGGAATAACTCAGTAATATGATAGCACCTCAAAATGTTGACCACACAAAAGACCAATCCTAGGCAGCAAAATAATTCTAACGTGCCTGCATTTACTGTGACACACCGAAGGACAGATGTAACGGCAAAAGTTGTCAGTATTTACTTCGTCACACCGAAGGACAGACGTAGCGGCAGGTGTAAGCATTTACTGCGTCACACCGAAGGACAGACGTAGCGGCAGAAGGTGTCAGCGTTTACTGCGTTACACCGAAGGACAGATGTAGCAGCAAAAGGTGTCAGCATTTACTGCGTCACACCGAAGGACGGATGTAGCGGCAGGTGTCAGCATTTACTGCGTTACACCGAAGGACAGATGTGGCGGCAGAAGGTATCAACATTAACTGCGTCACACCGAAGGACAGACGTAGCGACAGAAGGTGGAAATCACTTCAGAAATATCTGTCTGTCCGTCGAAATCGAACGGCAGTCGATAACTAAAACTGAATCTACTGATGATAAGAAGTCCGAAGAGAAGTGTGAATTAAATGAAGAACAAGAAACACTCAAAGTCCATAGATTTTCGGCTACTTGGCCTTTATCAAGTGGAAACAAAAATTATGAATAAATATAATACATATTTATATTGAAAATAGATTTAGATATAGAAATTATCTTTATTTTCAGAAAAGTACATCTTAGGCCACACCAAATTAATTAGGCCTTTTTTTATTAGTTGGTTTACGGACATCTTCCAGAAAAAAGTCGGGTAGGAGGTCGAAAAAAAAATCTTAGATTTATTAAGATCATAAAAGGTAACTGCTGCTTGTCTGAAACCTTACCTATATAAACCGTGAATGCTTTGATTTTCAAAATAGTTTATATTTCAGACATACAAAATAATCCCTACTACTGTAGTCTTGAAGCTATACTAAGGTTGTTTAAGATTTTCACTAGCTTTGACAGCAAAAGTGTGACTACCAGAACGACAGAGACAAACTGATCCTCAAATGTCGCTTAAAGCTCTGTTAGCACTTTAAAGATTTACACACACGGACACACAGACAGAAGTCAGACAAAGTGATCCCTATACATGTATTAAAGTCACTCTGCTAAGCGAAGTGGCATGTTTACCAGTCACTATTTTCATTGAAACGAGTCTGGGACGTTTCGCCCCACAAGACCTTTCGTCCCGAGACCTTTCGCCCCAATTTTTCAATTTACTGAATACCAAATAAATATAGATAACTACATAATTTCAGAGACATACATGTATATACATATGTGTCATATATACACATGTGTATATATGTCTGATGATTTATTCAACTAATTCAACAAATTCATTTAAAAATACATGCCTTTTCTACATTAAAAAAATTTCAACAACTTTAAAAGTAAGTTAAATCTTAGTGAACCCTAAA
Organism: Pteria penguin; assembly: GCA_035048485.1. Taxonomy (NCBI): domain Eukaryota; kingdom Metazoa; phylum Mollusca; class Bivalvia; order Pterioida; family Pteriidae; genus Pteria; species Pteria penguin. The sequence continues at coordinate 9,873,580 of CM068583.1, forward strand.
TTAAATCCTATAAAAACATGATCAATGGGCTTGTTAAAATGTTTGTCACTGCAATAAAAGATATGATCTGCGTAGACGACAGTGGATTGCAAATGTATTAAAAATCCAAAACCAATAAAACCCCTGAATATACTATAAAATCATATAAAACTTTAAAAACTGTCGAATTTATACACCCATTCTCATTGACAATCTGATGCATGTGTATATATATGTCTCTGGTATAACTGAAATCACAATGTTAGTGATTAGCACTCATTTTCACCAGAGTGGTAATTTATTTACAAGCCTGAGGGACTTGATAATAGGGTTTGGAAATCTATTCACAGGACATTTAATTAAACAAAATCATGAATAGAATGGATAATAGCTGACATTTCTAAACAACACAATTAAAAAGTAATTATTGATAACTAGTTATCGATATATGAATTATACATACTCATGAAAATATAATTGTATAATCAAATAAAAGATAAGTTTCAAATCAACATTTTTACTTTGGACATTATATTATATATTTAAATATATTTAAAGTAAATTTGGAGCGAAACGTCTCGGGGCATATGATCTTTCAGAGCGAAACGTCCCAGGACGAAACATGCATTCGGAGCGAAACGTCCCGTTACCGTTGAAACAACATTGTTTTCCCCTTCTAATTGTACCAACTTAAAGAAGTACTGATTGGCGGACTCCTAGACCTATAAACATGACCTCGCTGACAAGCGCGAGACAGCAAGTAAATAAGGGGAACGGAGTCTTGCATTGCAGGACTAGCGGACTCCAATGGTTTTTTCAGTTGGAGAATTTTTTGCATTTTGATCTCGATTTTTTTTTCTATCGGCACGTTTTACGGAGCGGCGGAAATGTAAAAAGTCCTGTTTTCAAATTTTTTTTTTTCACATTTCACCAAAATTAGGGACGGCGGATCCGTAAACCAACTAATTAAAAAAAGGCCTTATTAGTTCTTCAGACATATTTGATCATTTTAAGGGGCGAGCGGGTGCAAAAATAAATTAAATTAATTTTCAAAATGAAGTTGAAATTACAAAAGTTTGACAAAATAAGGACCTATAGAGTTAGGGAAGTTACGAAGTATTTATAAGATCTGCCTCATTTTGAAAATATCGATGTCTTAAGCAATAAAAATGACTCCATTTGAAGCCTTTAAACGCAAATCATCATCAATTTGGTATACAATTCTGACTCGGGAATCTATCAGGTCGTTTATGAAGGCCAGTAACATCTTTTTTAAAGCATATTAAGTGTCAAATCTAGAAGGAAAAATAGCTCTTGGCGTTCGATTGTAAAATTCGTGCGGGATTATTTTTTTAATATTAAAATTTGAAAATGGCAATTTTAGGTGCGGTCGCTCTTGAAGAACTAATAATGAACTATTAATCTATTAGAACTAATGATCTATTTTCTTTTGTTTTATTTGTCAGGCAAAAGCTCGATATATCAGTGCGAAACAGTAAATTGTATGAAGGTTGACGCCATCTATAGGTGGACAGACGAATGTAGACGTAATGCCGTCAATTGTTCCTATGTATGCAAGGAGGGTAAGAACGTAATGATTTCATTGGTTTTCGTGACATGCAATAATACAATTGAAGCCACACATTTTGTCGAGAGGGGGCCCAACCCCAATGAATTTTCCGATAGGGGTTTCACCCATGTTTTTGTATATAAAATTACTTATTTCATTTGGTTGATTGGTGTTTTACGTCGCTTTCAACAATATTTCAGTTATATCGCGACATGGAAGCAGGAGGTTACCAACCTCTTAGACACAGTGGCGCAACCCGGGAATCGAACCCGGATCGTCGGCGCCGCAAGCCAAGCGCTTAACCACTACACTACGCCTGCCCCTACTTATTTCATATCGAAAAATAACGATAAAAGTAATTTTCGCCGAATCTCAGAGTGGATCCAGACCCTCTGTTCCCACCCCATCCCCTCTGGATCCGCGCATGAAGTCTTTTCTGTAATACTGCGATTACAAGACATTGAAAATTTGAAGTGGGAATTCAGTAGAGTTGGCGTAGTTCAGTGGGTTGGATGCGGGGTTTGAAAAAAAAATCAAAAGAATGGTTTACAGCTGATTGCTTTATTGCACGGAAACAATATAGAAGGAATAAAAGGTTAAATAAGAAATATGGCTCTAGTATTTTTAAAGATCAAATGGTAACATCAGAAAAAAAAATTACAAAACAACCATGGACCAGTCAATTAGACATCATAGAACATCACTAATGAAAAAAATTAGAAAATTAAGATCATCAAACCCAAAAGAATATTGGAAAATTATAAATCAAAAGTCAGAGCCAAATAAAATTGAAGTAAATATAAATGATTTTTTTGAACATTTTAAAAAAGTCAACTCTGGAGATATACATCAAGATAGTGATAATGAATTTGATTTTGAATTTATTAATGAAGATTATCTGATCAATAATACCAATCTTGATGATCAGATATCAGAAATAGAGATCAAGAAAGCAATCCAATCACTCAATATAAACAAAGCATCTGGTTGTGATGATTTAGTTAATGAATATCTAAAATCAAGTGTACATATTATGATGCCATTTTATGTTAAATTTTTTAATATTGTTTTAGAAACCGGTATTTTGCCAGAAGCCTGGCTTATAGGTAATATCTTACCTATATATAAAAATAAAGGTGAAAAATCATCACCTAACAACTATAGACCCATAACATTACTTAGTTGTATGGGTAAGCTTTTTAATCTAATAGACTTAATGACTATGCTAATGATGTTGAATTATTATGTGAAAATCAGACTGGCTTTAGAGCTGGATATTCTACTTTAGATAATATATTTTCTTTACACTGTTTGATTGAATTATCACAAAAATTAAAAACAAAATTGTTTTGTGCTTTATTGATTTTAAGGTTGCCTTTGACAATGTTTGGCGTATTGGCCTATGGCAAAAACTTTTAAATAGTGGTATTACTGGTAAATGCTTTACTGTTATTACTAATATGTATAAAGGAAGTAAATCAAGAATTTCTGTAAATAATGAATTATCAAATATTTTCCATGCAAAATCGGTGTACGACAAGGCGAAAACATGTCACCTTTTCAATTTGCCCTATTTTTGAATGACCTTGACAATTTTCTATCAATACATAATGTCAATGGTCTTTGTACTATATCAAAGGAAATAGAAAGTGAACTTACTATTATGATTAAACTAATGCTAATATTGTATGCTGACGACACAGTCTTGTTTTCTGAATCAAAAGACGACTTACAGTATCAACTTGATTGTTTTTTGTCATATTGTAATGAGTGGAAACTTGAAGTTAATATTGATAAAACTAAAATTCTTGTTTTCACAAAGGGAAGACTACCCAAAGATATGAAGTTATATTTTAATGGTAAACAACTTGAAACAGTTACCAAATTTAAATATCTGGGAATTTATTTTGCCCAATCTGGATCTTTTCTAGAAACTAAAAATTATTTGTCAAATCGAGCAATTAAAGCTATGTATGCCATACTCAAAAAAGGTAGATATCTTAATTTATCCATTAATGATCAATTGTATTTATTTGACAAAATTGTTGTACCTATACTAACCTATGGATGTGAAATTTGGGGATTTAGCAATTTAGAGAGTGTTGAAAAAGTCCACCTTAAATTTTGTAAAATGTTGTTGCATTTAAAACCAAGCACTCCAAATTTTATGATATATGGTGAATTAGGCAGATATCCATTATCAATCATTATCAAAACCCGTATTGTTAACTATTGGATTAGACTCTGTTCAGGAAATCATCATAAATATTGTTCAATTTTATACAGGTTGATGTATTGTAAACATAATAATGGTATTGAATTTAAATGGCTTAATAATGTAAAAAATATTTTGGAAAATTGTGGCTTATCTTATTTATGGAATACTGATGCTCCTTTTAACCGATTATTTATTAAAAATCATGTAAAACAAATTTTAAAAGATCAGTTTCAGCAGACATGGGAGATGAATTGTAATAATTCATCAAAGGGTCTAACATACATATTGTTTACAAAAAATATTTTTGAATGTCAAAATTATATTAGATCTGCTCTTTGTAATTACAAAAAAATTATCCTTGCCAGATTTCGATGTACTAACCATCGATTACCAATTGAAACAGGTAGATGGCAAAATATAGAAAGACGAAATAGAATATGTACATACTGCAATTCTGATATTGGTGATGAATTTCATTATATCTTCAACTGTACATTTCTTAATGATTTAAGACATTTATTACTTCCAAATTATTACCGAAACCGTCCAAATGTTATTAAATTTCATGATTTATTTGCCTCAAAAAATACTCAGTTACTTCAAAACCTCGCAACCTTTATTACATTTCTTAATAAGAGAGTTAACCCTCCTGGTTAATGTCCTTATACCTTGTATAAATTTATTGTACAATATACATGTATATTAATATTTATTTTATGAACTTCTTATTATTTATAATGTTACATATATTCACGCATGCTATATGATTTAATGTGATTATTGTTTATTTATATATTCTCAATATTGTTTACAACTAAGAAATTGAAATAAACTTTGAAAACGAGAGGTCCGTGGTTCTAGTCAAGCCGGTGGTGTCCTGTCATCAGGGAAGTCAAGCGGTGGAAAGATTTACATATCAATTGATATTCACATGAATTATATATATATATATATATATATATATATATATATATATATATATATATATATATATATATATATATATATATATATATATATATTGTACAATATACATGTATATTAATATTTATTTTATGAACTTCTTATTATTTATAATGTTACATATATTCACGCATGCTATATGATTTAATGTGATTATTGTTTATTTATATATTCTCAATGTTGTTTACAACTAAGAAATTGAAATAAACTTTGAAAACGAGAGGTCCGTGGTTCTAGTCAAGCCGGTGGTGTCCTGTCATCAGGGAAGTCAAGCGGTGGAAAGATTTACATATCAATTGATATTCACATGAATTAAATATATATATATATATATATATATATATATATATATATATATATATATATATATATATATATATATATATATATATATATATATATATATATATTGTACAATATACATGTATATTAATATTTATTTTATGAACTTCTTATTATTTATAATGTTACATATATTCACGCATGCTATATGATTTAATGTGATTATTGTTTATTTATATATTCTCATTTATATATATATATATATATATATATATATATATATATATATATATATATATATATATATATATATATATATATATATATATATATATATATATATATATATATATATTCTCTCAGAGGATCCGCCTGCGTTTACGTCGGGTAAATTCCTTCACTTTCCGCTGTGATTGAGTCCTTGACCTTGAAATGCATACGGGGTGTGATTTTCAGAGGACAATATATGTTAGTTTTATGTGAATATTTATGACAGAAAAGCTTCAAAATTAGTGTGACTTGTTAATTAACTTAAATTGTTGTGCTTTTCATCGACTTTCTCACTAAATTGATGATATCAGTGAACCCAGAACGTTAAAGCGGATTTACATTGTACACGGACTAATTTCGCGCTTCGGCCATCTTGGTAAGCATACCTGTCTCTTCTAATGAAAAATAAAAAGAAAAAGAGGGCCATTGAAGAAGTATCAAGAGCATCTAGTAGCACCAGTGGTAGTGAAATTATGAGTCAATCTTGTGTATTACCCACTAAAGTGTATGCAGATGAGATGTCCACACTGAATCAATCATTCAATTCGAACACTCCATTTAACGCTAGCCCGATAGTTCAAAATGCACCGCAGTTTTGTAGCACGCCAATGAATGCCTCGATGCCAATATCTATGTTACCCCCACACCCTTCTGGGATGAACCCTGCTGCTCCTCAAACTCCACAACAAAATTTATCTGGGCTTGAAAAATCATTGCAAGATATATGCATACGTATGGGCAAAACTGAGTCAAAATTAAACAAATTAGACACGCTAGAAAAATCTTTAGGAAATTAGGAAAGCAGAGTGAATAATATCGACAAAAACGTTCAAGAATGGGTGAAAAAAATTCAATCGAATGAAGAAGTGAATCAATCTATCCAAAAGGCGGTGGAATCTATTCGTTTAGAAGTTAAATCACTGAATGTCGAAAATAACAAAACCAAAGAAGATCTGCTGGATGTCCAGGCAAGAGGAATGAGAGAAAATTTGATGTTTTGGGGCGTGCCTGAGGAACTGGGTGAAAATTGCACAGATATTATCTTGAATTTATGTCAAAATGAATTAGAAATGGATCGAGTGAGAGAAAGAGTCAAGATCGATCGTGCACATCGAACCGGTAAAAAGTGATTGGCCGCAATGCTAAGCCACGCCCAATAGTCGCAAAATTTCACAACTACGAAGCAAAAGAGGAAATCAGGTCTCACAGTAATAAGTTATCGGGTAGCAGCACTGGAATCAGTCAACAATTTCCAAAAGAGATCTATCGACGTAAGGCGTTGATTCCAGTCATGAAGCGTGAACGAGAAAAAAGTCACGAGGTCAAATTAGTCCGGGATAAACTTTTTGTAAACAATCGGCAGTATATTCCAACTTAGGGGCGCCAGGAGGGCTCTAGAACTTCTTTATTGTTTTGGAACGTTGAAGGTATAAAGAAGAAAATTTCGGACAATGATTTTATTAATTGTGTTAGTTAAAATGATTGTATTTGTTTAGTAGAGACATGGCACGGAGAGAAAGAGACTTATGCTATTGATGGTTTTATGTCATTTTCTATACCAGGTAATAAGGGAGAAAGAAAGAAGGGTCGCCGAAGCGGTGAATTATATTTTTTCTTTAAAAGCATACTTTTTGAAGGTATTTAATGTATAAAGAAACGAGTGTTTAGGGGAATGCAAGTCCTATGGGTAAAGTTTGACAGTATTTTTTTTTCTAAACAGAAACTGATGTATTTTATGTGTTGTTTATATTTTGCCCAATAACCCTAGCGGTTTGAAGTTTGATGATGAAGATGTGTCTGAAATTTTAGAAGAAGATATTTTTGATTTTCAGACTAAAGGTAAAGTCTATATTTGTGGGGATCTCAATTGCAGAACCGGGAATGTATCGGACTGTATACATGATGACAATGTTGAAAATTATGTTTTTCATTTGAATAATGAAGATGATATGAATACGGGGATTGTGTCTAACATTCAATTTGCGAGAAGAATGTCGAAAGATAGTACACTTTACAGCAGCGGTAGACGTTTGTTGTCTATCTGTGGTAAAACGGGTTTGCGAATAGTAAATGGTAGAGCGGGAAATGATAGTAACATTGGCAATTTTACGTTTTGTAATTCACAAGGACAGAGTGTAATAGATTATATTTTGTGTGACGAGAATGTGTTTGATTCCATCAAGTCATTTACTGTTTTGCCATTTAAAGAATTTTCCATGCATGCACCTATCGAATTTAGCTTAAATATGTCTTTTGATTATTGTTCTTCTGATATACCTCAAATAATCAATAAAATTTCGTGGGATAATAATGATAGCGTAAAATTGACTCAGTTTAAAAACCTTATAATTGAGTCTGTTAAAATGTTTGATGAAATGGTAAATGGAATAATTGAACCGAATCAACAATGTATTGACGATGTAGTACAAACCATGAGTGATTTAATGTACAAGCACGCATTTCATGTTTTTGGTAAAACGATTCGAACACGCTCAAATGAAAATAAGAAAAGAGTGAAGTGCAATGAATGGTTTGATGAAAAATGTAAACAGAGTAAATACATTTTTAATTAATTTCGAAACAAATATCTAAAAGATCCAAGTATTGATAACAGAACTGCATTTTTGAGTAATAGAAAAATTTATAATCAAGTGAAACGGAGAGCAAAATTTTCACATCAGCAAAAGGGGGGTATTTTGCTTTCAGACTCCTTAAAGAGAAATCCTAGAAAGTTTTGGAGGGGAATAAAACGTGTTAATTCCAAAAATAATAATGTTTTTAACAACAAGTTTTCTGTTGATGAATTTTCTCGTCATTTTGAAGAGTTATTACAGAGACAAGGTGATGAGGAAAATCAGTCTACGTATACGCCAGATACTGTAGATGATATAAGTAATGATATATTAGATGATTGTATTTCCGTAGATGAGGTGAAATCTGCCATATCTAAGTTAAAGAGAAACAAAAGTATTTAATCATATATATTGCAGTGGTATTTACCCATCGGCATGGGCAGAATGTGTTATCGTGCCAGTACCTAAGAAATCCTACCCTCAAAATGTAAATGATTTGAGAGGTATAACTTTGATTAGTATTTTCAGTAAAATATTTTATATTATTTTGAATGAGAGATTAAACTTTTGGTCATAATGTGAGAAAAACTTAATTGATAATCAGTTCGGATTTCGTCCGAAATCGTCTACAATTGATTGCTCATTTTTATTACATACTATTATCAATAAAGTTACGTCCTCTGGTGAAAAATTATATACAGCATTCATCGATTTTCAAAAGGCGTTTGATCGAATTCCAAGAAATCAATTATGGATCAAATTACTTCAGCAAGGTGTATCTACTCGATTTGTAAATATGATTAAATCTATGTATAATATTGTAAAAGCAAGAATAAGGTACAATTCGTCTATCAGTAGCCAGATTTTTTCATACACTGGTTTGAAACAGGGGGAGCCATTATCCCCGATAATGTTTCTTCTCTTTATAAATGATCTTTTATTGTATCTTTTTGAGAATAACAATGAAAGGGATTCTTTTATGTTACAAGAAATTCAATTATTTACGTTACTATATGCTGATGACACTGTTCTTTTTTCAAAAAGTGTGTCTGGTTTACAAACATTGCTCGATAGTTTACACAAGTATTGTTTAGAATTTGGTATTTCTGTGAATATTGATAAAACCAAAATAGTTGTTTTTAGAAAAAGTCCAAGAGAGCCTGATGTAACCTTTTTATATAATGGTGTTAAACTCGAAAATGTTAATAGTTTTGTGTATTTGGGCGTTCTTTTGAATTACAACGTAAAATGGAAAAATACTATAAAAAGGTTGTGCGAACAAAGCACTAAAGCTGTGTATGGTTTGTTCAATGTTTCCAAAGAAAAAGTTTTACAGATAAAGGAAATATTTCATATATTTGACAGTGTTGTTAGTCCAGTTTTATTGTATGGTTCAGAAATATGGGGTTTGAATTGTAATATAGAAATGATTGAGCGTATACATATGAAATTTTGTAAACATATTCTTGGTGTCCGACGTACAACAACAAATAATGCAGTTTTAGGTGAACTGGGACGAACCACATTTAAAATACAATTGCAGTTCAGAGTAATTAAATATTGGCTAAAACTTTTAAGTAACAGGCAAACTCTGCAGTACAAAATGTATTCATTACTGCGTCATGATGTAGAAAGCGGTAGAGTGGTAAATAACTGGGCTCAAGGTGTTAAAACTCTTTTATTTAATATTGGATATGGTGACTTTTGGACAAATCAAGATGTTATTAGCATTCCCTATGAAGCTATAAAGCAGCGAATTTTGGATATTTTTATACAAAACTGGAGTTATGAAATTAGTATGTCACCAAAACTACAAGTCCTTTCTCAAATTAAAAATAATTTTTTTGTGCTCTTCTTATTTGAATAATATTCTGAATAAAAATTTGCGTTGTGTTCTCACGAAAATTAGGATAAGTGCACATGATCTTAACATCGAAAGAGGAAGGTATTTCAATATAGATAGAGAAAATAGAAAATGTAACTGCTGTATTTTAAATGTTATTGAAAATGAATACCACTTTTTGCTTGTGTGTCCTGTATATAATGATATACGAAGAGCGTTTTTACCAAAATATTATTGTCATTGGCCTAATGTAACTAAATTAAAATCTTTGTTAAATATATCTTCTAAAGGAAAGCAGTTAAAACTAATTCGATTTATTAACACAGCATTGAAACATAGAGCATCATTATTGAATATTTCTTTATAGTCTATATATACATATATATGCCCTCTGGCAATATGTTGTAAATTATTTGCATTTATCTTTTGTATTGATGGCTATGAACATTTGTTTAATGCCAATAAATGAATTTGAATTTGAAATTTGTGTTGTCATGCATACGATAAGCTAATGATTGGCTATTAAAGATCCTTTTTGTGGAGCTCGGGTAGCTCAGTCGGTTAGAGGGTCGGATGCATGATAGCTAGGTGATTCGGTACCATAGGTCGTGGGTTCGAGTCCCAGACGGGGAACGAATATAAGTGAAATATAGGGTGCCTTGTTAACTGTAGTGTCTTTGTGCTTTATATGTTTGTCTAATTTGTCTTTATTTTCTACAGGTATTTCTTCGGAGATCCAAGGTCCAAAGTACTCCCAGGTGTTTCACTGATTCTATTTGTGTTTTATATGTTTATTTCTCTTTCAGTAATGTATTATCTCAGAGGATCCGCCTGCGTTTACGTCGGGTAAATTCCTTCACTTTCCGCGGCCGTGTTGTCGTGCATGCGATTAGCTAATGATTGGCTATTAAAGCTCCTTTTTTGTGGAGCTTTGGTAACTCAGTCGGTTAGGGGGTCGGATGCATGACAGCTAAGTGATTCGGTACCATAGGTCGTGGGTTCGAGTCCCAGACGGGGAACGAATATAAGTGAAATATAGGGTGCCTTGTTAGCTGTAGTGTCTTTGTGCTTTATATGTTTGTTTAATTTGTCTTTATTTTCTACAGGTATTTCTTCGGAGATTGAAGGCCCATAGTACTTCCAGGTGTTTCACTGAATCTATTTGTGCTTTATATACATGTATATATATATATATATATATATATATATATATATATATATATATATATATATATATATATATATATACATGTATATATATATATATATATATATATATATATATATATATATATATATATATATATATATATATATATATATATATATATATATATATATAATTGAGTATTGATTTGATACAATAATGATTATCCGTGGTTCGAGTCAAGCCGGTGGTGTCCTGTCTTTCGGATGCGGCAGTAAATCCGAGGCCCTCCGTCACTGTAGATATGACACGTGAAAAATTCCTTAGTGCTTCGGATGCGTGCTTTACGTACGTCTTAATTCCTGTGAACTGCATCAGGTGGAATCAAAGCAGCAATTAGCTTACCACAGGGCTACTTGTTAATGAATTGAGAAATTACTATGTAAAAAATATCATTTGACGTTTCCTTTACATATCAATAAAAAGAAATGTCCCCTATTAAAGTAAAAACATACAAAAAAAAAAAAAAGAGAGAAAGAAAAAACTAGAAATAAAAAGGAAAAAATATACCTCACCGTGGCTTTTCATTTTCAAAATTTGACTGTTTTAACTTTTTCTCAGTCCGCAGAAAATGTGCTTGTTGAAAATACTTTAATCCAAGCCGCAGGTACCAGCCCTATATGAATGATAGGGCCGCAATTCCACTTGTTGAGTAAACTTGCAATTTTGATAAACGGATCGGCCGGCACGATTCTACGCATTTCGACATCAAATGGTGCAAATATCTAACATAATATAAACATTAAGCGAACGATCGGCATTAATAACTTACCTTCGATCTGTCATCTGAAGGCTGTACACACATTTATTCTCTACCTGTGTCAAATTTGCCGGTTTGTTTATACGTAGTCTGACTCATCTACATGTTTGATTCTGCTACCGAGATGTATTACGCAAACGTATGGATGATTCAGACTACATATAAACAATAACAGAAATGTGTACAAGCATAGCTTTTAAAAAAGCTTAGAGTGCAAACCCTGTAGCATTTTTAATTGCGTGAAAATTGGTACGTGCGGGTCAATTTAAAATGCCTTTTGTATTTAAAAAACCCTTTTGTATGATATTAGCTAGGTTGTTGTCTAAATAATAGTTAATACCTCCTTTCTAATGTTTATTTATGTTTAGACTTGGGTTGGGAATGCTGACCATATTCGTCGGGATGTCACCGTTTAGACCTTTCGAACACCCTAAGTATAGTTAGACATGGAAGAAATCATACAAACTACGCAGTACTTGCTCCACCAACTTCCAACACCTATATAACACAAACCCCACGTCGAGGCCTCTTGTGCTCAAATAATCGCTGGGGAATCTATTGTATAGTGAGAGAATCGTGATATACCTCTTTTATATAGTGAGAGAATCGTGGTATACCTCTACTATATAGTGAGGGAATCGGGGTATACCTCTATTATATAGTGAGAGAATCGTAGTATACCTCTATTATATAGTGAGAGAATCGTGGTATACCTCTATTATATAGTGAGATAATAGTGGTATACCTCTTTTATATATAGTGAGAGAATCGTGGTATACCTCTATTATATAGTCAGAGAATCGTGGTATACCACTATTATATATAGTGAGAGAATAGCGGAATACCTCTATTTTATAGTGAGAGAATCGTGGTATACCTCTATTATATATAGTGAGAGAATCGTGGTTTACCACTATTATGTAGTGAAAGACTCGTGGTATACCTCTATTATATAGTGAGAGAATCGTGATATACCACTATTATGTAGTTAGAAAATCGTGGTATACCTCTATTATATGGTGAGAGAATCGTGCTATACCTCTATTATATATAGTGAGAGAATCGTGGCATACCACTATTATATATAGTGAGAGAATCGCGGTATACCTCTATTATATACTGAGAGAATAGTGGTATACCTCTATTATATAGTGAGAAAATCGTAGTATACCTCTATTATATAGTGACAGAATTGTAGTATACCTCTATTATATAGTGAGAGAATCGTAGTATACCTCTATTATATAGTGACAGAATTGTAGTATACCTCTATTATATAGTGAGAGAATCGTAGTATACCTCTATTATACAGTGAGAGAATCGTGGTATACCACTATTATATATACTGAGAGAATTCTTCTATACCTCTATTATATAGTGAGAGAATCGTGTTATACCTCTAGTATATAGTGAGAGAATCGTAGTATACCTTTATTATATAGTGACAGAATCGTGGTATACCTCTATTATATAGTGAGAGAATCGTGGTATACCTCTATTATATAGTGAGAGAATCGTGGTATTCCTCTATTATATAGTGAAAAAAAAAAGTTGGTATACCTCTATTATATAGTGAGAGAATCGTGGTATACCACTATTGTATATAGTGAGAGATTCGTGGTATACCACTATTGTATACTGAGAGAATCGTGCTATACTTCCATTGTATAGTGAGAGAATCGCTGTATACCTCTATTGTATAGTGAGAGAATCGTGGTATACCTGTATTATATACTGAGAGAATCGCGGTATAGCTCTATTATATAGTGAGAGAATCGTGGTATACAACTATTATATATAGTGAGAGAATCGCGGTATACCTCTATTATATATAGTGAGAGAATCCTGGTATACCTCTATTATATATAGTGAGAGAATCGTGTATATCACTATTATGTAGTGAGAGAATCGTAGTACACCTCAATTATATAGTGAGAGAATCGAAGTATACCTCTATAATATAGTGAGAGAATCATGAGAGAATCGTACTATACCTCTATTATATAGTGAGAGAATCGAGGTATACCACTATTATAAAGAGAGAGAATCGTGGTATACCTCTATTAAATGGTGAGAGAATCGTAGTATACCTCTATTATATAGTGAGATAATCGTGGTATACCACTATTATATATACTGAGAGAATTCTTGTATACCTCTATTATATAGTGAAAGAATCGTGTTATACCTCTAGTATATAGTGAAAGAATCGTAGTATACCTCTATTATATAGTGACAGAATCGTGGTATACCTCTTTTATATAGTGAGAGAATAGTGGTATACCTCTATTACATATAGTGATAGAATCGTGGTATACCTCTATTATATACTGAGAGAATCGTAGTATACCTCTATCATATAGTGAGAGAGTGGTGGTATACCACTATTATATATAGTGAGAGGATCGTGGTACACCTCTATTATATATAGTGACAGAATCCTGGTATACCTCTATTATATATAGTGAGAGAATCGTGGTATACCACTATTATGAACTGAGAGAATCGTGGTACACCTCTATTATATAGTGAGATAATCGTAGAATACCTCTATAATATAGTGAGAGAATCATGAGAGAATCGTAGTATAACTCTTTTTTATAGTGAGAGAATCGTGGTATACCTCTATAATAAAGTGAGAGAATCGTGCTATACCTCTATTAAATAGTGAGAAAATCGTAGTATACCTCTATTCTATAGTGAGAGAATCGTGGTATACCACTATTATATATACTGAGAGAATTCTTGTATACCTCTATTATATAGTGAGAGAATCGTGTTATACCTCTAGTATATACTGAGAGAATCGTAGTATACCTCTATTATATAGTGACAGAATAGTGGTATACCTCTATTATATATAGTCATAGAATCGTGGTATACCTCTATTATATAGTGAGAGAATCGTAGTATACCTCTATTATATAGTGAGAGGATCGTGGTATACCACAATTATATATATTGGGAGAATCGTGGTACACATCTATTATATAGTGAGAGGATCGTGGTATACCACTATTATATATAGTGAGAGAATCGTAGTATACCTCTATTATATATAGTGAGAGAATCGTGGTATTCCTCTATTATATAGTGAGAGAATCGTGGTATACCTCTATTATATAGTGAGAGAATCGTGGTATACCACTATTGTATATAGTGAGAGATTCGTGGTATACCACTATTGTATACTGAGAGAATCGTGCTATACTTCCATTGTATAGTGAGAGAATCGCTATATACCTCTATTGTATAGTGAGAGAATCGTGGTATACCTGTATTATATACTGAGAGAATCGCGGTATACCTCTATTATATAGTGAGAGAATCGTAGTATACCACTATTATATATAGTGAGAGAATCGCGGTATACCTCTATTATATATAGTGAGAGAATCCTGGTATACCTCTATTATAAAGAGAGAGAATCGTGGTATACCTCTATTAAATTGTGAGAGAATCGTAGTATACCTCTATTATATAGTGAGATAATCGTGGTATACCACTATTATATAGTGACAGAATCGTCGTATACCTCTATTATATATTGACAGAATAGTGGTATACCTCTATTAGATATAGTCATAGAATCGTGGTATACCTCTATTATATAGTGAGAGAATCGTAGTATACCTCTATTATATATTGAGACGATCGTGGTATACCACTATTATATATAGTGAGAGAATAGTGGTACACCTCTATTATAATCGTGGTATACCTCTATTATATAGTGAGAGAATCGTACTATACCTCTATCATATAGTGAGAGAATCGTAGTATACCTCTATTATATAGTGAAAGAATCGTGGTACACCTCTATTATATAGTGAGAGAATCGTGGTATACCACTATTCTATAGTGACAGAATCGTGGTATACCACTATTGTAAATAGTGAGAGACTTGTTGTATACCACTATTCTTTACTAAGAGAATCGTGGTTTACTTCTATTGTATAGTGAGAGAATCGTGGTATACTTCTATTGTATAGTGAGAGAATCGCTGTATACCTCTATTATATAGTGAGAGAATCGCTGTATACCTCTATTATATATAGTGAGAGAATCGTGGTATACTTCTATTGTATAGTGAGATAATCGTGGTATACCACTATTATATAGTGACAGAATTGTCGTATACCTCTATTATATATTGACAGAATAGTGGTATACCTCTATTAGATATAGTCATAGAATCGTGGTATACCTCTATTATATAGTGAGAGAATCGTAGTATACCTCTATTATATAGTGAGACGATAATGGTATACCACTATTATATATAGTGAGAGAATAGTGGTACACCTCTATTATAATCGTGGTATACCTCTATTATATAGTGAGAGAATCGTACTATACCTCTATCATATAGTGAGAGAATCGTAGTATACCTCTATTATATAGTGAGAGAATCGTGGTACACCTCTATTATATAGTGAGAGAATCGTGGTATAGCACTATTCTATAGTGAAAGAATCGTGGTATACCACTATTGTAAATAGTGAGAGACTTGTTGTATACCACTATTGTTTACTAAGAGAATCGTGGTTTACTTCTATTGTATAGTGAGAGAATCGTGGTGTACTTCTATTGTATAGTGAGAGAATCGCTGTATACCTCTATTATATAGTGAGAGAATCGTGGTATACCTCTATTATATAGTGAGAGAATCGTGGTATTAAACTATTATATATAGTGAGAGAATCGCGGTATACCTCTATTATATATAGTGAGAGAATCCTGGTATACCTCTATTATATATAGTGAAAGAATCGTGGTATACCACTATTATGTGGTGAGAGAATCGTGGTACACCTCTATTATATAGTGAGAGAATCGTAGTATACCTCAATAATATAGTGAGAGAATCATTAGAGAATCGTAGTATACCTCTATTATATAGTGAGAGAATCGTGGTATACCTCTATTATAAAGAGAGAGAATCGTGGTATACCTGTATTAAATAGTGAGAGAATCGTAGTATACCTCTATTAAATAATGAGAGAATCGTGGTATACCACTATTATATATACTGAGAGAATCGTTGTATACCTCTATTATATAGTGAGAGAATCGTGTTATACCTCTAGGATATAGTGAGAGAATCGTAGTATACCTCTATTATATAGTGACAGAATCGTGGTATACCTCTATTATATAGTGAGAGAATAATGGTATGACTCTATTATATATAGTGAGAGAATCGTGCCATATCTCTATTATATAGCGAGAGAATCGTAGTATACGTCTATTATATAGTGAGAAAATCATGAGAGAATCGTAGTATACCTCTATGATATAGTGAGAGATTCGAGGTATACCTCTATTATATAGTGAGAGAATTGTAATATACCTCTCTCATATAGTGAGAGAATCGTGGTATACCACTATTATATATAGTGAGAGAATCGTGGTATACCTCTATTATATAGTGAGAGAATCGTGGTATACCTCTATTATACAGGGAGAGAATCGTGGTATACCTCTATTATATAGTGAGAGAATCGTGGTATACTTCTATTATATAGTGAGAGAATTGCGGTATACCTGTATTATATACTGAGAGAATCGTGGTATACCTGTATTATATACTGAGAGAATCGCGGTATACCTCTATCATGTAGCGAGAGAATCGTGGTATACCACTATTATATATAGTGAGAGAATCGTGGTATACCTCTATTATATAGTGAGAGAATCGTGGTATACCTCTATTATACAGGGAGAGAATCGTGGTATACCTCTATTATATAGTGAGAGAATCGTGGTATACTTCTATTATATAGTGAGAGAATTGCGGTATACCTGTATTATATACTGAGAGAATCGTGGCATACCTGTATTATATACTGAGAGAATCGCGGGATACCTCTATTATATAGTGAGAGAATCGTGGTATACCTGTATTATATACTGAGAGAATCGTGGCATACCTGTATTATATACTGAGAGAATCGCGGTATACCTCTATTATATAGTGAGAGAATCGTGGTATACCCCTATTATATATACTGAGAGAATCGTGGTATACCTGTA
Source organism: Pteria penguin (assembly GCA_035048485.1). NCBI lineage: Eukaryota > Metazoa > Mollusca > Bivalvia > Pterioida > Pteriidae > Pteria > Pteria penguin. Next base: position 9,891,281 of record CM068583.1, read on the forward strand.
TTATATACTGAGATAATCGCGGTATACCTCTATTATATAGTGAGAGAATCGTGGTATACCCCTATTATATATAGTGAGAGAATCGCGGTATACCTCTATTATATATAGTGAGAGAATTCTGGTATACCTCTATTATATATAGTGAGAGAATCGTGGTATACCACTATTATGTAGTGAGAGAATAGTGATACACCTCTATTATATAGTGAGAGAATCGTAGTATACCTCTATTTTATAGTGAGAGAATCGTGGTATACCTCTATTATATAGAGAGAGAATCGTAGTATACCTCTATTAGTTAGTGAAAGAATCGTGGTATACCACTAGTGTATATACTGAGAGAATCGTTGTATACCTCTATTACATACTGAGAGAATCGTGATATACCTCTACTATATAGTGAGAGAATCGTGTTATACCTCTATTATATAGTGACATAATCGTGGAATACCTCTATTATATATTGAGAGAATAGTGGTGTACCTCTATTATATATAGTGAGATAATCGTGGTATACCACTCTTATGTAGTGAGAGAATCGTGATACACCTCTATTATATAGTCAGGGAATCGTAGTATACCTGTATTATATAGTGACAGAATCGTGGTATACCTCTATTATATAGTGATAGAATCGTAGTATACCTCTATTATATAGTGAGAGAATCTTGGTATACCTGTATTATATACTGAGAGAATCGTGGTACACCACTATTATATATATTGAGAGAATCCTGGTATACCTGTATTATATACTGAGAGAATCGCGGTATACCACTATTATATAGTGAGAGAATCCTGGTATACCTCTATTATGTATATATAGTGAGAGAATCGTGGTATACGACTATTATGTAGTGACAGAATCGTGATACACCTCTATTATGTAGTGAGAGAATCGTGGTACACCTCTATTATATAGTGAGAGAATCGTGGTATACCACTATTCTATAGTGAAAGAATCGTGGTATACCACTATTGTATATAGTGAGAGACTTGTTGTATACCACTATTATATACTGAGAGAATCGTGGTATACTTCTATTGTATAGTGAGAGAATCGCTGTATACCTCTATTGTATAGTGAGAGAATCGTGGTAAACCTCTATTATATACTGCGAGAATCGCGGTATACCTCTATTATATAGTGAGAGAATCGTGGTATACCACTATTATATATAGTGAGAGAATCGCGGTATACCTCTATTATATATAGTGAGAGAATCCTGGTATACCTCTATTATATAGTGTTAGAATCGTGGTATACCTCTATTATAAAGTGAGAGAATCGTGGTATACCTTTATTAAATAGAGAGAGAATCGTTGTATACCTCTTTTACATAGTGGGAGAATCGTGGTATACTAATATTATATATACTGAGAGAATCGTTGTATACCTCTATTACATACTGAGAGAATCGTGTTAGACGTCTACTATATAGTGAGAGAATCGCAGAATACCTCTATTATATAGTGAGAGAATCGTGGTATACCTCTATTATATAGTGAGAGAATAGTCGTATACCTCTATTATATATAGTGAGAGAATCGTGGTATACCACTATTATGTAGTGAGAGAATCGTGATACACCTCCATTATATAGCGAGAGAATCGTAGTATACCTCTCTTATATAGTGAGAGAATCGTGGTATACCTCTATTATATATAGTGAGAGAATCGTGGTATACCACTATTATGTAGTGAGAGAATCGTGGTATACCACTATTATATATAGTGAGAGAATCCTGGTATACCTCTATTATATATAGTGAGAGAATCGTGGTATACCACTATTATGTAGTGAGAGAATCGTGGTATACCACTATTATATATAGTGGGAGAATCGCGGTATACCTCTATTATATAGTGAGAGAATCGTGGTATACCTCTATTATACAGTGAGAGAATCGTAGTATACCTCTATTATATAGTGAGAGAATCGTGGTATACCTCTATCATTTTGGGAACAGAATCGTGGTATACCTGTATTATATACTGAGAGAATCGTGGTACACCACTATTATATATATCGAGAGAATCCTGGTATACCTGTATTATATACTGAGAGAATCGCGGTATACCTCTATTATATAGTGAGAGAATCGCGGAATACCTCTATTATATATAGTGAGAGAATCCTGGTATACCTCTATTATATATAGTGAGAGAATCGTGGTATACCACTATTATGTAGTGAGAGAATCGTGATACACCTCTATTATATAGTGAGAAAATCGTAGTATGCCTCTATAATATAGTGAGAGAATCATGAGAGAATCGTAGTATACCTGTATTCTATAGTGACAGAATCGTGGTACACCTCCATTATATAGTTAGAGAATAGTGGTATACCTCTATTATATTTAGTGAGAGAATCGTGCTACACCACTATTATATAGTGAAAGAATCGTGGTATACCACTATTGTATATAGTGAGAGACTTGTTGAATACCACTATTGTACACTGAGAGAATCGTGGTATACTTCTATTGTATAGTGAGAGAAACGTGGTATACTTCTATTGTTTAGTGAGAGAATCGCTGAATACCTCTATTGTATAGTGAGAGAATCGTGGTAAACCTCTATCATATAGTGAGAGAATCGTGGTATACCTCTATTATATATAGTGAGAGAATCCTGGTATACCTCTATTATATATAGTGAGAGAATCGTGGTATACTACTATTATGTAGTGAGAGAATCGTGGTACACCTCTCTTATATAGTGAGAGAATCGTAGTATACCTCTATAATATAGTGAGAGAATCATGAGAGAATCGTGGTATACCACTATTATATATAGTGTGAGAATCGTGGTATTCCTCTATTATAAAGTGAGAGAATCGTGGTATACCTCTATTAAATAATGATAGAATCGTAGTATACCTCTATTAAATAGTGAGAGAATCGTGGTATACCACTTTTATATATACTGAGAGAATCGTTGTATACCGCTATTATATACTGAGAGAATCGTGTCATAACTCTACTATATAGTGAGAGAATCATAGTATACCTCTACTATATAGTGACAGAATCGTGGTATACCTCTATTATATAGTGAAAGAATAGTGGTATACCTCTATTATATATAGTGAGAGAATCGTGCTACACCACTATTATATAGCGAGAGAATCGTAGTATACGTCTATTATATAGTGAGAAAATCATGAGAGAATTGCAGAATACCTCTATTATATAGTAAGTGATTTTAGCTATACCTCTATTATATAGTGAGAGAATCGTACTATACCTCTATCATATAGTAAGAGAATCGTGGTATACCACTATTATATATACTGAAAAAATCGCGGTATACCTCTATTATATAGTGAGAGAATCGTGGTATACCCCTATTATATATAGTGAGAGAATCGCGGTATACTTCTATTATATATAGTGAGAGAATCCTGGTATACCTCTATTATATATAGTGAGAGAATCCTGGTATACCACTATTATGTAGTGAGAGAATCGTGGTACACCCCTATTATATAGTGAGAGAATCCTGGTATACCTCTATTATATAGTGAGAGAATCGTAGTATACCTCTATTACATACTGAGAGAATCGTAGTATACCTCTATTATATACTGAGAGAATCGTGGTACACCTCTATTATATAGTGAGAGAATCGTAGTATACCACTTTTCTATAGTGAAAGAATCGTGGTATACCACTATTGTATATACTGAGAGACTTGTTGTATTCCACTATTGTATACTGAGAGAATCGTGGTATACTTCTATTGTATAGTGAGAGAATCGCTGTATACCTCTATTGTATAGTGAGAGAATCGCTGTATATCTCTATTGTATAGTGAGAGAATCGTGGTATACATCTATTATATACTGAGAGATTTCGCGGTATACCTCTATTATATATATCGAGAGAATCGTGGTATACCACTATTATATATAGTGAGAGATTCGCGGTATACCTCTAGTATATATAGTGACAGAATCCTGGTATACGTCTATTATATATAGTGAGAGAATCGTGATATACCACTATTATGTAGTGAGAGAATCGTGGTACACGTCTATTATATAGTGAGAGAATCGTAGTATACCTCTATAATATAGTGAGAGAATCATGAGAGAATCGTGGTATACCTCTATTATAAAGTGAGAGAATCGTGGTATACCTCTATTAAATAGTGAGAGAATCGTAGTTTACCTTTATTAAATAGTGAGAGAATCGTGGTATACCACTATTATATATAGTGAGAGAATCGTTGTATACCTCTATTATATAGTGAGAGAATCGTGTTATACCTCTAGTATGTAGTGAGAGAATCGTAGTATAACTCTATTACATAGTGAGAGAATCGTGGTATATCTCTGTTATATAGTGAGAGAATAGTGGTATACCTCTAGTATATATAGTGACAGAATCGTGCTACATCTCTATTATATAGCGAGAGAATCGTAGTACACGTCTATTATATGTTGAGAAAATCATGAGAGAATCGTACTATACCTCTTTTATATAGTGAGAGAATCGTGGTATACCTCTATTATATAGTGAGAGAACCGCGGTATACCTCTATGATATAGCGAGAGAATCGTGGTGTACCACTATTACATAGTGAGAAAATCGTGGTATACCTCTATTAAATAGTGAGAGAATAGTAGTATACCTCTCTTATATAGTCAGAGAATCGTGGTATACCTCTTTTATATAGTGAGAGAATCGTGGTATACCACTATTATATAGTGAGAAAATCGTGGTATACCTCTATTATATAGTGAGAGAATCGTAGTATACCTCTATTATATAGTGAGGGAATCGTGGTACACCTCTATAATATAGTGAGAGAATCGTGGTATACCACTATTCTATAGTGAAAGAATCGTGGTATACCACTATTGTATACTAAGAGAATCGTGGTATGCTTCTATTGTATAGTGAGAGAATCGCTGTATACCTCTATTATATAGTGAGAGAATCGTGGTAAACCTCTATTATATAGTGAGATAATCGTGTTATACCTCTGTTATATAGTGAGAGAATCGTGGTATACCACTATTATATATAGTGAGAGAATCGCGGTATACCTCTTTTATATATAGTGAGAGAATCCTGGTATACCTTTATTATATATAGTGAGAGAATCGTGGTATACCACTATTATATATATAGTGAGAGAATCGCGGTATACTTCTATTATATATAGTGAGAGAATCCTGGTATACCTCTATTATATATAGTGAGAGAATCGTGGTATACCACTATTATGTAGTGAGAGAATCGTTGCACACCTCTTTTATATAGTGAGAGATACCTGGTATACCTCTATTATATAGTGAGAGAATCGAAGTATACCTCTATTATATACTGAGAGAATCGTAGTATACCTCTATTATATACTGAGAGAATCGTGGTACACCTCTAGTATATAGCGAGAGAGTCGTCGTATACCACTATTCTATAGTGAAAAAATCGTGGTATACCACTATTGTATACACTGACAGACTTGTTGTATACCACTATTTTATAGTTAGAGAATCGTGGTATACCTCTATTATATAGTGACAGAATCGTGGCATACCACTATTATATAGTGAGAGAATCGTGGTATACCTCTATTATATAGTGACAGAATCGTGGTATACCTCTATTATATAGTGAGAAAATCGTGGTATACCACTATTGTATAGTGAGAAAATCGTGGTATACCTCTATTATATAGTGAGAGAATCGTGGTATACCTCTATTATATAGTGGGAGAATCGTGGTATACCACTATTGTAAGCTGAGAGAACCGTGGTATACTTCTATTGTATAGTGAGAGAATCGTAGTATACCTCTATTATATATAGTGAGAGAATCGTGGTATACCTCTATCATATATATTAAGAGAATCGTGGTATACCTCTATTATGTAGTGACAGAATCGTGCTACACCTCTATTATATAGCGAGAGAACCGTAGTATACGTCTATAATATAGTGAGAAAATCATGAGAGAATCGTAGTATACCTCTATTATATAGTGAGAGAATTGTAGTATACCTCTATCATATACTGAGAGAATCGTGGTATACCACTATTATATATACTGAGAGAATCGTTGTATACATCTATTATATAGTGAGAGAATCGTTTTATACCTCTAGGATATAGTGAGAGAATCGTATTATACCTTTATTATTTAGTGAGAGAATTGTGGTATAACTCTATTACATAGTGAAAGAATAGTGCTATACCTCTATTATATATAGTGAGAGAATCGCGCTACATCTCGTAATACTCATTCCTCCATCTGTCAGTCTGTCACAAAAACTTTAACCTGGTTTATAACTTTTGATCCAGTAGGGGTACAACTTCACATGTAGATTCCTTGTGATGAGATTTTCCATTTAAGATAATTACTTTTGACATCTTAGAATTCTTTGAATTCACTTGTATATTTTGACAGTTATGTATCCTCAGGAACACCCTCATCTGATTACAACCCCCTCCTAATAAATTACAAACATGGATTCACCATGTCTTCTCTGTCTTTGTACATATCAAATCCACAGCAAATGGTCAGAGCAAGGACAGTTTTAGATCACCTTCACATAGTTTGTATGATCTTGTGCTATAGGCCTGACATCCGCAACTGGAAAACTCAGTTTTGGACAAACTGCAAATGCTGCAAGTAGCAAACATCTTGGGATATACACTTGATGGCATGCTTTGGATGCTGCATTTGACATAAGTTTTCGGTTTGAGTGGCATAGTTAGCCTTAGTGTACTTCAATTCTGGATGAGCTACATGCAAGTACCAAACTTACACTTAAATTAATTATTCATCTTGCAGACTTGAAAACATGTTTCAAGCTGTACCTGACAAACTTTTTGTCACCCGCTTTTTGTGAAAACGTGGGGACATGAAATCTCATTTGTCTGTCCATCCATCTCTGTCTGTCACAAAAACTTTAACCTTGGTCATAACGTAGGGCCATCATATCTGGCATGTTTGTGCCTAGTTGCAATACCTTTCCTGTATCTGTAGACATGCACAACAATGACAATGTCACAGATCACTGCACCCTTAACTGTTAGAGCGTCAAAAGCAGGGGACCACAATTCTCTGAATTTACTTGTTTCATTTGAGTCATTTTGGTATCCTGTTTTGGGCACAAATATCTCAGTTATTAACAATACAAGTACCAAAGTTGCACCAATGATTCATCTATGGGATTCACACTAGAGTACCTGGTTCGATTGCTTCATGTGACAGTTTTCCACTTCAGTGATTTGGTTAACCTGTTGGGGGTACTTCACTTTGCGACAAACTAGTAAAAATAAATGACGTCTGACTCGGCTGTATGCCAAGCCACCTCGAATAAACAGTGTGTGAAAATTCCCAAACTTGTGCTAATACATGTAGTTCATCTTGGGATGCAGACTTGAATGCAAGCTTTGTATAAATATTCCTACTTCAATTTTGTTTCATTAAAAGAAAATTGATTAGAATAACTTAATAATGATTAAAGAGTCATTTTGAATTTGTGCGGTTAATTGTAAGTATGAAACTAGTCCTGAATTAAGGGGGTAGTCTGGTGAACTAGTGAGAAGAATCAAAATCTACAACTGGCTATTTCATGCATATTCTATAAGAACAGACAGAGGTAGATTAAATAATAACAAAAACGTATCATGTTATGGAGCAAATTATTGTACTAGAATCAATGCAAATTAACACTGTGTCATGCCTATTTCGATATACATGTAGATAAATGTCATTTTAGAGCAGTTTATATATTTTTTTCACAAATATGACACAATAAAGTTTGGGTTTTTGGTCGCAATTCCAGACCCTAGTCGTTACAATATGCTGTGGGGAATGCGTGGAACGCAGAAAATACCTCCTCGTGTATAAATAGTGCGTCAATATTTTGAAAAAGCGTGATTAGATTTACTTTAAGTACTTATAAATCATATTGTATGAGGCAATGCAAGATAAGTTTGATCAGATGAGAAAATAGATGTGCCGTTATTCCATAGTATTAGACGAGTTATATTCATGCGCTGGAGGACTTGCAGTCTTTCCGAATACTCGACGGAAATTCCCGAAAAAGTACGATTGACATTATTGAGTAGCTGTGCCGTAATAAGAAGTACACTACTAGTCCGTATTAGTATCCGTTGTATTATAATTAATAAAACTTGAGAATATCGCTTCTTTTTATAGCAGTGGATTTCGAAGTACTCTACAATCTTCTCGTCACAACGATAAACAAACGTCTTGGTAGTTGTTGATGTGTAATGCTACTGAAAATAGCCAGTTATTTATAGATCTACATGTGTAGACGTGATTCTCCCCAAATGTACAGCGGGAGACTTTGTCCAGATTGCTAATTTTTATACTACTGTCAAGGTCAAAAGTAACAAGAAAGAATGATAGTGGATTTGTTTGACAAAGTCGGCAAATGAAAAGGCGAATGACTTCGATTTGCGATTTCAGGCAAAGAATTCAAGTCAAATATATGATATGTATAGTTCATTCGTCTCTTGCATTTCCAAAATGGACCGTGTTTCCCCATACGATCGGATGCTTAGCTGGGTCCATGGCCATGCGGATTTGACCTCGTATATCTCGGGAAGTGCTTGGAGTTTTTAAATGAAATTTGGTGTCATTGTACATTAATTCTTTATGTGTGAATGGGCGAAAGCCCGAAAAATGCATCAAGTCCTTCATTGCTTTTGTTTGTTGTGTTCAACGCAGACCGTGTTTTTGTCAATACTGATCCTAAACATTACACGCTTGGTGTGTGATCTCTTGGTGGATCACGACTTTATTACCTTTGATGTACTTGGCCATGCAATTCCGACCTTGAGGACTTTCAAGTCCTTTCATTTTATTTGGTAGATAAACTTATGAATTTATACTGATTGATTGAAAAAATAACAAGGATTAGGGAAAGCTCTGACAGCTTACGAAGCCTTTCATAGTGGCTATAGTAATTAAACAAACCTACTAAAATGATGACAATTTCACACGAAGTACACTTATTTGATAATTTCTGTAATCTGCATCACTGTCATATTACACTGTAATGTGCAATGGTCTGTCATAAGTCAAAACAACATAAAATTACAATAGGTAAATTTTACACCCTCCCCCCATTTTGCTGTAACCTCATTTGTCTGTAATATATATTGAATGAAATATTTCCTTTTCATGATCAAGAAAGGAATTGATTTGTTTACATATAAGCTTCAAAGAAAAAAGAGGAGTTACCGGCTCAGTTATGTGGCAGAAGTCACCATGGAGCTATACAATACATGAATATAAATAATATAATAGAACATTTAACACATTACAAAAATATTTGATTGTAGTGCAATTACGATACCGACTTAGGACGGTCATTTAATTTGACAAAAGCCAAACAAATGGTGTGGTTAACCGGTTTACGGGCCCAACTTCCCACTCACCGTAACAGCAGAACAATCAAAAGACGTACATTGAAAAATTTATAAATAATCCTCCATGTAAAGAACAAGGGTCAACAGGTATCGCAAATTGAGAGGTCATAAAAATATAAACACGTAAGGTATTGTAAAACACATAATGGTATAAAAATATATGCGACATCAACATGATAAACCGTGCTCTGCCAGTCTGAAAGCGAGCTAAGACCCTAGATCTGTAGGAGTCCCGACTAACAGTCAGAGGGGACGAGGTTCAGGACCATGTCTCCTCTGAAAGAGGTTTGGACAAGGCCCGTCATATAGTCCCCACCGCCCTGTTAGTCAGCGTGCAACGTTCAAGTAAAAGTCTGCATAAGGCTGTAGAGGGGCCAAATACAAGACCTATAGTCTTTTTGATGATCTCAATATCATATTGTCTATTTAGGAGACGTTTGACTATTTTATTACATGATAAAATAATGTTATCGGAGCCTTTTTTTTTCCTTAGTTTATATACGAGATCACCGTAAAAATAAGGATGGGAAATTCCATTGGATACGTACTGTTGAAAAGAAATATTTCCAAATTTAGATAGAAGTTCTGAGTAAGATCTGAAGAATTTGCCGAATGTTTTTCTTAGCTTGTGATATCTGTAACCCTGAGTTAAAAGTTTAGTAGTAATTTGTAAATTTCGTTTATGAAAGTCCAAAACATCGGTGCAGCCTCTGACAAATCGAACTAATTGAGATATATAGATACCATATGATGGGAGTCGAGGAACATCGCCATCCAAGTAAGGGAAATTTACAATAGGAAATCCAAAATCCTCACGTTTATCATAAATATTAGTATATATTAGGTTGTTGATAATTTTGATGTTTAAATCTAAGAAAGGTGTAGATTTATCTCAAGTATTAGCTTTATTCAATTTGAGCTCTGGTGGATATATTTCTGATATAAATTGTTCGAATTCAGGGTTGTCGATAACCAAAATGTCATCCAGATATCTGCAAGTATTATTAAATTTGTCAATGAGGTCAAAACGTTTTGATTTTTGAATAGAAACCATAAAATCCCTCTCATAACAATAAAGAAATAAATCTGCTATCAGAGGCGTGCAGTTATTACCCATAGGAATCCCAACTATTTGTTGATATATCTTGCCATCAAATTGCACAAAAATATTATTCATGAGAAAATCTAGTGCTTTACATAATTCCTTACAAGTCCAGTATTTATATGAAATATATTGTTTGTTGGAAAAGAATCCAGAGTTATTGGAAGTACATATGTACGTTTTAGATTCTCTGTGAAAACACCATTGTATAAGAGACAGCAACTTGCTTTTAATCAAATCATGAGGCAGAGATGTATAAAGTGTAAAAAAATCAAATGTAGAAATTTGAGTCGCTTTGAAATTTAGCGAAAGAAGTTTGTCTATAACTTCATGAGAATTTTTAATCGACCAAAAGTAATTTATGTTACTATTATGAAATGCGACATCACAATATTTGATAATATGATCTTTTATAGCAGTTAGAGCAGACGTAATATGTTTCGATAGTACCGTAGTAGAGCAGTGGCTAGAATTAGATATGAAACGTGATTTATATGGACTTTTATGTAGTTTTGGGAGCCAATACATGGTTGGTAGATCAGATTTATCAGTTTTAATTTTGAAGTCGGACATGGTCATGAGGTGATCGTGCAAGGTGCTCTCTTTTGAGGTAGGGCTTTCCACATCTGTATGAGTGGAGTTTAATTCGTTTTTAAGTACTTCAATATAATATAGTTTTCAAACAACTATTATGTTATTACCTGCTTTATCAGCGGGAACAAAGACATATTTAGCATGTAAGTCAGCTATCTTCTTTTTAATAGAATTTGTCGTCAATGTATTAGGCTGTTGAAATAAATGCGGATTTTCCGTAAAGTTCTTAATACGGATATCGACAATTCTTAAAATCTCGAATTTCCAATCATTAAGAGCATTTAAATCAAATGACATTTCAAATTAAAACCATATTTAGATTCGATATAATCAAAATATATAAACACATTAATGCCCTCCCCCTTTTAGGAGGATTGAGGCTATTTGGAAAACAAGTACATATATTTCCCTGAAAAATCTGCCTTTGTGGTACATATATAACTACTTCAATGAAAATGTCAGTAACAACATCTTAGTATAATTTAAAAGTTTTTTTATTGATATGTAAATCATGCCTCTACTGTGAACGAGTCCGGAGATATAATGGCTCAAAGACACCATACTTTTCAACAGACAGCATATACAGCAGGTGCGACGACATCACGTCATTAAGACGAAACGTCTCAATGACATCATCCTCTACTGCATGACGTAAATCTGCAGCCTTTTTCAAATACGGTAGCACTATGAGGGTTAAAAATAAAAACCCTCTCTTGTTCATTAAATTTAGTTTTGATTGTTTCAAGATAATTAAACACACTGGCCTTCGCTTTTAGCTGAGTATTTTGTGCTTTTTTGGGTTTTAAAATAGTTTCCTTTTACCATTTCGTATCTGCCGGCATAGAGATCTATATCAGCATTGTCGATTGCTAGAGCAACGGAAACCGGTATGTCGTAAACAAGTTTTAATCAGTCCTTTGGTTTATATTTTTATTGATATATTGTTCCTATTGTGACTTACGTCTGTAACATTATCTTTACACATGCTTTTAAATAAATCGCAATACGATAACATGAATTACGTACTGAGCAAAAACAATTTTATTAACACAGGACTTCCTAGCGCGATGTCAATTGTTTAATTGATAAAATAACAATAACAGGCAAACATTTTAAAATGAAGGAAATAAGGCATATCATGCATCAAATGACAGGTCTTTCAAGAGAAATTCAGTGGTGTAAAAATTATTTCTCAACTTTAAAAATAAAGAAAGTCATAGCCCTCTCAAGGAAACAACTACACCAACTCTTTCTGATGGACTGAGTATTCCCCCAAATGTCATAAAAATATGAAAAGGGGGTATATGATATATCATCAGAAAGGTCTTTTCAAAAAGAATCCATAGGAGTATTAATGATAGCTCTATTGTATCATATATGTAAAGTGTGTCCAATACTATGAGATGGTAAAAGTATTTTTCCAGTCGATTTTTCCCTTTATGGAAACAACAAAGGGGACGTCCATTTGATTCTGAAGGGGGGGGGCATTTTTTTAATATTCTGAAAATGCTGAAAATAAAAAATCTGGCTTTGACTGAAATGAACATAAATATCCTGGCTTCTAGCTTGTACATATGGTGTGTTCCCGATACGTCGCAAATATTTTAATGATGTAGTGTTAATTAGGTGTGGACGGGGCCCACTAAGGGGTAAACATTAGTAAGCACAATACTTGTATTCAGAGTAAAATATATCAGAGAAAATTATTTTTTAATACAAGAGAGACCTGTGATTTCATATACTGTAGTATTTCCTTTGGGAATTACACGGGATTCATTCTTTCATTCATTCATTCATTCATTCATTCATTCATTCATTCATTCTTTATTTCCTCTTTGTCAGAGATTAGTATGTATCATGACATATACATAAACATATTTACAAACAGTTTACATCAAACAAAGAATACATTTTATATACAACTGAAAAGAAAAGCAAAGGAACAGTACATAGTAACAGACATAGTTACCAAGATACGTGTAAATGTACATGCACACACATGTACATATATACCGTGTGATTTATAAATGCATGTATATATATGTAAGTATACTAGTATACGTCAGTTAAAATGCACATGACGTCGTAAAGTATTATATTGAAATGAGGAACCAGATGTAGAGGATGACATTGCGGAGGAATACTGACCAGAGGCAGATTCAAGTAACTTATAGTTACAGTATCTAAAGTTGTTGTAGGTAACAAAATCGAGGGATGTGTTTACAAGTTTCCCAAGAATGATAAGAAATAACTCGCTTTCAGAAAGTGAAAGAAGTTTTGTGTATAATTCAGTACTGAAGTTTTCTCTGATATTGCACCACCAAGTGCGTCGGATGTTACAGGTAACAGAGCATACGCAGCAAGCATGTTCATGTACGTCAGAGTACTGCGCATGACAGAAAGGACATACAGACGAATCTTTTCGGGCTGGCTGGCATAGGATACTTGTACAACGTTTTGCGGTAATTATATCAGTATAGGACAACCGATTAAACCAAATTTCATATGGTTGGTATCGACTCGATGAAAAGATATCGATAAATCTCTCAAAATCAGGGTCAGTAGACATACGCAAGGTCCGAAGATTGTGTTGAACATTATACACAGCTTCTTTCACTTTATGTTTCCATAATAATTTGTTTGGGAAAGGGTGTCCATTATAAAAACAAAACAAGTAATCCTCTAAGTTGTATTTATGTAAAATACGGTGGATATCTGGTATAAATCCATTTCTCACTGAGTGAGTGGATCTTCTAGGAAAGCATATAGCCGAGTGTGGAATATCTGCTTAGTAAGTTTGATATTCTCCAACGAGCACAAGCGTCCAAGGAAAAGGAGTTTACTGATGTCAATTTCTGCCTCAATTGGCAGGAGCCTATATAAGATTTCGCACATGTCAGATCGCGTTGGTTTTGGTAGGTTCATTGCATGCTTGCAAATGAAGTGTTGTAAAACATTTAAGCGCCGCAGGTCAGTTCTCGTGAGATTATTCCACAGTTCACACCCGTATGTTATGGAAGGGACGACAACTTTTTTATAGAGACTGGACACTGTCAGTGGATTTTGGTAAGCAATACCGCTGTCAGATAAGGCAAAGTACGATTTACGTCCCTTATCACATGCTTTCATAACTTTATCAGCACAGTTCAGTTTATTGTTAACAACAATACCGAGATGAGTACATGATGTAACGACTGGAATAATGTCTTCTCCTATAGTCCAAGAAAAAGTGGCAAGTTTACAAGCGCCTTTAGCTTTAATTGGTACAACGCATGATTTATTGGCGTTGAAATAGAAGCGCCAGCGAAGGGAGTATTCATACGCAACACGGAGCATGGATTGTAACGCTTTAGGGGACGTGGCTACACAGGAGATGTCGTCTGCCAATATTGGACAGCAACTTTGGACATGAAAAATACCTGTATTATGGCAAGATTTAGACAATTCGCATAACAAATGATCTATGAATACCAGATACAAAAAAGTTGAAAGTACCCCTCCTTGTCACACGCCCTGGTTAACTTCGCACCATCTAGACTGGGTTTGATCGACTACAATGGCGCTTTTCGTATCAGTATGACAGTCATCTGTTATGGACCATAGTTTACCTTTGATACCAATTTGATTTAGTTTGACCAAAAGGCCTTCGCGCCATACAGTATCAAAGGCTTTTCTGCTATCTAGGAAGCCTATGTACATATTGCATTTTTGTTCTAGTTTATGGAAGATAGTCTCATGTAGATTGAACGAGGCAGTGATACAACCTAATTTTGATTGGAAGCCTTGTTGTTCGGAAGTAAAGTTAGTATCGATGTCATGAAGACTATTTATTCGAGTGAGAATGATTTTTTCAAAAAGTTTGAAAAAACATGGGAGTAAGGCTATGGGTCTATAGCTGTCAAGAGATGTCTTTAACTTGTCCCCACCCTTAAAGATGGGCACAATTAGGCCCTGTTTCCATTTGGCGGGAACTTTTCCTATTTCCACAATAGCATTGAACAAACGAGTTAATTCAAAAGTTAGAGCTTCGCCACCATATATGATATGTTCATTACTCACTAGATCTGCGCCAGGAGCTTTGCGAAGTTTTAGAGATTTGACTGCCGATTTTACTTCCTGGACAGTGACTGGACCCCCCGGTAAGGAGCTGACATCTAATAGAGCATCACTTTTAGTGGCTCGGTATGTGGATTCTATAGAAGCTAAAAATGAATTGTCAAATTTGCAGTCATCTAAGGGTGAATATAACTTTTCATAAAAGCTAGCGAAAGCTTCGGCAACCTCTGATGGAGTAAAACATACGTGACCGGAGGGGTCGTGTACTTCAGGGTAAACCCTTGATGCTCTAGATTTTTTTCCTTTAATGAGTTTCCAAAATAAGCGTATATCGCATTCCGCGGCACTATCGATGTCTTCGTTAGCTTTCTGAAGATAGTTTTCATTAGCTAAGCGAAGGCTGTTACGGAAGTAACGTTTTGCGGTTTTATAGTCTGAGTATGACAAGTTATGCATTCCGCGTGGTCGTCCCTCGTTAATCCATGCTCTGCGCTTTTCGCGTTCTAGTTTATGAGCCTGTTTGACTTCGGGGGTCCAATCCGGACGAGTATGTGGGTTAAAACCGTTTTGAGGTATTCTCGCGTCTCTAAGCGCAGTCTTTTACGGTTAATGCCAGTGTGTCGACATAAAATGTGATACCATGAATTGAAGATAACGTGTAGTCCTTTAGAGTAGAGAGTCTATCTGTTAAAAGGGTACTGTATAGGTTTAGAGCATCTAGAGACGCTTTATGCCATGCTGGTAGTTTGTTACAGCATTCAGACAGTTGCTGGAATTTACTATTAATGATAATAGATATGGCAACAGGTAAATGATCTGAAGTGTTAGAGACAGCGCCATCTTTAAGAACATGGTACTCTTGAATATTGTATAATAAAGACCTGCTAAATACAATATAATCTAACATGGATTGATTTGTCAGGAAGCTGTATTCAGACCCTTTTATCTCAAAGCTTGTGCCAGGTATACATAAGTTACAACTGTTTAAAAAGTTGGTAAACATCTTTGATTTTCTTGCGTTAGTTTTGTGAATGTCATTTGGTAGACAACTACTATTAAAGTCGCCAGCAATGATGACATTACCAAGCTTAGAATAATGGTAGCACAAACTTTCTAGCATATGAATTTCATCAAGGTATGTATCAACATTACTTTCAGCAGGTAGATAAACACCAAATAAGAATACAGGTAAATTGTCCTGAGAAACTTGTATCTTAACACCACAAATTCGCGTGGAATTGAAACAATCAATATCAGTAACTGAATATTGTAAAGTTTTTCTACACATAATGGAAACCCCGTCTTTTCCACAGAATCTAGGAACAGTTTGTTGTGGGTCGAGAACAGGGTCTATACAAGTGAAACTAAAATAGTCATTATGAAGAGAGTTCATGTATGAGAAAGATTAAGCTCTTAGCTTGTGCTCTGTGATCACGGCAATATCATATTTGTATATATCAAGCATTTCTACTAAAGGCATGATGACATGATTCCCCTTACATTCCATGTCATTATTGAAAGAAAAGACATTTTAATAATAAGTACAATAGTACTGATATAACTCATGATGAAATAGGTAGTGGTCCGTAACAATGAGCAATACACTGTAACGTGACAGTAGCTTAGTAACAATCATCGGCTTCGTCATCCCAACGATCATACTGGTTATCGTCCCTTTCTCTGTCACGTCGTGCACATATATCACCCCATTCACGCTCACTATACCACCGACGGCACTGCACTTTGTTCGGCCAGAAATACGGAGACTCGATAATTCTAGCATCTTCTGGGTCCACATTTATTTTAGCAGAGAGACCACGGCGGGGTGATCTGCGTTTGAACAGAATCAGATGCGATACACGAACACCTTTTCCTTCTAAGTATTGAAAAATTCCCTCACGAGTAGATTCAGGACCATTTCCAGATAGATAAAAACATGCATTTCTTTTGTATGTAACGCCAACAAAAGTGTCGGACTTTGGTACAGTATTATTAGATTTAGTTACTGATGACTTGGTTTGACGTTCGTGGTCCTTGGATTGGTTGTATGGTTGTTTCATTGGGGAGTGTGATTCGAATTCCGATACATCGACGACGTCGGTAGGTTCCTTTGCGATCCAATTAGTATGCGTAGACTTAGACATAGGTTGCTCTGCTGAGCACAGTTCACTGGTCAGTGTATTACTGGGTGGGTCGACTTCGTGCATGATGGATTTACTGACTGACCTACATGGCTCGGGGGAAACCACTGATGCGTATGATTTTTTTAACATTTAAGTCAGAAATTTGTCTCTGTAGATTAGCCGTCACTTTAGATAAGCGTTTAATTTCTGCATTAATTTGAGAGTTACATGCCTCGTATACATTATAATCAAGCCCTTCCAAACAATTAAGATGAGAGGCTGCTAGCTTCTGGAAGGCGTCACACTTTGTAGCTTTCGAATACAACTCTGATTTGAGTCTGTCAAACTCGACCTTCATCTGTTTTATTTCTCTTTGTAAGTTAAGAATTTCCACATTAAGAATCTTGATAGTTTTCTCATTATTGGCTTTGACAGATTCAAGGTCAGTCACCTGTTTTAGTAAAACTTGGATAGAAGTACGAATTTCAAGTGTTGACGTTTTCGGGTTGGGGGGATCGGTGACGGATTTGCTTTTTGATTTATCAAAAATTTCATCAATGTTACCTTTCTCGCCATTAATAAAGGCTTGTAACAAGTAGCAGTCTTTGGCAAATTTCTCTGTACTACTGCTTGTTTTAGTGCTTTTACGTGTAGTTAGATTGCCTTTCGGACAGTCCTCTAGTGCTTTAGCCCTGGAGCATAGCGTGTTCCTGTATCACTGCACAAATTGTGCATCATGACTTGTTAATTGCAAAAGTTTCTGGACATACAGGTTTTGCGGCAAATTCATAAGTTCATAGTCTAGTTTAGAGATGTCATTTTGCTGAAGTACAAAGCTACAATCTTGAAGTTTCTGGGTACTTTGTGGTAATTCAAGAATCGAGTCGTTAGCTGTACCACGATATCAAGGAAATAAATAATCTGTACCACGATATAATCTGTATCACGATAACAAGGAAATAAATAATCTGTATCACGATATCAAGGAAATAAATAATCTGTACCACAATATAATCTGTATCACGATAACAAGGAAATAAATAATCTGTATCACAATATCAAGGAAATAAATAATCTGTACCACGATAAAATCTGTATCACGATAACAAGGAAATAAATAATCTGTACCACGATATCAAGGAAATAAATAATCTGTACCACGATATAATCTGTATCACGATAACAAGGAAATAAATAATCTGTATCACGATATCAAGGAAATAAATATTCTATCCCCAACAGGTTTCAAAATGAAACAATGGATTTCTTTGTTTGATATCAATGACGTATATGCAACTACCCCCTACATTCTCTATCCAGAGTTCGTGCGCTAAAGCCACCACACCTCTGTCAACGCTATTTTTCAAGATTCTAGTAGGAGTTTTTAAAATTCATGGTTATAATACAAATCAAAACTCTGAGCATGTGATAATATGCTGAATATAAAGTATGATTTAAATTCAATGTAAAATTATTGAAAATGAATGTTTAATTACCTTGAAATTGGAACTATTTCGTGTGTTATATGCGTATGCAACTAGGTTGAAAATGAAGATAAACATGGAATTCAATGTAAGTGAGACTTTTAAAGAATGTGATAATTCGTTGAAAATAGCAGGCAGACAATTGAAGGTTTTATGATTCCTTTAACTTTGAAGATAAGCTTATAGAATTCCATGTGACACCGAACTATTTCAATTGCTAGAGGTTTCGTACCCGGGAGAACTCGTACCCAGGAAAATTCGCATCCAAAATTAATGGGTACGAATTTTCTGGTTAATTTGTACCCTGGATTCGAATTATCCAGAGAATTCGTACCCTACATATAATTCAGAAATATGTATTATATATATACTCTGTATCTAGTATCCTTGGTATAATTTGCATACTTAACATTTTCTATTTTTGACAAAAGTTTGGTTATATTTTGCAGTATACACATGTTGCAATTTACTCGCTATCCATGGACTTTCAACACACTAAATAATTTGCGAATTGTTTCTTTAGCACGTAAGTCATCATGATGATTACTGAACTTAGCTTTGAAATGCATGTAATTATGACAATTAGATTGGAACAGCATGTCTCTTTTCAAACAAGAGAAACAAAACACAAATGTATACTTCCATGTTCATTTTATTCATACTAATCTTGACAGCACTTTATATATCAGTGGGACAGAATTAGACAAACAAACGATCGAGTCAAGTACATGTAATATATTTATTTGAATTACAGGGGTCAGTGAATGTCCACTGTGGTATATTGTTGTTAGTGCCATAGTCATGTGACACCAGTTATTTCGTATTTTACATTGGATTGTGTGTTACATGTAGGTATAATTGTCTTTTTTCGTCATTTTTTACCCACATTTAAAATAGAGTTATAGCTGTTTGATTAAAACCTGAATTTTTGACGTATTCTGTTATACTTTGAGATATTGAAGTATGTACTTATGAACTTTGATTTTTTGTGCAACTGACTCTATTTAACAAGAGTATTTGCCCATTTCCGGTATTCAATATTACCGACAGTCGTCGGCTATGCTAATATTGATGGGAAACTCAGCATGTATGTTTAGTATGAGGTTCTTACATATGAAGTTAGATTTAAATGTTTGTTATGTATTCGTTTGTAATGTTAAACCGCTGTCGTCCGTCCGTCTGCCTGCCCGCACCGCTTTGTCTTCGCAAGTCCACTTAAACCCTCAAGGGAAGTTTTATGAAACTTGTTACAAAGGAAGGACACTATATGCAGTTACGTATATTGTAAAGGGAATACTGTCCAAGACAAATTACATGACTTATGACCGTTGGGCATACAGACGGACTGACAGTAACTATATGCTCCCTCGTAAATTTCGAGGAGCATAATAAAATCGGTAAGGAAAAGATATCTATAATATATATTGAACTTACTGTACACAAAAAGGAAATGGAGAAGTGCAGAAACAATAATGTATACAGACGGACGGAGCACCGGACAGCACCCTGTCATGATATCTTTGTCATAGACAGACAAACGGACAGACAAATTGATGGACAGATCAAAACTAGGACTAGCTATATGGGATTTAAAAATAAAAACTTAATTAAAACAAAGATGAAAAAATTAACCCCCACGTTCGATGTTTTATGCTGAAAGTCGTCTCTTCCTCGAATTATTCTTCCTATACAAATGTATCCAAGGCCCCTACCATCAAGTCTTGTTGCCAATCAACGTTTCTCCAATAGATAATATATATTAATATTAATTCTGATGATTTGATACATTAACAACAGCCAAGAATATTTGGGTAACTTCCATTAAAACCTGTAGGGGTCCGGTAATTGCACAGGTTTGTCGTCTAGCTGCAGTATACTAGTAATATCGGTTTAATAACATTTAGAGTCTTGAAGAATCCTATCTCAATGGCTATAATACATCACTGAACCTTGATAGATCTTTCATTCAAATTTACACGAGTGTTTGTTATCGCTCTGACAAATTTGACGCCCCTCTTAGTATAAATAGACTTGTCTTAAATTTTTGTTTCAGTGCGCATGTCCAAATGACGTGATTTTCCAATACTTTTAAATCCATATCAAGAGTTGTCTTTCTTACTTGAATACGTCTGTAAACGTATGTTGTTCACCCATTTTAATTGACACTTCAGTTTTCCTTAAATTTCAACAGATGATTTCTTAGTTTAAATCTAAGCCGGCGTGGCCTAGTGGTATCGCATCGAACTCCTGATCGGGAGGCCGGGCTTCGAGTCCCGCTCTGGTCATACCGGTGTCCTGTCTTTCGGATGAGACAGTAAAAACCGAGGCCCCGTGTCGTGGTATGCATGGCACGTTAAAGATCCCTTACTGCTTCGGGTGGGTCCGTTGCAAAAGTCAAAATTTGTATGCCCCGCATCAGGCAGATGCCGTCACCATATACGTGAAATATTCGTGATGTGACGTTAAACAAAAATTAATCAATCAATTAATCAAAGTTTAAATCTCGCGTCGGACTCCTAATCGGGAAGCTGGGGTTCGAGTCCCGCTATGGTTATGCCGGTGTCATGTCATGAATATACTTGTCTCCAAAATTTTTAAAGATATCACTGGAAACTGGTAAAATGGTCAAGACCGCCGTAATCTTAACAAAGTCCGTTTAATTTAAGCCTGTATATACATGATAATTGTTATACGCCCGTTGTAGACTGACGTATTATGGTATGAGTCCTTGGGTTTCTGTGGGTTTGTTGGCACCTTGTTAACACGATATAGACCACCTAGCAGGGATTTGAGTAATATTTTACAGAACTGTTGTCCAGTACCCAAGGGTATGCCATGACCTTTGACCAAGGTTATATCTGCAATATCAAGGTCACATTGTATAAGATGGGTAAATCTTTGTCCGGTCCATAACTCTTTACCTCTTGCACAGATTTTTTATTGTGAGATTAATAAAAACAGAAATTCACTTGCTTTCAATTAATAATCCTTCATTCGCGGATTACCTTAGCATCATCTATCCAAGTGAACTGGAGGTCAAAGAAACCACAGAAACTAGTAATTCTACTTCGTATTTAGATATTATGTTGTCTTTCGATATTAATGGTCAATTGAACACCTCACTCTATGACAAACGTGACGATTTCAATTTCGCTATCACAAACTTTCCTTTCATAAGTAGCAACATTCCATCATCGCCCGCATACGGCGTATTCATATCTCAGTTAATACGTTATTCCAGAGCATGTTCAAATTACAATGACTTTTATCTGAGGGCTAGGCGACTTTCAGTTAAGCTGCTCAACCAGGGTTATATATGTGCTAGACTAGCATCGTCACTGAGGAAGTTCTACGGTCGTTACGAGACTCATTACTCCATATGATATCTCGTTATCCAGACTTTTAAACGATTTTCTGGACTGAGACCGATTCCGATCACTTTACACAGATTTGACACCTTCTATACTAGAAGGTTACCTACTTCGACTTCTCCATATATAGATACATATGGAATTCACACGATTTGACTACGGGGTATATGTGACGGGTGTTTCTAGCAAGCAGGAGATGCTCACTCTCCCCGGGCACCTGATCTCACTCCATCACAGGGGTTCACATATGCTCTTCAAGTAGATATATTTTGTTATTTTCCATTTGTTTTTCATTTTCACTGATTTTGTATGTCCTATGGTTTCATGATTTTTGGATTTGTGGTTTGGATTTATCCATCATCTTTACATTCATTTCTCACTCCTACTCTTTCAAATTTAAATTGGTGCTAGAATTATATATGTATTACCGGTATATATTACAGATTTTTACTTTTCTGTACTCTTATATTTTTGACAATAGAAGAAAAAAAGGAGGAAGGGGTTAATTTCTTCTCTTTGCCACAGCTTCTTACTGCCTTCATGAATTTCCATAATATTTCACAGGGCCAAAGCATGTGTCATGTTGAGGTCTTGAATAATAGGCAAAGGCGGAATGTTTTCATACTTTCAAATTTCATCTCTTGAAACTAAGAGACGTGCGTATTATGCCACGCCATGCGTTGTTCTTGTTATTTGAATGTGGTTGTATAATGCTACACAGTTGTCGTCAGTCTGTATGTCTGCCTCTCCGTCCGTCCGTCTGTCCGTGCAAACCGCCTTATCTTCACACCTCCTTGTAAGGATTTTGATGATACTTGGTACTAAGAAAGAACACCCTATGAGGATGTGGATATTAGAAAGGAAATGCTGTCAAAAAACAAAACAACCCCCCCTCTCCCCCCCCCCCCCCCCCAAATAAATAAATAAATATAATAAAGAATAATTGCGCTTGGACTTAGAATTTTCTATGCAAAATACATTGTCTATTCGTCTATGCAACTCCTCTTGAACGCTTCGTCGGACTTTGATGAAACTTGGTACAAAGAAAGATTATAAATGTATTATCATATTGTGCATAGTAAACAGGAATATTCATATCTCCTCAAAACTTAATACGACTGTAGTTGGTGTATTTAAAAAAAAGGGGGGGGGGGTGTCAACGTGGGAAATAATGGCTGCGCGGAAAAGATCAATTAACCTACAAAGAACTGAAAAAGAAGTAAACTCTACTATTTTACCAGTACCAAAGGTGTTCTAAATTTGCCATAATTCGATTAGATATTTAGTTCTAGTTTGTATGACACATAGGATAACAAACTACGGGCGTATCATGTACCGGTATAGGGGGTTCCCTATCATGTACTGGTATAGGGATTCCCTATTTTTAGCCAAGTTGCAAAACTCGGCTCTTAATTTGATCTGGGATATGCATCGGGCAGCAGGCGGCGGGCGTCAACGATGGTTGTCGGAATCCTTCACAACTATTTAGGCATAGTAATGAAACGCACATAGTCTCCGTGAGCAGAGGATTTGCCCTATCGGTTTCAGGATCAAAACGGTCAAGGTCATAGGGACTTTATGAAAGAAAAATATTTCCAGACTATTACCGTAGTTACATTCCACCTATTGTTATGAAACTTCACATACACAGTCCCCATGAGTCGAAGATGTGTCGTATTGATTTCGGAATGAAAAATGTCAAAGTCAGAAGTCCTAAATAATTGTATGAAAACGTTTTGCAACTGGGCATAGTGCATCTTTGATGCAATTTTCTTGGCTTTTTAAATTGACCCCATTTGAAAAAAGTTATAACTGTCTTTGATGGAAATCGGTATTCCGGCTTGTTGTATGTGTGGTTTGAAATATTCAAATAATTCACGATGTGTATATTTAGAACGAGATTTTACGTACAGATAATTTGAAAAATTTCTTTCAATTAACCTCTTTTATTCCCCTTAATAATATAATATTTGCCCTTTGTAGAAAATTGCAAACGAAGGAGTTAGGGTCTTGTCAGTATGTGGTAGTCGCGAGCTCATGCATTTGGTCGGGTCTTCTCTATACTTCAGCTTCCAGTAGCGAACTGCATCACAGAACGTACCTCTTCTACCTCAGCCTCTAATAGTAAACTGCATCACAGAACGTACCTCTTCTACCTCAGCCTCTAATAGTAAACTGCATCACAGAACGGGCCTCCTCTTCCTCAGCCTCTAATAGTCAATGGATCACAAAACGGGCCTCCTCTACCTTAGTCCTCTAATAGTAAACTGGATCAAAATACAGGCCCCATCTACCTCAGTCTTTAATAGTAAACTGATTCACAAAACGGGTCTCCTCTACCTCAGTCCTCTAATAGTAAACTGGAACACAGAACGGGCCTTCTCTGTCTCAGGCTTTAATAGTTTACTAGACCACAGGAACGGGCCTCCTCTACCTTAGTCCTCTAAGAGTAAACGGGATCACAGAAAGGGTCTCCTCTACCTTAGTCCTCTAATAGAAAACTGCATCACAGGACGTGCCTCCTCTACCTTCGTCCTCTAATAGTAAACTGGATCACAGAACAGGCCTACTCTACCTCAGGCTTTAATAGTTTACTAGACCACAGAACGGATTCCACTACCTCAGTCCTCTAAGAGTAAACGAGATCACAGAACTGGCCTCCTCTACCTCAGTCCTCTAAAAGAAAACTGAATCACATGACGTGTCTCCTCTACCTCATTTTTCTGATAGTAAACTGTATCACAGGACGTGCCTCCTCTACCTTAGTTATCTAATAGTAAACTGGATCAAAATACGGGCCTCCTCTACCTCAGTCTCTAATAGTAAACTGATCGCAAAACGGGTATCCTCTACCTTAATCTCTTAATAGTAAACTGGAACACAGAATGGGCCTCCTCTACCTCAGTCCTGTAATAGTAAACTGGACCACAGAACGGGCCTTCTTTACCTCAGCCTTTGATAGTAAACAGGACCACAGAATGGGTCTCCTCTACCTCAGCCTTTAATGGTAAACTGGGTCACAGAATGGGCCTCCTCTACTTCAGCCTTTAATAATAACTGCCTCCTGACTGAGGTACCCTCTACCTCAGTCCTGTCAACGTAAACTGGATCACAGAACGGGCCTCCTCTGCTTCAGTCTCTAATTGTAAACTGGATCACAGGACGGGCCTTCTCTACCTCAGTCCTCTAATAGTAAAATGGCTTTACAGAACGGGCCTCCTCTACCTCAGCCTTTAATAATAACTGGATCGCAGAACGGGCATCCTCTACTTTAGCCTCTAATAGCAAAAAGTGGACCACAGAACGGGTCTCTTCTACCTCAGTCTCTAAAAGAAAACTTGACCACGTAACGGCCCTTCTACTTCAGCCTCTAATAGCAAACTGAACCACAGAACGGGTCTCCTGTACATCAGTCTCTAATATTTAACGGGATCCCGGGGGAAAGCCTCCTTTATAACACTGGTACCTAGACATATAGACCATCATGTACTGATGCCTTACTCACTAGATACACGGAGTGTAAGCCAATGATGCTGGTACCTTTAGACCTACTGGGTCATCATATACTGATGCTGTACTCACTAGAAACACGGAGTGTAACCCATTGATGCCGGTACCTTTAGACGTACTGAACCATCAGGTACTGATGCCATCCTCACTAGAAACACGGAGTGTGACCCAATGATGCTGGCACCTTCAATACGTACTGATGCCATACTCACTAAAAGACGGAGTGTAGTGCAATTATACTGAGTATCTTTAGAGGTAATGGACCATCACGTACCTATTACGGGTTTAAAGGAAACAGAGTGTAAGCAATTGATGCTGGTACCAGTGACTTTAGGACCATCTTGTACTGATACAGAGGTCACTGGAAGCAGCTCTGCTACCGCACAGTAATCTGCACTTACACACTTTTGATGAGAACGACTATGGTAGGTCATCGGTTGAAATTTAAGTAAAGCAGCAGTATACATTAGTAAGGGTGAACAAGAGACGTTTGCAAACGTATTCAAGGAAGAAAGGCAATTATCACTATGCACTGAAAAGTAGTGTAAGATGACGTCATACTGACTGGTAGATGTAAAACCTCTCGGAAGACACCATGGAAATATAATTTTACCAAGTCGGAGCAAAATCAAACTTTCCTACCTCAGCCTCTAATAGTAAACTGGATCACAGAACGGGCCTCCTCTACCTCAGCCTCTAATGGTAAACTGGATCACAAAACGTGCTTCCTCTACTTCAGCCTCTAATGGTACACTGGACCATAGAACGGGCCTCCTCTACATGTACCTCAGTCCCCTAATAGTAAACTGAGACACAGAAAGGGTACCCTCTGTCTCCGCCTCTAATGGTAAACTGGATCACAAAACGTGCCTCCTCTACTCCAGCCTCTAATAGTAACTGGGCCATAGAACGGGCCTCCTCTACATGTACCTCAGTCCTCTAATAGTAAACTGGGTCACAGAACGGGCCTCCTCTACCTCAGCCTCTAATAGTAAACTTGACCACAGAAAGGGAAACTTCTATCTCAGCTTCTGATAGTAAACTGGACCATAGAACGGGCCTCCTGTACCTCAACCTCTAATAGTATACCGCACCACGAAACGGTTCTCATCTACCTCAGCCTCTGATAGTAAACGGGGCCACGAAATGGGCCTCCTCTCCCCTAACCTCTAATACTAAAAGCCTACTCTATAAAACCTTTAGACCATCTCACACTGATGCCGTATTCACTAGAAACACGGTGTGTAACTGAATGAAGCCGATACAGTTAGAACTACATGACCATCACGTACTGATGCCGTACTCACTAGTAACACAGAGTGTAACCCAATGATGCTGAGTATCTTTAGACCTGCTGGATCATCATGTACCTATGTCGGGTTCATAGGAAACAGAGTTTACGCAATTGATGCTGGTACCAGAGACTTTAAGACTATCTTGTACTGATGCAGAGTTCAGCGGATGCTGCTTTGCACCTTCTCACTTTTGATGAAGACGATTCTTATGGGGTATCGGTTTTTAAGTAAAACTGCAGTATACATTAGTATGGATGAACAAGAGACGTTTGTAAACGTATTAAAGGAAGAAAGGTAGGTAACTCTCTCATATATTAAAATTAGTATAAGATGACGTCTTATGGACATGCGCACTGAAACAAAAATTTACGACAAGTCTATTTATACTGACAGGGTAGCATTTTGAATGTTAAAGATATATACTCTGTTTTGACTTGAGTTGAAGATCCACAAAGGTTCATTGATGTTTCTACCCATTTATATAAAGAATCATACCGATTTTTAATGATATGAAACAGAAATCATTAGTATACTGCAGTTGGACGACAGACATAACCAACTACCTGATCCCTACAAGTTTTAATGGAAGTTACCTAAACATTCTTGAATACAACATTTAAAATGATGCATTACACGCAGGAGAAAGAGTCATCAGTCACAAATGACCTGATTGACGGGACTAATTGGTCACTGATACGTATGTATAGTGGAACAAGAAGGGGGGGGGGGGGGGCAAATTTTTATCTAAAAATGAAAGCGTTCTTTTATTTTCTCTAATTTCTTTTTCATTTCAATTTTCTTATTAATACCCCATAGAGTATCTTTTGATCTGTTTGTATGTCTGTCTCTCTCTTTGTGGCAAACGAAATTTTTTAAGTTTATCAAAACCTGTGAACAGTAAGAGATAAAAGTTTAATACTTCAAACTGACATTCCGTATGATAATGCTAAAGAAGTCTGTATTCACACATATGTACATAGAGATATAACGGAAAAGTATTGCGACATAACGGAGAAGTATTGCGATAGAACTGAAAAGTATTGCAATATAACTCAAAAGTACTGCGATATAACGCAATAATGATTGCCGTATAACGAGAAAGTATTGCTTATAACGCCAATGTATTGCGATATAACGCAATAGTATCGTAGGTCGTAAATGAATAAACACAGTTTCATAATGTATTAGCCAAATAGCGACCATGATTGCCTTATTTTTACTGTCGAATTGACGGTCAAAAAGTAACAACACTTGGAGGAGACCATGAAATACTATCTCACCCAAAAATGAGCCACTGTGAAATCGATGATTCAAATGCATCAGCCAATCAGATATCAAGGCGGCCTTATTTGGGGTAGATGTAAAACCTCTCGGAAGGAAATATGATTTTACCAAGTCGGAGCAAAATCAGAGAAATGGCCTCACTACCTCAGCCTCTAATATTAAACTGGACCACAGAACGTGCCTCCTCTACCTCATTCCTCTATTAGTAAACTCGATCACATAGAACGTGTCTCCTCCTGTACCTCAGCCTCTAATAATAAACTAGACTACAGAACGGGCCTCCTCTACCTCATTCCTCTATTATTAAACTAGACCACAGAACGGGCCTCCTAGATTTCAGTCTCTATAAGTGAACTGGACGACAGTACGGCCCTCCTCTACCTAATTTCTCTAATAGTAAACTGGGCCATCGAAAAGGCCTTTTCTACCACAGCCTCTAATAGTAAACTGGATTGTATAACGGCCTACTCTACTTCATCCTCTAATAGTAAACTGGGCCTCTTCTACCCCAGCCTCTAATAGTAAACGGGATCACAGAATGGGCCTTCTCTACCTCAGCCCTCTAATAGTAAACTGGACCACAGAACGGGCCTTCTTTACCTCAGCCTTTGATAGTAAACAGGACCACAGAATGGGTCTCCTCTACCTCAGCCTTTAATGGTAAACTGGGTCACAGAATGGGCCTCCTCTACTTCAGCCTTTAATAATAACTGGATCGCAGAACGAGCCTCCTTTACTTTAGCCTCTAATAGTAAACAGGACCACAGAACGGGCCTCCTCTACCTCAGACCCTAATAGTAAACTGGACCACAGAACGGGCCTCCAATCGTAACAACTCGTCCATTTCCGTACGCAAATACGACTCGTACGTACTACGTAGTCAGCCATTGGGACTACTTCCAGTTGTTATGTAAACACACATGGCCATGATCAGCATGCCTGTCATGTTTGCACGAAAATAAGCAATTGTGTCCATTGTCTGCTTTTGTCTATATTTGTTTCTCTCTGAATGGGTGAACTAGTATCATTTTTCATGGCGGAGTCTACGCACGTGCACTGGTTGTTTCCAGTGTTCTAACATTTTAAAAAGAAAATTGAAATTGGCTAGGATTTCTGAATTGCCGTACGATTGTATAATATTAATCAAAACGGGTGTTACATTTCATACTGAACTTCTCATATCCTAAATTACAAAAACAATCCTATGAACTTTTTTTCGCCTCATTTCGCAGTGAGCTTCTACGAGGAAAGTCGACGAATTGAAGCGATTTGGTATATATCGCTGCGCCGTGGGGCTTCCGAGTCTATTTTTGTTAAAAATGGCGACGGCGTTCCGATTGAACGGGCCTCCTCTACCTCAGCCTCTAATAGTAAACTGGACCATAGAACGGGCCTCCTGTGCCTAAGTCTCTAATAGTATACTGGACCACGAAACGGTTCTCATCTACCTCAGCCTCTGATAGTAAACGGGACCACGAAACGGGCCTCCTCTAACCCAACCTCTAATACTAAAAGCCTACTCTATAAAACCTTTAGACCATCTCACACTGATGCCGTATTCACTAGAAACACGGTGTGTAACTGAAAGAAGCCGATGCAGTTAGAACTACATGACCATCACGTACTGATACCGTACTCACTAGTAACACAGAGTGTAACCCAATGATGCTGAGTATCTTTAGACCTGCTGGATAATCATGTACCTATGTCGGGTTCACAGGAAACAGAGTGTAAGTGATTGATACTGGAACCAGAGACTTTAGGACCATCTTGTACTGATGCAGAGTTCAGCGGAAGCTGCTTTGCACCTTCTCACTTTTGATGAAGACGATTCTTATGGGGTCTCGGTTTTTAAGTAAAACTGCGGTATACATTAGTATGGATGAACAAGAGACGTTTGTAAACGTATTAAAGGAAGAAAGGTAACTCTCTCTATATATTTAAAAATAATATAAGATGACGTCATATGGACATGCGCCCTGAAACAAAAATTTACGAGAAAGCTTGCTTGAACCCGGGATCGTCACATTCATTCTTATAAATTGTAATGTTTCATAGGACACTATGACAAACAGGAAAGTATCCCAGTGTATCTGCGAAAGATAGGTGCATGTCATTGGCGGATTTAGAGGGGCTCCACTCTACCCATCCCCCCTCCACCTCCTCCCCGTTTTCGCCACATATTAACAAGTAAAACTCCAGATTTGGCACCCAAAGTGACTCAGTAGTTTGGTTAATACATAACTTTCACCGCCCCTTTCGAAAATCCTGAATCCGCCACTGCACGTGGTTATCTCGGAATGTCCACCACCACAAAACACTGGCCACCACCACAAAACTGGCTACCACCATAGATGAAATAATCTGCAGCGCTGATCGCTAAACAAATTGTAATTTTAAGATTTTATAGCCCCATTATTAAGTTATCTTTCTAATTTATTGGTGATTTTGTTTTGTAAAATAATAAGTAGACTATGAAAACTATTTGTACACATTTCATTCCCCCACCTCGACAAATTATCGAGAGGGATGAAACAGGCAGATGGGAGATGTGAAAATGGGGAATGACGAAGGGGAAAAGGGTGGGGGGATAAGTTCGAAGAAGGGGCCGGGAGTAAGGGAGGGCACACTGGAATGACAAGAGAAGAGAATGGGAATCCATATATCTTCTGTTACCTTCTTCAAAGGAAGATTAATTTAGCATTCCTGATTTTCAGCGCCTGTATTAGACATAGCATTAGAGGACCCAGTGCCTTTCCCAGAGGCATGGTCCAAATGTAGAGAAAACTGTCGTCTGCTTCAGCGCCATGTTGCCGTGGAAACTAACAGGACGTTCTGGACAGGAAACGTATCAACGTTATCCTCGTGAATGGCATATCACGGTAATCTTGTCATTCACTTAAATTAATAACCCCCCCCCAATTAAAATGTATCCAAATTCCAACAGGGAAAACCCTAAACGTAAGGAAAGATGTGCCTGTAAAACACTGCTGCCACGGACGGCAGCCAATATGGAGGTTTTTGAAAAATAAATCAACAGGATGTGTTTATGAAACACAGATGCCCCTGATACTCGATAAATTTGTCCGCAGTCATCACAATACGGGGCCCTAGTAAGAATTTTTGTATAGAATTACAAAATGTCGTAGATATTGACTCTGCCCCCCCCCCCCCCACCAGGGGCCTGGGGCAGGGGATGCGGTTGAAATTTGAGAACATCCAAGATATACATGCAGTTGACCTTTGGTGAGTTTAGTGTTCAAAATAAAGAGGGTATTGCACCTTTTTTCAAGCGTCAGGGAATTACGTACAGACAAACAGAAGGACAGACAAAAAAGCAGACATCGTCTAAAATGTAAAAGGTGTTTCCACCAAAATGCACATATGGAATATCGGGCCCATTTTTCTTTGTATTTTTTCTAATATTTTCTGTAAGTATCTCTAAATCTGTTTTTGTTTTCAGACAAGCCACGTTATTGTAACGCCTGATGCAAGGTGCAGTAATTTCCACCGTAGCAGGACGGTAGTTATACGTACCATCGCCTACTATGGCACGGAGAATCGGTTCTGACCATCTCATCCAAAAGGCAGGTCATTGTTGAGTTCGAACCTTGGACCTCTTGGCTCTATCCCAAGCACTCTACTGACTGAGCTAGGACAGTCGGATAACTCGGCGATTAGAACACCGACTTAGGACGGTAAAAATGTTTCTTCTAGATGATAATTATGATAAGGACTTTCCCTGTTTATTTACAGGATGTCACAGCGATACTTTGCTGACTCCGAGCACCAGAAAGACTTGCGTGTGCAGGAGGCGGAATAAGGATATCACAAGCTGTAATGAATGCTGTCGACCAATGGGCGTACACTACTTTGCCATCAAGGTACAGTGACAGAAAAAATATTAATTCGAATGATTGTCTCTAAACGTGGGGAGGGGCAGAACCTATATGCTACGACTGACCACCGAAATGCGCATGTCATATAATGTTATGGCGTTATCGTTACCAAGTACAATCTATCTGGGCAAATCAAGAATTTCGGTGAACGAGTTGGTGGTTGGGGCATCTGGCTTCGAAGCACACTCTGATTTCTGTTACTTTTTCACACTGTTCACATCTATATAGGTGGTATCTCATGTGGTGACAGCAACAAACAAGCACCACCGTGGAGAGGGGCAGAACAAACAAGCACCACCGTGGAGAGGGGGCAGAACAAACAAGCACCAACCGTGGGGAGGGGCGGAACAAACTAGCACCAAACGTGGGGAGGGGGGCAGAAAAAAACAAGCACCAAACGTGGGGAGGGGCAGAACAAACAAGCACCAACCGTGGGTAGGGGCAGCACAAACAAGCACCAAACGTGGGGAGGGGGCAGAACAAACAAGCACCAAACGTGGGGAAGGGCAGAACAAACCAGCACCAACCGTGCGGGGGGGAGAAGCACCAACCGTGGGGAGGGGCAGAACAAACAAGCACCCAACGTGGGGAGGGGACAGCACAAAACGCGGGGAGGGGCAGAACAAACAAGCACCAAGCGTGGGGAGAGGCAGAACAAACAAGTACCAAACGCGGGAGGGGCAGAACAAACAGGCACAAAGCGTGGGGAGGGGACAGAATAAACAAGTACCAAACGTGGGGAGGGGCAGGACAAACAAGCACCAAACGTGGGGAGGTGCAGAACAAACCAGTACCAAAGGTGGGGAGGGGCAGGACAAACAAGCACCAAACGTGGGGAGGTGCAGAACAAACCAGTACAAAACGTGGGGAGGGGCAGAACAAACCAGCACCAAACGTGGGGAGGGGCAGAACAAACCAGCACCAAACGTGGGAAGGGCAGAACAAACCAGCACCAAACATGGGGAGGGGCAGAACAAACCAGCACCAAACGTGGGGAGGGGCAGAACAAACAAGCACCAAACGTGGGGAGGGGCAAAACAAACACCAAACGTGGGGAGGTGACAGAACAAACAAGCACCAAACTTGTGGAGGGGGCATCACAAACAAGCACTAAACGTTGGGAGGGGGCAGAATAAACAAGCACCAAACGTTGGGAGGGACAGAACAAAGAAGCACCAAACGTGGGGAGGGACAGAACAAACAAGCACCAACGTGAGGAGGGGCAGAACAAACAAGCACCAAACATGGGGAGGGGGCAGAATCTATATACATTTCGGTGGCCAGTCACATTTTTTTCGTGTGAAATTATTTGTACGATTGACGAATATAGTTTCCCTCCTCCCGACTAAGTATAGCTACATTAGAAATATACATGTACAGTGATTGATTGATTGATTGATTGATTATTGTTTTACGTAACTCTACAGTTATTTTACGTATATAGTGACGGCATGTGCCTGATGCTTGCATAGTGACTTTTACCTTTGCAACTGACCTTCCCGAATTAGTGATGGTTGTTTTACGTGCCAAGTCTACCGCGACACAAGGCCTCAGGTTTCACTGTCTCATCCGAAGACAAAACAACGGTGTGCCAATGGCGGGAGTCGAACCTGGAACCGTTCAGTCACTATCCGAGCA
The DNA here is from genome assembly GCA_035048485.1 of Pteria penguin. Taxonomy (NCBI): domain Eukaryota; kingdom Metazoa; phylum Mollusca; class Bivalvia; order Pterioida; family Pteriidae; genus Pteria; species Pteria penguin. The sequence continues at coordinate 9,925,062 of CM068583.1, forward strand.
CCTCATCCACTGAGCCACACCGGATTAATGTGAAAGCTGCAAATCGAGTGACATTCATCAAAAACACGTCTTGTTAATAAATCCGGGTTATATTTTCTAACTTCCTGTAGGAGACGACGTGTTATTGTTTGAACTACACAGCAGCCGGTAACGTATGGACGAGAGCAGGTGCGATGTGATGTCACATAATACAGATGACGTGGAAGCATACGGAAAGCCAGTCACCGTAGGGCTATATCGAAAAGGTGAAATGAACTGATACATTCATGCGAATGAATGTCTTTAAAATGTCATATATTAGGGATTTCTAATATACATTCAGAACTGCCTCACCAACCGCCTATATTATAATGTCATCCATGTGGGTAATTTTTATAATTTTCTTTTTCTGTCTTCTTACACAGTAAACTTTTGTTAAAAGTTCGCCTAACTTTAGGGTCTTCCCTTAGGAAGTCTTTTTACAGAGGTTTGAATGTAACTGCAATATCGGTAAAACTAGACCGGACCAACCATGTAAAGAAAATGAGAATTAGGCATTCCGAAATCTAAGATAGTAATAGAAATGTGGCTAGTGGTTTGAATATGATAAAATTTCTTTGACTAAATTGCCATCTTTATGCAACAATAACATTCAGAGGAATCGTGTAATATAAGTTATATTGGATTTTATACAGAAAATGCAATTGCCGTATGAGCTTCTCAGATTGAATTAAGTTTTTATACGCCCGTCCTAAGACGTATTATGTTATGGCGTTGTCCGTCCGGCGTCCGTAGTCCGGCATAAGCTTGTCCGGGCCATAACTTCTTCCCCTGAACATGCATTTCAATAATATTTCACAGAATTGTTACTTAGGACACAAGGAAGTGGTATGACCTTGACAGAAGGTCATAGGTCAAAGGTCAAGGTCACAACATGCAAAGTGAGTAAAACCTTGTCCGGGCCATACCTTCTTCCCCTGTACATGGATTTTAAAACTATATCACAAAATTGTTACTTAGGACCCAAGGCTGTGTTATGACTTTGACCCAAGGTCATAGGTCAGAGGTCAAGGTCACAACATACAAAGTGAGTAAAACTTTGTCCGGGCCATAACTTCTTCCCCTGTGCATAGATTTCAGTAATATTTCACAGAATTGTTACTTAGGACCCAAGGGTGTGTTATGGTAAAAGGTCAAGGTCACACCATGCAAAGTGAGTAAAACCTTGTCCGGACCATAACTTCTTCCCCTGTGCATAGATTTCAATAATATTTCACAGAATTGTTACTTAGGACCCAATGGTGTGTCATGGCCTTGACACAATGTCATAGGTCAAAGGTCAAGGTCACAACATGCAAAGTGAGTAAAACTTTGTCCGGGCCATAACTTCTTCGCCTGTGCATGGATTTCAATAATATTTCACAGAATTTTAACTTAGGACCAAATAATGTGTCATGAGCTTGACCCAAAGTCATAGGTCAAAGGTCAAGGTCACAACATGCAAAGTGAGGAAAACCTTGTCCGGGTTATTACTTCTTCCCCTGTGAATGGATTTCAATAATATTTCACAGAATTGCTGTTTAGGGCCCAAGGGTGTCATGACCTTAACCCAAGGCCATAGATCAAAGATCAAGGTCACAACATGCAAAGTGAGTAAAACCTTGTCCGGGCCATCTGTGCATGGATTTCAATAATATTTTACAGAATTGTTACACTTGACCCAAGGTCATAGGTCAAACGTCAAGGTCACAACATGCAAAGTGAGTAAAACCTTGTTCGGGACAACTTCTTCCCCTGTGCATAGATTTCAATAATATTTCATCGAATTGTTACTTAGGACCCAAGGGTGTGTTATGTCATCAGAAGTATTAAGCAGTTCTAATAACATTAAACAGTTCTAATAACATAACATTAAAAGTGAATAATACATTGTTCGGACCATAACCTTTTCCCCTGTGCAAGGATTTCAATAATATTTCACAGAATTGTTACTGAGGACCCAAGGGTGTCATGACCTTGACCCAAGATTATAGGTCAAAGGTCAAGGTCACATCATACAAAGTGAATAAAACTTTGTTACTGTGATAAGATGCTATAGAGATGCTATGTAACGTGAACCTCAGTTGTTTTTCATGAAACTTATACACAATCCTGAAATAGTGTAAGGGAAGCCACTTTTCAGTTTTGAGCAAATTTCATTTTGTTGTTACAGAGTTATGGGACTTGGATCCCTCTTTTTTGGATTTCAATATTTCATAAAAGTATTACCAAAGTCACCCATGTTTGGGGGTAATAAAACCATACATTCACATTGATGCCGTCCAAAGTAAGCGACGGGCGTATTATGCCACGCTAGGTGTTGCTCTTGTTTTAAGAATATATTGAACATTTAAAAATTTTAGTACTAAAATAAGACAATAACAACTCTATCCGGGCATGTTTTATTTCAACAGTAAATTTATGTGAAAATTGTGTATATTTCAATACCAATATTGTAATAATTGTATATAAGGTCATATTTTGAGTATGGAATTCCAATAACAAAGCATGCAGCACTGTCATGATTATATGGTACGTTCAGAGTAGTGTAAGTCCATGTATTCGCGTAAAGGCAACATGTTTCATCTTCTTAATTACATAAAAAAATGTTAATTTCAGTGTTCGCATCTAATGAAATACTGCATTATTATTTGACAAGAATGTTAATTTCAGTGTTCGCATCCAATGAAACCCTTCATCATTATTTAAGATGCAGTATTCCTAAATGTTCAACAGGTTCACGGGTATCGTACGATCCAGTCAACTGTACAATGACAATGCCGGGATTCTGTACAGATGGAAGTACGCACTCGTTACACATAGGTACATAACCTCTGCTATGAAAGGCAAGGATTCAACAAATACATTATTAGAACTGCTTAATACTTCTGATGATATATATTATATTATATTATATTATATTATATTATATTATATTATATTATATTATATTATATTATATTATATTATATTATATTATATTATATCATATTATATTATATCATATTATTATAGTATATCACATCTTATCGTATCATAAAACACCTACGCATTGTAAAGAAAGGGGCGTTCGTTTATGACAATCAATGTGACTTGAGTCGTTTAAGAATTAAAAAAATGTAACGCTATTTTGTATTCATTAATGAAAAATAATATGTATTTTTCCGCTCAGGAATCACTGATTCTAGTTCATACGCTGACTCACTAGTACTGTCCCAGTGTGCTGGTAGAAATTCTAAGCTGGCTTACATCGACAGCAGTATTCAGGAATATTGCAGGATACCAGGATCTGCGAGGCAGCTCTGGGTTGGATTCCATCGCTACAAATCCCAGTCAAGATGGGACGGTGAGTAGAAGAGAGACAGGGAAATAAAGGTCACTAATGACGTCTATAATACAATCCATACAATATGGTCGAATAAAAAGGCAATACTATATAGATCAAGGCATTAATATAATAATATTTGTTACTGGGCGACAAGATATGCAGCGGGGAAATATTATATTCAGAAGGAAAATATGATATAGAATACGGCAATATGATATACATGTATAACGAGATATGATAAACTGAAGGTAATATGATACTAATAAGACCCTTTTCTTTCTTTCTTTTTTTCTATCTTATTTATTCATTAATTTATTTTTGATAAATTTAATTTCATTTTATTTCTTATTTATTGTTTATTCAATGTTCCGAGTATATACCTGCTTATACTTTATCAAACAGATCAATGATGCACAAGGAATAACTCAGTAATATGATAGCACCTCAAAATGTTGACCACACAAAAGACCAATCCTAGGCAGCAAAATAATTCTAACGTGCCTGCATTTACTGTGACACACCGAAGGACAGATGTAACGGCAAAAGTTGTCAGTATTTACTTCGTCACACCGAAGGACAGACGTAGCGGCAGGCGTAAGCATTTACTGCGTCACACCGAAGGACAGACGTAGCGGCAGAAGGTGTCAGCGTTTACTGCGTTACACCGAAGGACAGATGTAGCAGCAAAAGGTGTCAGCATTTACTGCGTCACACCGAAGGACGGATGTAGCGGCAGGTGTCAGCATTTACTGCGTTACACCGAAGGACAGATGTGGCGGCAGAAGGTATCAACATTAACTGCGTCACACCGAAGGACAGACGTAGCGACAGAAGGTGGAAATCACTTCAGAAATATCTGTCTGTCCGTCGAAATCGAACGGCAGTCGATAACTAAAACTGAATCTACTGATGATAAGAAGTCCGAAGAGAAGTGTGAATTAAATGAAGAACAAGAAACACTCAATGTCCATAGATTTTCGGCTACTTGGCCTTTATCAAGTGGAAACAAAAATTATGAATAAATATAATACATATTTATATTGAAAATAGATTTAGATATAGAAATTATCTTTATTTTCAGAAAAGTACATCTTAGGCCACACCAAATTAATTAGGCCTTTTTTTTATTAGTTGGTTTACGGACATCTTCCAGAAAAAAGTCGGGTAGGAGGTCGAAAAAAAATCTTAGATTTATTAAGATCATAAAAGGTAACTGCTGCTTGTCTGAAACCTTACCTATATAAACCGTGAATGCTTTGATTTTCAAAATAGTTTATATTTCAGACATACAAAATAATCCCTACTACTGTAGTCTTGAAGCTATACTAAGGTTGTTTAAGATTTTCACTAGCTTTGACAGCAAAAGTGTGACTACCAGAACGACAGAGACAAACTGATCCTCAAATGTCGCTTAAAGCTCTGTTAGCACTTTAAAGATTTACACACACGGACACACAGACAGAAGTCAGACAAAGTGATCCCTATACATGTATTAAAGTCACTCTGCTAAGCGAAGTGACATGTTTACCAGTCACTATTTTCATTGAAACGAGTCTGGGACGTTTCGCCCCACAAGACCTTTCGTCCCGAGACCTTTCGCCCCAATTTTTCAATTTACTGAATACCAAATAAATATAGATAACTACATAATTTCAGAGACATACATGTATATACATATGTGTCATATATACACATGTGTATATATGTCTGATGATTTATTCAACTAATTCAACAAATTCATTTAAAAATACATGCCTTTTCTACATTAAAAAAATTTCAACAACTTTAAAAGTAAGTTAAATCTTAGTGAACCCTAAATTAAATCCTATAAAAACATGATCAATGGGCTTGTTAAAATGTTTGTCACTGCAATAAAAGATATGATCTGCGTAGACGACAGTGGATTGCAAATGTATTAAAAATCCAAAACCAATAAAACCCCTGAATATACTATAAAATCATATAAAACTTTAAAAACTGTCGAATTTATACACCCATTCTCATTGACAATCTGATGCATGTGTATATATATGTCTCTGGTATAACTGAAATCACAATGTTAGTGATTAGCACTCATTTTCACCAGAGTGGTAATTTATTTACAAGCCTGAGGGACTTGATAATAGGGTTTGGAAATCTATTCACAGGACATTTAATTAAACAAAATCATGAATAGAATGGATAATAGCTGACATTTCTAAACAACACAATTAAAAAGTAATTATTGATAACTAGTTATCGATATATGAATTATACATACTCATGAAAATATAATTGTATAATCAAATAAAAGATAAGTTTCAAATCAACATTTTTACTTTGGACATTATATTATATATTTAAATATATTTAAAGTAAATTTGGAGCGAAACGTCTCGGGGCATATGATCTTTCAGAGCGAAACGTCCCAGGACGAAACATGCATTCGGAGCGAAACGTCCCGTTACCGTTGAAACAACATTGTTTTCCCCTTCTAATTGTACCAACTTAAAGAAGTACTGATTGGCGGACTCCTAGACCTATAAACATGACCTCGCTGACAAGCGCGAGACAGCAAGTAAATAAGGGGAACGGAGTCTTGCATTGCAGGACTAGCGGACTCCAATGGTTTTTTCAGTTGGAGAATTTTTTGCATTTTGATCTCGATTTTTTTTTCTATCGGCACGTTTTACGGAGCGGCGGAAATGTAAAAAGTCCTGTTTTCAAATTTTTTTTTTCACATTTCACCAAAATTAGGGACGGCGGATCCGTAAACCAACTAATTAAAAAAAGGCCTTATTAGTTCTTCAGACATATTTGATCATTTTAAGGGGCGAGCGGGTGCAAAAATAAATTAAATTAATTTTCAAAATGAAGTTGAAATTACAAAAGTTTGACAAAATAAGGACCTATAGAGTTAGGGAAGTTACGAAGTATTTATAAGATCTGCCTCATTTTGAAAATATCGATGTCTTAAGCAATAAAAATGACTCCATTTGAAGCCTTTAAACGCAAATCATCATCAATTTGGTATACAATTCTGACTCGGGAATCTATCAGGTCGTTTATGAAGGCCAGTAACATCTTTTTTAAAGCATATTAAGTGTCAAATCTAGAAGGAAAAATAGCTCTTGGCGTTCGATTGTAAAATTCGTGCGGGATTATTTTTTTAATATTAAAATTTGAAAATGGCAATTTTAGGTGCGGTCGCTCTTGAAGAACTAATAATGAACTATTAATCTATTAGAACTAATGATCTATTTTCTTTTGTTTTATTCGTCAGGCAAAAGCTCGATATATCAGTGCGAAACAGTAAATTGTATGAAGGTTGACGCCATCTATAGGTGGACAGACGAATGTAGACGTAATGCCGTCAATTGTTCCTATGTATGCAAGGAGGGTAAGAACGTAATGATTTCATTGGTTTTCGTGACATGCAATAATACAATTGAAGCCACACATTTTGTCGAGAGGGGGCCCAACCCCAATGAATTTTCCGATAGGGGTTTCACCCATGTTTTTGTATATAAAATTACTTATTTCATTTGGTTGATTGGTGTTTTACGTCGCTTTCAACAATATTTCAGTTATATCGCGACATGGAAGCAGGAGGTTACCAACCTCTTAGACACAGTGGCGCAACCCGGGAATCGAACCCGGATCGTCGGCGCCGCAAGCCAAGCGCTTAACCACTACACTACGCCTGCCCCTACTTATTTCATATCGAAAAATAACGATAAAAGTAATTTTCGCCGAATCTCAGAGTGGATCCAGACCCTCTGTTCCCACCCCATCCCCTCTGGATCCGCGCATGAAGTCTTTTCTGTAATACTGCGATTACAAGACATTGAAAATTTGAAGTGGGAATTCAGTAGAGTTGGCGTAGTTCAGTGGGTTGGATGCGGGGTTTGAAAAAAAAAATCAAAAGAATGGTTTACAGCTGATTGCTTTATTGCACGGAAACAGTATAGAAGGAATAATGTAAGGTTATATAAGAAATATGGCTCTAGTATTTTTAAAGATCAAATGGTAACATCAGAAAAAAATTACAAAACAACCATGGACCAGGCAATTAGACATCATAGAACATCACTAATGAAAAAAATTAGAAAATTAAGATCATCAAACCCAAAAGAATATTGGAAAATTATAAATCAGAAGTCAGAGCCAAATAAAATTGAAGTAAATATAAATGATTTTTTTGAACATTTTAAAAAAGTCAACTCTGGAGATATACATCAAGATAGTGATAATGAATTTGATTTTGAATTTATTAATGAAGATTATCTGATCAATAATACCAATCTTGATGATCAGATATCAGAAATAGAGATCAAGAAAGCAATCCAATCACTCAATATAAACAAAGCATCTGGTTGTGATGATTTAGTTAATGAATATCTAAAATCAAGTGTACATATTATGATGCCATTTTATGTTAAATTTTTTAATATTGTTTTAGAAACCGGTATTTTGCCAGAAGCCTGGCTTATAGGTAATATCTTACCTATATATAAAAATAAAGGTGAAAAATCATCACCTAACAACTATAGACCCATAACATTACTTAGTTGTATGGGTAAGCTTTTTAATCTAATAGACTTAATGACTATGCTAATGATGTTGAATTATTATGTGAAAATCAGACTGGCTTTAGAGCTGGATATTCTACTTTAGATAATATGTTTTCTTTACACTGTTTGATTGAATTATCACAAAAATTAAAAACAAAATTGTTTTGTGCTTTATTGATTTTAAGGTTGCCTTTGACAATGTTTGGCGTATTGGCCTATGGCAAAAACTTTTAAATAGTGGTATTACTGGTAAATGCTTTACTGTTATTACTAATATGTATAAAGGAAGTAAATCAAGAATTTCTGTAAATAATGAATTATCAAATATTTTCCATGCAAAATCGGTGTACGACAAGGCGAAAACATGTCACCTTTTCAATTTGCCCTATTTTTGAATGACCTTGACAATTTTCTATCAATACATAATGTCAATGGTCTTTGTACTATATCAAAGGAAATAGAAAGTGAACTTACTATTATGATTAAACTAATGCTAATATTGTATGCTGACGACACAGTCTTGTTTTCTGAATCAAAAGACGACTTACAGTATCAACTTGATTGTTTTTGTCATATTGTAATGAGTGGAAACTTGAAGTTAATATTGATAAAACTAAAATTCTTGTTTTCACAAAGGGAAGACTACCCAAAGATATGAAGTTATATTTTAATGGTAAACAACTTGAAACAGTTACCAAATTTAAATATCTGGGAATTTATTTTGCCCAATCTGGATCTTTTCTAGAAACTAAAAATTATTTGTCAAATCGAGCAATTAAAGCTATGTATGCCATACTCAAAAAAGGTAGATATCTTAATTTATCCATTAATGATCAATTGTATTTATTTGACAAAATTGTTGTACCTATACTAACCTATGGATGTGAAATTTGGGGATTTAGCAATTTAGAGAGTGTTGAAAAAGTCCACCTTAAATTTTGTAAAATGTTGTTGCATTTAAAACCAAGCACTCCAAATTTTATGATATATGGTGAATTAGGCAGATATCCATTATCAATCATTATCAAAACCCGTATTGTTAACTATTGGATTAGACTCTGTTCAGGAAATCATCATAAATATTGTTCAATTTTATACAGGTTGATGTATTGTAAACATAATAATGGTATTGAATTTAAATGGCTTAATAATGTAAAAAATATTTTGGAAAATTGTGGCTTATCTTATTTATGGAATACTGATGCTCCTTTTAACCGATTATTTATTAAAAATCATGTAAAACAAATTTTAAAAGATCAGTTTCAGCAGACATGGGAGATGAATTGTAATAATTCATCAAAGGGTCTAACATACATATTGTTTACAAAAAATATTTTTGAATGTCAAAATTATATTAGATCTGCTCTTTGTAATTACAAAAAAATTATCCTTGCCAGATTTCGATGTACTAACCATCGATTACCAATTGAAACAGGTAGATGGCAAAATATAGAAAGACGAAATAGAATATGTACATACTGCAATTCTGATATTGGTGATGAATTTCATTATATCTTCAACTGTACATTTCTTAATGATTTAAGACATTTATTACTTCCAAATTATTACCGAAACCGTCCAAATGTTATTAAATTTCATGATTTATTTGCCTCAAAAAATACTCAGTTACTTCAAAACCTCGCAACCTTTATTACATTTCTTAATAAGAGAGTTAACCCTCCTGGTTAATGTCCTTATACCTTGTATAAATTTATTGTACAATATACATGCATATTAATATTTATTTTATGAACTTCTTATTATTTATAATGTTACATATATTCACGCATGCTATATGATTTAATGTGATTATTGTTTATTTATATATTCTCAATGTTGTTTACAACTAAGAAATTGAAATAAACTTTGAAAACGAGAGGTCCGTGGTTCTAGTCAAGCCGGTGGTGTCCTGTCATCAGGGAAGTCAAGCGGTGGAAAGATTTACATATCAATTGATATTCACATGAATTATATATATATATATATATATATATATATATATATATATATATATATATATATATATATATATATATATATATATATATATATATATTGTACAATATACATGTATATTAATATTTATTTTATGAACTTCTTATTATTTATAATGTTACATATATTCACGCATGCTATATGATTTAATGTGATTATTGTTTATTTATATATTCTCAATGTTGTTTACAACTAAGAAATTGAAATAAACTTTGAAAACGAGAGGTCCGTGGTTCTAGTCAAGCCGGTGGTGTCCTGTCATCAGGGAAGTCAAGCGGTGGAAAGATTTACATATCAATTGATATTCACATGAATTATATATATATATATATATATATATATATATATATATATATATATATATATATATATATATATATATATATATATATATATATATATATATATATATATATATTGTACAATATACATGTATATTAATATTTATTTTATGAACTTCTTATTATTTATAATGTTACATATATTCACGCATGCTATATGATTTAATGTGATTATTGTTTATTTATATATTCTCAATGTTTGTTTACAACTAAGAAATTGAAATAAACTTTGAAAACGAGAGGTCCGTGGTTCTAGTCAAGCCGGTGGTGTCCTGTCATCAGGGAAGTCAAGCGGTGGAAAGATTTACATATCAATTGATATTCACATGAATTATATATATATATATATATATATATATATATATATATATATATATATATATATATATATATATATATATAATATATATATATATATATATATATATATATATATTGTACAATATACATGTATATTAATATTTATTTTATGAACTTCTTATTATTTATAATGTTACATATATTCACGCATGCTATATGATTGAATGTGATTATTGTTTATTTATATATTCTCATTTATATATATATATATATATATATATATATATATATATATATATATATATATATATATATTCTCTCAGAGGATCCGCCTGCGTTTACGTCGGGTAAATTCCTTCACTTTCCGCTGTGATTGAGTCCTTGACCTTGAAATGCATACGGGGTGTGATTTTCAGAGGACAATATATGTTAGTTTTATGTGAATATTTATGACAGAAAAGCTTCAAAATTAGTGTGACTTGTTAATTAACTTAAATTGTTGTGCTTTTCATCGACTTTCTCACTAAATTGATGATATCAGTGAACCCAGAACGTTAAAGCGGATTTACATTGTACACGGACTAATTTCGCGCTTCGGCCATCTTGGTAAGCATACCTGTCTCTTCTAATGAAAAATAAAAAGAAAAAGAGGGCCATTGAAGAAGTATCAAGAGCATCTAGTAGCACCAGTGGTAGTGAAATTATGAGTCAATCTTGTGTATTACCCACTAAAGTGTATGCAGATGAGATGTCCACACTGAATCAATCATTCAATTCGAACACTCCATTTAACGCTATCCCGATAGTTCAAAATGCACCGCAGTTTTGTAGCACGCCAATGAATGCCTCGATGCCAATATCTATGTTACCCCCACACCCTTCTGGGATGAACCCTGCTGCTCCTCAAACTCCACAACAAAATTTATCTGGGCTTGAAAAATCATTGCAAGATATATGCATACGTATGGGCAAAACTGAGTCAAAATTAAACAAATTAGACACGCTAGAAAAATCTTTAGGAAATTTGGAAAGCAGAGTGAATAATATCGACAAAGACGTTCAAGAATGGGTGAAAAAAATTCAATCGAATGAAGAAGTGAATCAATCTATCCAAAAGGCGGTGGAATCTATTCGTTTAGAAGTTAAATCACTGAATGTCGAAAATAACAAAACCAAAGAAGATCTGCTGGATGTCCAGGCAAGAGGAATGAGAGAAAATTTGATGTTTTGGGGCGTGCCTGAGGAACTGGGTGAAAATTGCACAGATATTATCTTGAATTTATGTCAAAATGAATTAGAAATGGATCGAGTGAGAGAAAGAGTCAAGATCGATCGTGCACATCGAACCGGTAAAAAGTGATTGGCCGCAATGCTAAGCCACGCCCAATAGTCGCAAAATTTCACAACTACGAAGCAAAAGAGGAAATCAGGTCTCACAGTAATAAGTTATCGGGTAGCAGCACTGGAATCAGTCAACAATTTCCAAAAGAGATCTATCGACGTAAGGCGTTGATTCCAGTCATGAAGCGTGAACGAGAAAAAAGTCACGAGGTCAAATTAGTCCGGGATAAACTTTTTGTAAACAATCGGCAGTATATTCCAACTTAGGGGCGCCAGGAGGGCTCTAGAACTTCTTTATTGTTTTGGAACGTTGAAGGTATAAAGAAGAAAATTTCGGACAATGATTTTATTAATTGTGTTAGTTAAAATGATTGTATTTGTTTAGTAGAGACATGGCACGGAGAGAAAGAGACTTATGCTATTGATGGTTTTATGTCATTTTCTATACCAGGTAATAAGGGAGAAAGAAAGAAGGGTCGCCGAAGCGGTGAATTATATTTTTTCTTTAAAAGCATACTTTTTGAAGGTATTTAATGTATAAAGAAACGAGTGTTTAGGGGAATGCAAGTCCTATGGGTAAAGTTTGACAGTATTTTTTTTTCTAAACAGAAACTGATGTATTTTATGTGTTGTTTATATTTTGCCCAATAACCCTAGCGGTTTGAAGTTTGATGATGAAGATGTGTCTGAAATTTTAGAAGAAGATATTTTTGATTTTCAGACTAAAGGTAAAGTCTATATTTGTGGGGATCTCAATTGCAGAACCGGGAATGTATCGGACTGTATACATGATGACAATGTTGAAAATTATGTTTTTCATTTGAATAATGAAGATGATATGAATACGGGGATTGTGTCTAACATTCAATTTGCGAGAAGAATGTCGAAAGATAGTACACTTTACAGCAGCGGTAGACGTTTGTTGTCTATCTGTGGTAAAACGGGTTTGCGAATAGTAAATGGTAGAGCGGGAAATGATAGTAACATTGGCAATTTTACGTTTTGTAATTCACAAGGACAGAGTGTAATAGATTATATTTTGTGTGACGAGAATGTGTTTGATTCCATCAAGTCATTTACTGTTTTGCCATTTAAAGAATTTTCCATGCATGCACCTATCGAATTTAGCTTAAATATGTCTTTTGATTATTGTTCTTCTGATATACCTCAAATAATCAATAAAATTTCGTGGGATAATAATGATAGCGTAAAATTGACTCAGTTTAAAAACCTTATAATTGAGTCTGTTAAAATGTTTGATGAAATGGTAAATGGAATAATTGAACCGAATCAACAATGTATTGACGATGTAGTACAAACCATGAGTGATTTAATGTACAAGCACGCATTTCATGTTTTTGGTAAAACGATTCGAACACGCTCAAATGAAAATAAGAAAAGAGTGAAGTGCAATGAATGGTTTGATGAAAAATGTAAACAGAGTAAATACATTTTTAATTAATTTCGAAACAAATATCTAAAAGATCCAAGTATTGATAACAGAACTGCATTTTTGAGTAATAGAAAAATTTATAATCAAGTGAAACGGAGAGCAAAATTTTCACATTATCAAAAGGGGGGTATTTTGCTTTCAGACTCCTTAAAGAGAAATCCTAGAAAGTTTTGGAGGGGAATAAAACGTGTTAATTCCAAAAATAATAATGTTTTTAACAACAAGTTTTCTGTTGATGAATTTTCTCGTCATTTTGAAGAGTTATTACAGAGACAAGGTGATGAGGAAAATCAGTCTACGTATACGCCAGATACTGTAGATGATATAAGTAATGATATATTAGATGATTGTATTTCCGTAGATGAGGTGAAATCTGCCATATCTAAGTTAAAGAGAAACAAAAGTATTTAATCATATATATTGCAGTGGTATTTACCCATCGGCATGGGCAGAATGTGTTATCGTGCCAGTACCTAAGAAATCCTACCCTCAAAATGTAAATGATTTGAGAGGTATAACTTTGATTAGTATTTTCAGTAAAATATTTTATATTATTTTGAATGAGAGATTAAACTTTTGGTCATAATGTGAGAAAAACTTAATTGATAATCAGTTCGGATTTCGTCCGAAATCGTCTACAATTGATTGCTCATTTTTATTACATACTATTATCAATAAAGTTACGTCCTCTGGTGAAAAATTATATACAGCATTCATCGATTTTCAAAAGGCGTTTGATCGAATTCCAAGAAATCAATTATGGATCAAATTACTTCAGCAAGGTGTATCTACTCGATTTGTGAATATGATTAAATATATGTATAATATTGTAAAAGCAAGAATAAGGTACAATTCGTCTATCAGTAGCCAGATTTTTTCATACACTGGTTTGAAACAGGGGGAGCCATTATCCCCGATAATGTTTCTTCTCTTTATAAATGATCTTTTATTGTATCTTTTTGAGAATAACAATGAAAGGGATTCTTTTATGTTACAAGAAATTCAATTATTTACGTTACTATATGCTGATGACACTGTTCTTTTTCAAAAAGTGTGTCTGGTTTACAAACATTGCTCGATAGTTTACACAAGTATTGTTTAGAATTTGGTATTTCTGTGAATATTGATAAAACCAAAATAGTTGTTTTTAGAAAAAGTCCAAGAGAGCCTGATGTAACCTTTTTATATAATGGTGTTAAACTCGAAAATGTTAATAGTTTTGTGTATTTGGGCGTTCTTTTGAATTACAACGTAAAATGAAAAAATACTATAAAAAGGTTGTGCGAACAAAGCACTAAAGCTGTGTATGGTTTGTTCAATGTTTCCAAAGAAAAAGTTTTACAGATAAAGGAAATATTTCATATATTTGACAGTGTTGTTAGTCCAGTTTTATTGTATGGTTCAGAAATATGGGGTTTGAATTGTAATATAGAAATGATTGAGCGTATACATATGAAATTTTGTAAACATATTCTTGGTGTCCGACGTACAACAACAAATAATGCAGTTTTAGGTGAACTGGGACGAACCACATTTAAAATACAATTGCAGTTCAGAGTAATTAAATATTGGCTAAAACTTTTAAGTAACAGGCAAACTCTGCAGTACAAAATGTATTCATTACTGCGTCATGATGTAGAAAGCGGTAGAGTGGTAAATAACTGGGCTCAAGGTGTTAAAACTCTTTTATTTAATATTGGATATGGTGACTTTTGGACAAATCAAGATGTTATTAGCATTCCCTATGAAGCTATAAAGCAGCGAATTTTGGATATTTTTATACAAAACTGGAGTTATGAAATTAGTATGTCACCAAAACTACAAGTCTTTTCTCAAATTAAAGATAATTTTTTTGTGCTCTTCTTATTTGAATAATATTCTGAATAAAAATTTGCGTTGTGTTCTCACGAAAATTAGGATAAGTGCACATGATCTTAACATCGAAAGAGGAAGGTATTTCAATATAGATAGAGAAAATAGAAAATGTAACTGCTGTATTTTAAATGTTATTGAAAATGAATACCACTTTTTGCTTGTGTGTCCTGTATATAATGATATACGAAGAGCGTTTTTACCAAAATATTATTGTCATTGGCCTAATGTAACTAAATTAAAATCTTTGTTAAATATATCTTCTAAAGGAAAGCAGTTAAAACTAATTCGATTTATTAACACAGCATTGAAACATAGAGCATCATTATTGAATATTTCTTTATAGTCTATATATACATATATATGCCCTCTGGCAATATGTTGTAAATTATTTGCATTTATCTTTTGTATTGATGGCTATGAACATTTGTTTAATGCCAATAAATGAATTTGAATTTGAAATTTGTGTTGTCATGCATACGATAAGCTAATGATTGGCTATTAAAGATCCTTTTTGTGGAGCTCGGGTAGCTCAGTCGGTTAGAGGGTCGGATGCATGATAGCTAGGTGATTCGGTACCATAGGTCGTGGGTTCGAGTCCCAGACGGGGAACGAATATAAGTGAAATATAGGGTGCCTTGTTAACTGTAGTGTCTTTGTGCTTTATATGTTTGTCTAATTTGTCTTTATTTTCTACAGGTATTTCTTCGGAGATCCAAGGTCCAAAGTACTCCCAGGTGTTTCACTGATTCTATTTGTGTTTTATATGTTTATTTCTCTTTCAGTAATGTATTATCTCAGAGGATCCGCCTGCGTTTACGTCGGGTAAATTCCTTCACTTTCCGCGGCCGTGTTGTCGTGCATGCGATTAGCTAATGATTGGCTATTAAAGCTCCTTTTTTGTGGAGCTTTGGTAACTCAGTCGGTTAGGGGGTCGGATGCATGACAGCTAAGTGATTCGGTACCATAGGTCGTGGGTTCGAGTCCCAGACGGGGAACGAATATAAGTGAAATATAGGGTGCCTTGTTAGCTGTAGTGTCTTTGTGCTTTATATGTTTGTTTAATTTGTCTTTATTTTCTACAGGTATTTCTTCGGAGATTGAAGGCCCATAGTACTTCCAGGTGTTTCACTGAATCTATTTGTGCTTTATATACATGTGTATATATATATATATATATATATATATATATATATATATATATATATATATATATATATATATATATATATATATATATATATATATATATATATATATATATATATATATATATATAATTGAGTATTGATTTGATACAATAATGATTATCCGTGGTTCGAGTCAAGCCGGTGGTGTCCTGTCTTTCGGATGCGGCAGTAAATCCGAGGCCCTCCGTCACTGTAGATATGACACGTGAAAAATTCCTTAGTGCTTCGGATGCGTGCTTTACGTACGTCTTAATTCCTGTGAACTGCATCAGGTGGAATCAAAGCAGCAATTAGCTTACCACAGGGCTACTTGTTAATGAATTGAGAAATTACTATGTAAAAAATATCATTTGACGTTTCCTTTACATATCAATAAAAAGAAATGTCCCCTATTAAAGTAAAAACATACAAAAAAAAAAAGAGAGAAAGAAAAAACTAGAAATAAAAAGGAAAAAATATACCTCACCGTGGCTTTTCATTTTCAAAATTTGACTGTTTTAACTTTTTCTCAGTCCGCAGAAAATGTGCTTGTTGAAAATACTTTAATCCAAGCCGCAGGTACCAGCTCTATATGAATGATAGGGCCGCAATTCCACATGTTGAGTAAACTTGCAATTTTGATAAACGGATCGGCCGGCACGATTCTACGCATTTCGACATCAAATGGAGCAAATATCTAACATAATATAAACATTAAGCGAACGATCGGCATTAATAACTTACCTTCGATCTGTCATCTGAAGGCTGTACACACATTTATTCTCTACCTGTGTCAAATTTGCCGGTTTGTTTATACGTAGTCTGACTCATCTACATGTTTGATTCTGCTACCGAGATGTATTACGCAAACGTATGGATGATTCAGACTACATATAAACAATAACAGAAATGTGTACAAGCATAGCTTTTAAAAAAGCTTAGAGTGCAAACCCTGTAGCATTTTTAATTGCGTGAAAATTGGTACGTGCGGGTCAATTTAAAATGCCTTTTGTATTTAAAAAACCCTTTTGTATGATATTAGCTAGGTTGTTGTCTAAATAATAGTTAATACCTCCTTTCTAATGTTTATTTATGTTTAGACTTGGGTTGGGAATGCTGACCATATTCGTCGGGATGTCACCGTTTAGACCTTTCGAACACCCTAAGTATAGTTAGACATGGAAGAAATCATACAAACTACGCAGTACTTGCTCCACCAACTTCCAACACCTAAATAACACAAACCCCACGTCGAGGCCCCTTGTGCTCAAATAATCGCTGGGGAATCTATTGTATAGTGAGAGAATCGTGATATACCTCTTTCATATAGTGAGAGAATCGTGGTATACCTCTACTATATAGTGAGGGAATCGTGGTATACCTCTATTATATAGTGAGAGAATCGTAGTATACCTCTATTATATAGTGAGAGAATCGTGGTATACCTCTATTATATAGTGAGATAATAGTGGTATACCTCTTTTATATATAGTGAGAGAATCGTGGTATACCTCTATTATATAGTCAGAGAATCGTGGTATACCACTATTATATATAGTGAGAGAATCGCGGAATACCTCTATTTTATAGTGAGAGAATCGTGGTATACCTCTATTATATATAGTGAGAGAATCGTGGTTTACCACTATTATGTAGTGAAAGACTCGTGGTATACCTCTATTATATAGTGAGAGAATCGTGATATACCACTATTATGTAGTTAGAAAATCGTGGTATACCTCTATTATATGGTGAGAGAATCGTGCTATACCTCTATTATATATAGTGAGAGAATCGTGGCATACCACTATTATATATAGTGAGAGAATCGCGGTATACCTCTATTATATACTGAGAGAATAGTGGTATACCTCTATTATATAGTGAGAAAATCGTAGTATACCTCTATTATATAGTGACAGAATTGTAGTATACCTCTATTATATAGTGAGAGAATCGTAGTATACCTCTATTATATAGTGACAGAATTGTAGTATACCTCTATTATATAGTGAGAGAATCGTAGTATACCTCTATTATACAGTGAGAGAATCGTGGTATACCACTATTATACATACTGAGAGAATTCTTCTATACCTCTATTATATAGTGAGAGAATCGTGTTATACCTCTAGTATATAGTGAGAGAATCGTAGTATACCTCTATTATATAGTGACAGAATCGTGGTATACCTCTATTATATAGTGAGAGAATCGTGGTATACCTCTATTATATAGTGAGAGAATCGTAGTATTCCTCTATTATATAGTGAAAAAAAAAAGTTGGTATACCTCTATTATATAGTGAGAGAATCGTGGTATACCACTATTGTATATAGTGAGAGAATCGTGGTATACCACTATTGTATATAGTGAGAGAATCGTGGTATACCTCTATTATATAGTGAGAGAATCGTGGTATACCACTATTGTATATAGTGAGAGATTCGTGGTATACCACTATTGTATACTGAGAGAATCGTGCTATACTTCCATTGTATAGTGAGAGAATCGCTGTATACCTCTATTGTATAGTGAGAGAATCGTGGTATACCTGTATTATATACTGAGAGAATCGCGGTATAGCTCTATTATATAGTGAGAGAATCGTGGTATACAACTATTATATATAGTGAGAGAATCGCGGTATACCTCTATTATATATAGTGAGAGAATCCTGGTATACCTCTATTATATATAGTGAGAGAACCGTGATATATCACTATTATGTAGTGAGAGAATCGTAGTACACCTCAATTATATAGTGAGAGAATCGAAGTATACCTCTATAATATAGTGAGAGAATCATGAGAGAATCGTACTATACCTCTATTATATAGTGAGAGAATCGAGGTATACCACTATTATAAAGAGAGAGAATCGTGGTATACCTCTATTAAATGGTGAGAGAATCGTAGTATACCTCTATTATATAGTGAGATAATCGTGGTATACCACTATTATATATACTGAGAGAATTCTTGTATACCTCTATTATATAGTGAAAGAATCGTGTTATACCTCTAGTATATAGTGAAAGAATCGTAGTATACCTCTATTATATAGTGACAGAATCGTGGTATACCTCTTTTATATATTGAGAGAATCGTGGTATACCTCTATTACATATAGTGATAGAATCGTGGTATACCTCTATTATATACTGAGAGAATCGTAGTATACCTCTATCATATAGTGAGAGAGTGGTGGTATACCACTATTATATATAGTGAGAGGATCGTGGTACACCTCTATTATATATAGTGACAGAATCCTGGTATACCTCTA
Source organism: Pteria penguin (assembly GCA_035048485.1). Classification (NCBI taxonomy): domain Eukaryota; kingdom Metazoa; phylum Mollusca; class Bivalvia; order Pterioida; family Pteriidae; genus Pteria; species Pteria penguin. Next base: position 9,944,720 of record CM068583.1, read on the forward strand.
TTATATATAGTGAGAGAATCGTGGTATACCACTATTATGAACTGAGAGAATCGTGGTACACCTCTATTATATAGTGAGATAATCGTAGAATACCTCTATAATATAGTGAGAGAATCATGAGAGAATCGTAGTATAACTCTATTTTATAGTGAGAGAATCGTGGTATACCTCTATAATAAAGTGAGAGAATCGTGCTATACCTCTATTAAATAGTGAGAAAATCGTAGTATACCTCTATTATATAGTGAGAGAATCGTGGTATACCACTATTATATATACTGAGAGAATTCTTGTATACCTCTATTATATAGTGAGAGAATCGTGTTATACCTCTAGTATATACTGAGAGAATCGTAGTATACCTCTATTATATAGTGACAGAATCGTGGTATACCTCTATTATATATTGAGAGAATAGTGGTATACCTCTATTATATATAGTCATAGAATCGTGGTATACCTCTATTATATAGTGAGAGAATCGTAGTATACCTCTATTATATAGTGAGAGATTCGTGGTATACCACTATTGTATACTGAGAGAATCGTGCTATACTTCCATTGTATAGTGAGAGAATCGCTATATACCTCTATTGTATAGTGAGAGAATCGTGGTTTACCTGTATTATATACTGAGAGAATCGCGGTATACCTCTATTATATAGTGAGAGAATCGTAGTATACCACTATTATATATAGTGAGAGAATCGCGGTATACCTCTATTATATATAGTGAGAGAATCCTGGTATACCTCTATTATAAAGAGAGAGAATCGTGGTATACCTCTATTAAATTGTGAGAGAATCGTAGTATACCTCTATTATATAGTGAGATAATCGTGGTATACCACTATTATATAGTGACAGAATCGTCGTATACCTCTATTATATATTGACAGAATAGTGGTATACCTCTATTAGAGATAGTCATAGAATCGTGGTATACCTCTATTATATAGTGAGAGAATCGTAGTATACCTCTATTATATAGTGAGACGATCGTGGTATACCACTATTATATATAGTGAGAGAATAGTGGTACACCTCTATTATAATCGTGGTATACCTCTATTATATAGTGAGAGAATCGTACTATACCTCTATCATATAGTGAGAGAATCGTAGTATACCTCTATTATATAGTGAGAGAATCGTGGTACACCTCTATTATATAGTGAGAGAATCGTGGTATACCACTATTCTATAGTGACAGAATCGTGGTATACCACTATTGTAAATAGTGAGAGACTTGTTGTATACCACTATTCTTTACTAAGAGAATCGTGGTTTACTTCTATTGTATAGTGAGAGAATCGTGGTATACTTCTATTGTATAGTGAGAGAATCGCTGTATACCTCTATTATATAGTGAGAGAATCGCTTTATACCTCTATTATATAGTGAGAGAATCGTGGTATTCCACAATTATATATAGTGAGAGAATCGCGGTATACCTCTATTATATAGTTAGAGAATCATGAGAGAATCGTATTATACCTCTATTATATAGTGAAAGAATTATGGTATACCTCTATTATAAAGAGAGAGAATCGTGGTATACCTCTATTAAATAGTGAGAGAATCGTAGTATACCTCTATTATATAGTGAGATAATCGTGGTATACCACTATTATATAGTGACAGAATTGTCGTATACCTCTATTATATATTGACAGAATAGTGGTATACCTCTATTAGATATAGTCATAGAATCGTGGTATACCTCTATTAGATATAGTCATAGAATCGTGGTATACCTCTATTATATAGTGAGAGAATCGTAGTATACCTCTATTATATAGTGAGACGATCGTGGTATACCACTATTATATATAGTGAGAGAATAGTGGTACACCTCTATTATAATCGTGGTATACCTCTATTATATAGTGAGAGAATCGTACTATACCTCTATCATATAGTGAGAGAATCGTAGTATACCTCTATTATATAGTGAGAGAATCGTGGTACACCTCTATTATATAGTGAGAGAATCGTGGTATACCACTATTCTATAGTGACAGAATCGTGGTATACCACTATTGTAAATAGTGAGAGACTTGTTGTATACCACTATTCTTTACTAAGAGAATCGTGGTTTACTTCTATTGTATAGTGAGAGAATCGTGGTATACTTCTATTGTATAGTGAGAGAATCGCTGTATACCTCTATTATATAGTGAGAGAATCGCTGTATACCTCTATTATATATAGTGAGAGAATCGTGGTATACTTCTATTGTATAGTGAGAGAATCGCTGTATACCTCTATTATATAGTGAGAGAATCGCTTTATACCTCTATTATATAGTGAGAGAATCGCGGTATACCTCTATTATATAGTTAGAGAATCATGAGAGAATCGTATTATACCTCTATTATATAGTGAAAGAATTATGGTATACCTCTATTATAAAGAGAGAGAATCGTGGTATACCTCTATTAAATAGTGAGAGAATCGTAGTATACCTCTATTATATAGTGAGATAATCGTGGTATACCACTATTATATAGTGACAGAATTGTCGTATACCTCTATTATATATTGACAGAATAGTGGTATACCTCTATTAGATATAGTCATAGAATCGTGGTATACCTCTATTATATAGTGAGAGAATCGTAGTATACCTCTATTATATAGTGAGACGATAATGGTATACCACTATTATATATAGTGAGAGAATAGTGGTACACCTCTATTATAATCGTGGTATACCTCTATTGTATAGTGAGAGAATCGTACTATACCTCTATCATATAGTGAGAGAATCGTAGCATACCTCTATTATATAGTGAGAGAATCGTGGTACACCTCTATTATATAGTGAGAGAATCGTGGTATACCACTATTCTATAGTGAAAGAATCGTGGTATACCACTATTGTAAATAGTGAGAGACTTGTTGTATACCACTATTGTTTACTAAGAGAATCGTGGTTTACTTCTATTGTATAGTGAGAGAATCGTGGTATACTTCTATTGTATAGTGAGAGAATCGCTGTATACCTCTATTATATAGTGAGAGAATCGTGGTATACCTCTATTATATAGTGAGAGAATCGTGGTATTAAACTATTATATATAGTGAGAGAATCGCGGTATACCTCTATTATATATAGTGAGAGAATCCTGGTATACCTCTATTATATATAGTGAAAGAATCGTGGTATACCACTATTATGTGGTGAGAGAATCGTGGTACACCTCTATTATATAGTGAGAGAATCGTAGTATACCTCAATAATATAGTGAGAGAATCATGAGAGAATCGTAGTAGAGAAGTAGTAGTAGAGAATTGTATAGTGAGAGAATCGTGGTATACTTCTATTGTATAGTGAGAGAATCGCTGTATACCTCTATTATATAGTGAGAGAATCGTGGTATACCTCTATTATATAGTGAGAGAATCGTGGTATTAAACTATTATATATAGTGAGAGAATCGCGGTATACCTCTATTATATATAGTGAGAGAATCCTGGTATACCTCTATTATATATAGTGAGAGAATCGTGGTATACCACTATTATATATAGTGAGAGAATCGTGGTATACCTCTATTATATAGTGAGAGAATCGTGGTATACCTCTATTATACAGGGAGAGAATCGTGGTATACCTCTATTATATAGTGAGAGAATCGTGGTATACTTCTATTATATAGTGAGAGAATCGCGGTATACCTGTATTATATACTGAGAGAATCGTGGTATACCTGTATTATATACTGAGAGAATCCCGGTATACCTCTATCATGTAGCGAGAGAATCGTGGTATACCCCTATTATATGTACTGAGAGAATCGTGGCATACCTGTATTATATACTGAGAGAATCGCGGGATACCTCTATTATATAGTGAGAGAATCGTGGTATACCTGTATTATATACTGAGAGAATCGCGGTATACCTCTATTATATAGTGAGAGAATCGTGGTATACCCCTATTATATATACTGAGAGAATCGTGGTATACCTGTATTATATACTGAGATAATCGCGGTATACCTCTATTATATAGTGAGAGAATCGTGGTATACCCCTATTATATATAGTGAGAGAATCGCGGTATACCTCTATTATATATTATGAGAGAATTCTGGTATACCTCTATTATATATAGTGAGAGAATCGTGGTATACCACTATTATGTAGTGAGAGAATAGTGATACACCTCTATTATATAGTGAGAGAATCGTAGTATACCTCTATTTTATAGTGAGAGAATCGTGGTATACCTCTATTCTATAGTGAGAGAATCGTAGTATACCTCTATTAGTTAGTGAAAGAATCGTGGTATACCACTAGTATATATACTGAGAGAATCGTTGTATACCTCTATTACATACTGAGAGAATCGTGATATACCTCTACTATATAGTGAGAGAATCGTGTTATACCTCTATTATATAGTGACAGAATCGTGGAATACCTCTATTATATATTGAGAGAATAGTTATGTACCTCTATTATATATAGTGAGATAATCGTGGTATACCACTATTATGTAGTGAGAGAATCGTGATACACCTCTATTATATAGTCAGGGAATCGTAGTATACCTGTATTATATAGTGACAGAATCGTGGTATACCTCTATTATATAGTGATAGAATCGTAGTACACCTCTATTATATAGTGAGAGAATCGTGGTATACCTCTATTATATAGTGAGAGAATCTTGGTATACCTGTATTATATACTGAGAGAATCGTGGTACACCACTATTATATATATTGAGAGAATCCTGGTATACCTGTATTATATACTAAGAGAATCGCGGTATACCACTATTATATAGTGAGAGAATCCTGGTATACCTCTATTATATATATAGTGAGAGAATCGTGGTATACGACTATTATGTAGTGACAGAATCGTGATACACCTCTATTATGTATTGAGAGAATCGTGGTACACCTCTATTATATAGTGAGAGAATCGTGGTATACCACTATTCTATAGTGAAAGAATCGTGGTATACCACTATTGTATATAGTGAGAGACTTGTTGTATACCACTATTATATACTGAGAGAATCGTGGTATATTTCTATTGTATAGTGAGAGAATCGCTGTATACCTCTATTGTATAGTGAGAGAATCGTGGTAAACCTCTATTATATAGTGAGAGAATCGTGGTATACCACTATTATATATAGTGAGAGAATCGCGGTATACCTCTATTATATATAGTGAGAGAATCCTGGTATACCTCTATTATATAGTGTGAGAATCGTGGTATACCTCTATTATAAAGTGAGAGAATCGTGGTATACCTTTATTAAATAGAGAGAGAATCGTTGTATACCTCTTTTACATAGTGGGAGAATCGTGGTATACTAATATTATATATACTGAGAGAATCGTTGTATACCTCTATTACATACTGAGAGAATCGTGTTAGACGTCTACTATATAGTGAGAGAATCGCAGAATACCTCTATTATATAGTGAGAGAATCGTGGTATACCTCTATTATATAGCGAGAGAATAGTCGTATACCACTATTATATACTGAGAGAATCGTGGTATACCACTATTCTATAGTGAAAGAATCGTGGTATACCACTATTGTATATAGTGAGAGACTTGTTGTATACCACTATTATATACTGAGAGAATCGTGCTATACTTCCATTGTATAGTGAGAGAATCGCTGTATACCTCTATTGTATAGTGAGAGAATCGTGGTAAACCTCTATTATATAGTGAGAGAATCGTGGTATACCACTATTATATATAGTGAGAGAATCGCGGTATACCTCTATTATATATAGTGAGAGAATCCTGGTATACCTCTATTATATAGTGTGAGAATCGTGGTATACCTCTATTATAAAGTGAGAGAATCGTGGTATACCTTTATTAAATAGAGAGAGAATCGTTGTATACCTCTTTTACATAGTGGGAGAATCGTGGTATACTAATATTATATATACTGAGAGAATCGTTGTATACCTCTATTACATACTGAGAGAATCGTGTTAGACGTCTACTATATAGTGAGAGAATCGCAGAATACCTCTATTATATAGTGAGAGAATCGTGGTATACCTCTATTATATAGCGAGAGAATAGTCGTATACCTCTATTATATATAGTGAGAGAATCGTGGTATACCACTATTATGTTGTGAGAGAATCGTGATACACCTCCATTATATAGCGAGAGAATCGTGGTATACCTCTATTATATAGTGAGAGAATATTAGTATACCTCTATTGTATATAGTGAGAGAATCGTGGTATACCACTCTTATATAGTTATAGAATCGTGGTATACCACTATTATATATATTGACAGAATCCTGGTATACCTCTATTATATATACAGAGGGAATCGTGGTATACCACTGTTACGTAGTGAGAGAATCGTGGTATACCTCTATTATATAGTGAGAGGATCGTGGTATACCTCTATTATATAGTGAGAGAATCGTGGTATACCTCTATTATTTTGGGAACAGAATCGTGGTATACCTGTATTATATACTGAGAGAATCGTGGTACACTACTATTATATATATCGAGAGAATCCTGGTATACCTGTATTATATACTGAGAGAATCGCGGTATACCTCTATTATATAGTGAGAGAATCGCGGAATACCTCTATTATATATAGTGAGAGAATCCTGGTATACCTCTATTATATATAGTGAGAGAATCGTGGTATACCACTATTATGTAGTGAGAGAATCGTGATACACCTCTATTATATAGTGAGAAAATCGTAGTATGCCTCTATAATATAGTGAGAGAATCATGAGAGAATCGTAGTATACCTCTATTCTATAGTGACAGGATCGTGGTACACCTCCATTATATAGTTAGAGAATAGTGGTATACCTCTATTATATTTAGTGAGAGAATCGTGCTACACCACTATTATATAGTGAAAGAATCGTGGTATACCACTATTGTATATAGTGAGAGACTTGTTGAATACCACTATTGTACACTGAGAGAATCGTGGTATACTTCTATTGTATAGTGAGAGAAACGTGGTATACTTCTATTGTTTAGTGAGAGAATCGCTGAATACCTCTATTGTATAGTGAGAGAATCGTGGTAAACCTCTATCATATAGTGAGAGAATCGTGGTATACCTCTATTATATATAGTGAGAGAATCCTGGTATACCTCTATTATATATAGTGAGAGAATCGTGGTATACTACTATTATGTAGTGAGAGAATCGTGGTACACCTCTCTTATATAGTGAGAGAATCGTAGTATACCTCTATAATATAGTGAGAGAATCATGAGAGAATCGTAGTATACCTCTATTATATAGTGTGAGAATCGTGGTATTCCTCTATTATAAAGTGAGAGAATCGTGGTATACCTCTATTAAATAATGATAGAATCGTAGTATACCTCTATTAAATAGTGAGAGAATCGTGGTATACCACTTTTATATATACTGAGAGAATCGTTGTATACCGCTATTATATACTGAGAGAATCGTGTCATACCTCTACTATATAGTGAGAGAATCGTAGTATACCTCTACTATATAGTGACAGAATCGTGGTATACCTCTATTATATAGTGAAAGAATAGTGGTATACCTCTATTATATATAGTGAGAGAATCGTGCTACACCACTATTATATAGCGAGAGAATCGTAGTATACGTCTATTATATAGTGAGAAAATCATGAGAGAATTGCAGAATACCTCTATTATATAGTAAGTGATTTTTGCTATACCTCTATTATATAGTGAGAGAATCGTACTATACCTCTATCATATAGTAAGAGAATCGTGGTATACCACTATTATATATACTGAAAAAATCGCGGTATACCTCTATTATATAGTGAGAGAATCGTGGTATACCCCTATTATATATAGTGAGAGAATCGCGGTATACTTCTATTATATATAGTGAGAGAATCCTGGTATACCTCTATTATATATAGTGAGAGAATCCTGGTATACCACTATTATGTAGTGAGAGAATCGTGGTACACCCCTATTATATAGTGAGAGAATCCTGGTATACCTCTATTATATAGTGAGAGAATCGTAGTATACCTCTATTACATACTGAGAGAATCGTAGTATACCTCTATTATATACTGAGAGAATCGTGGTACACCTCTATTATATATTGAGAGAATCGTAGTATACCACTTTTCTATAGTGAAAGAATCGTGGTATACCACTATTGTATATACTGAGAGACTTGTTGTATTCCACTATTGTATACTGAGAGAATTGTGGTATACTTCTATTGTATAGTGAGAGAATCGCTGTATATCTCTATTGTATAGTGAGAGAATCGTGGTATACATCTATTATATACTGAGAGATTTCGCGGTATACCTCTATTATATATATCGAGAGAATCGTGGTATACCACTATTATATATAGTGAGAGATTCGCGGTATACCTCTAGTATATATAGTGACAGAATCCTGGTATACCTCTATTATATATAGTGACAGAATCGTGATATACCACTATTATGTAGTGAGAGAATCGTGGTACACGTCTATTATATAGTGAGAGAATCGTAGTATACCTCTATAATATAGTGAGAGAATCATGAGAGAATCGTGGTATACCTCTATTATAAAGTGAGAGAATCGTGGTATACCTCTATTAAATAGTGAGAGAATCGTAGTTTACCTTTATTAAATAGTGAGAGAATCGTGGTATACCACTATTATATATAGTGAGAGAATCGTTGTATACCTCTATTATATAGTGAGAGAATCGTGTTATACCTCTAGTATGTAGTGAGAGAATCGTAGTATAACTCTATTATATAGTGAGAGAATCGTGGTATATCTCTGTTATATAGTGAGAGAATAGTGGTATACCTCTAGTATATATAGTGACAGAATCGTGCTACATCTCTATTATATAGCGAGAGAATCGTAGTACACGTCTATTATATGTTGAGAAAATCATGAGAGAATCGTACTATACCTCTTTTATAGAGTGAGAGAATCGTGGTATACCTCTATTATATAGTGAGAGAACCGCGGTATACCTCTATGATATAGCGAGAGAATCGTTGTGTACCACTATTACATAGTGAGAAAATCGTGGTATACCTCTATTAAATAGTGAGAGAATAGTAGTATACCTCTCTTATATAGTCAGAGAATCGTGGTATACCTCTTTTATATTGTGAGAGAATCGTGGTATACCACTGTTATATAGTGAGAAAATCGTGGTATACCTCTATTATATAGTGAGAGAATCGTAGTATACCTCTATTATATAGTGAGGGAATCGTGGTACACCTCTATAATATAGTGAGAGAATCGTGGTATACCACTATTCTATAGTGAAAGAATCGCGGTATACCTCTATTATATAGTGAGAGAATCGTGGTATACATCTATTATATACTGAGAGAATCGCGGTATACCTCTGTTTTATAGTGAGAGAATCGTGGTATACCACTATTATATATAGTGAGAGAATCGCGGTATACCTCTTTTATATATAGTGAGAGAATCCTGGTATACCTTTATTACATATAGTGAGAGAATCGTGGTATACCACTATTATATATATAGTGAGAGAATCGCGGTATACTTCTATTATATATAGTGAGAGAATCCTGGTATACCTCTATTATATATAGTGAGAGAATCGTGGTATACCACTATTATGTAGTGAGAGAATCGTTGCACACCTCTTTTATATAGTGAGAGATACCTGGTATACCTCTATTATATAGTGAGAGAATCGAAGTATACCTCTATTATATACTGAGAGAATCGTAGTATACCTCTATTATATACTGAGAGAATCGTGGTACACCTCTAGTATATAGCGAGAGAGTCGTCGTATACCACTATTCTATAGTGAAAAAATCGTGGTATACCACTATTGTATACACTGACAGACTTGTTGTATACCACTATTTTATAGTTAGAGAATCGTGGTATACTTCTATTGTATAGCGAGAGAACCGTAGTATACGTCTATAATATAGTGAGAAAATCATGAGAGAATCGTAGTATACCTCTATTATATAGTAAGATAATCGTAGTATACCTCTAACATATACTGAGATAATCGTGGTATACCACTATTATATATATTGAGAGAATCGTTGTATACATCTATTATATAGTGAGAGAATCGTTTTATACCTCTAGGATATAGTGAGAGAATCGTAGTATACCTCTGTTATATAGTGACAGAATCGTGGTATAACTCTATTATATAGTGAAAGAATAGTGCTATACCTCTATTATATATAGTGAGAGAATTGCGCTACACCTCTATTATATAGCGAGAGAATCGCGCTATACCTCTATTATATAGTGAAAGAATCGTGGTATACCTCTATTATATAGTGAGAAAATCGTAGTATACCTCTATCATATAGTGAGAGAATCGTGGTATTCCATTATTATATATAGTGAGAGAAACGTGGTATACCTCTATTAAATAGTCAGAGAATCGTAGTATACCTCTATTATATAGTGAGAGAATCGTGGTATACCTCTATTATAAAGTGAGATAAACGTGATATACCTCTATTAAATAGTCAGAGAATCGTAGTATACCTCTATTATATAGTGAGAGAATCGTGGTATACCACTGTTATATATACTGAGAGAATCGTTGTATACCTCTATTATATAGTGAGAGAATCGTGTTATACCTCTAGTATATAGTGAGAGAATCGTAGTATACCTTTATTATAAAGTCACAGAATCGTTGTATACCCCTATTATATAGTGAGAGAATAATGGTAAACGTCTATTATATATACTGATAGAATCGTGGTATAACTCTTTTATATCATGAGAGAATCGTAGTATACCTCTATTATATAGTGAGAGAATCGTAGTATACCACTATTATATATAGTGAGAGAATCGTGGTACACCTCTATTATATAGTGAGTGAATCGTGGTATACCTCTATTATATAGTAAGAGAATCGTAATATACCTCCATTATATAGTGAAAGAATCGTGGTACACCTCTATTATATAGTGAGAGAATCGCGGTATACCACTATTGTATATACTGAGAGACTTGTGGTATACCACTATTGCATACTGAGACAATCGTGGTATACTTCTATGTATAGTGAGAGAATCGCTGTATATCTCCATTGTATACTGAGAGAATCGTGGTATACCTCTATTATATTCTGAAAGAATCGCGGTATACCTCTATTATATAGCGAGAGAATCGTAGTACACGTCTATTATATAGTGAGAAAATCATGAGAGAATCGTAGTATACCTCTGTTATATAATGACAGAATCGTGGTATACCTCTATTATATAGTGAGAGAACCGCGGAATACCTCTATTATATAGTGAGAGAATCCTGGTATACCACTATTATATAGTGAGGAAATCGTGGTATACCTCTATTATATAGTGAGAGAATCGTGGTATACCTCTATTATATAGTGACAGAATCGTGGTATACCTCTATTATATAGTGAGAAAATCGTGGTATACCTCTATTATATAGTGAGAAAATCGTGGTATACCTGTATTATATACTGAGAGAATCGCGGTATACCTCTATTATATAGTGAGAGAATCGTGGTACACCACTATTATATATACTGAGAGAATCGTGGTATACCTGTTTTATATACTGAGATAATCGTGGTATACCTCTATTATATAGTGAGAGAATCGTGGTATACCACTATTATATATATAGTGAGAGAATCGCGGTATACCTCTATTATATATAGTGAGAGAATCCTGGAATACCTCTATTATATATAGTGAGAGAATCGTGGTATACCACTATTATGTAGTGAGAGAATCGTGGTACACCTCTATTATATAGTGAAAGAATCGTAGTATACCTCTATAATATATTGAGAGAATCATGAGAGAATCGTAGTATACCTCTATTATATATTGAGAGAATCGTGGTATACCTCTATTATAAAGTGAGAGAAACGTGGTATACCTCTATTAAATAGTGAGAGAATCGTAGTACACCTCTATTATATAGTGAGAGAATCGTGGTATACCACTATTATATATACTGAGAGAATCGTTGTATACCTCTATTATATAGTGAGAGAGTCATGTTATACCTCTAGTATATAGTGAGAGAATCGTAGTATACCTCTAATATAAGGTCACAGAATCGTGGTATACCCCTATTATATAGTGAGAGAATAATGGTAAACGTCTATTATATATACTGATAGAATCGTGGTATACCTCTTTTATATCGTGAGAGAATCGTAGTATACCTCTATTATATAGTGAGAGAATCGTAGTATACCACTATTATATATAGTGAGAGAATCGTGGTACACCTCTATTATATAGTGAGTGAATCGTGGTATACCTCTATTATATAGTGAGAGAATCGTAGTATACCTCTATTATATAGTGAGAGAATCGTAATATACCTCCATTATATAGTGAAAAATCGTGGTACACCTCTATTATATAGTGAGAGAATCGCGGTATACCACTATTGTATATACTGAGAGACTTGTTGTATACCACTATAGTGAAAGAATCGTAGTATACCTCTATAATATATTGAGGGAATCATGAGAGAATCGTTGTATACCTCTATTATATAGTGAGAGAATCGTAGTGTACTTCTATGATATAGTGAGAGAATCGTAGTATACCTCTCTTATATAGTCAGAGAATCGTGGTATACCGCTATTGTATAGTGAGATAATCGCTGTATACGTCTATTGTATAGTGAGAGAATCGTGGTATACCTGTATTATATACTGAGAGAATCGCGGTATACCTCTATTATATAGTTAGAGAATCGTGGTATACCATTATTATATATAATTAGAGACTTGCGGTATACCTCTGTTATATATATTCAGAGAATCCTGGTATACCTCTATCATATATAGTGAGAGAATCGTGGTATACCACTATTCTATAGAGTGAGAGAATCGTCGTACACCACTATTATATAGTGAGAGAATCGTGGTACACCTCTATTATATAGTGAGAGAATCGTAGTATACCTCTATAATATGGTGAGAGAATCGTAACATACCTCTATTATATAGTGAGAGAATCGTGGTATACCTCTCTTGTATAGTGAGAGAATCGTAGTATACCTTAATTATATTGTGAGAGAATCGAGGTATACCTCTATTATATAGCGAGAGAATCGTTGTATACCACTATTATATAAAGTGAGAGAATCGTGGTATACCTCTATTGTATAGTCAGAAAATTATGGTATACCTCTATTATGTAGTGAGACAATCGTAGTATACCTCTATTATATAGTGAGAGAATCGTGGTATAGATCTATTATATAGTGAGAGAATCGTGGTATACCTCTATTATATAGTGAGAGAATCGTGGTTTTCCAATATTATATAGTGAGAGAATCATGGTATACCTCAATTATATAGTGAGAGAATCATGGTATACCTCTATTATATAGTGAGACAATCGTGGTATACCTCTATTATATACTGAGAGAATCATAGTATACCTCTATTATATAGTGAGAGAATCGTACCGTGGTATTCCACTATTATATATAGTGAAAAAATCGTGTTATACCTGTATTATATAGTGAGAGAATCATCGTATACCTCTATTATATAGTGAGAGAATCGTAGTATACCTCTATTATATAGTGAGAGAATCGTGGTATACCTGTATTATTTAGTGAGACAATCGTGGTATACCTCTATTATATAGTGAGAGAATCATAGTATACCTCTATTATATAGTAAGAGCATCGTGGTAAACCACTATTATATATAGTGCGAGAACCGTGGTATACCTCTATTATATAGTGAGGGAATCGTGGTATACCTCTATTATGTAGTGAGAGAATCGTAGTATACCTCTATTATATACTGAAAGAATCCTGGTATACTTCTATTATATAGTGAGAGAATTGTGGTATACCTCTATTATATAGTGAGAGAATCGTGGTATACCTCTATTATATAGTGAGAGAATCGTGGTGTACCTCTATTATATAGTGAGAGAATCGTGGTATACTTCTATTATATAGTGAGAGAATTGTGGAATACCTCTATTATATAGTGAGAGAATCGTGGTATACCTCTATTATATAGTGAGAGAATCGTGGTATACCACTATTATATAGTGAGAAAATCGTGGTATACCTCTATTATGTAGTGAGAGAATCGTGCTACACCTCTATTATATAGCGAGAGAATCGTAGTATATCTCTATCATACACTGAGAATCGTGGTCTACCACTATTGTATATAATGAGAGAATCGTGCTATACCTCTATTATATAGTGAGAGAATAGTGGTATACTTCTATTCTATACTGAGAAAATCGTCGTATACCACTAGTGTATATAGTGAGAGACTCGTGGTATACCACTATTCTATACTGAGAGAATCATGTATACTTCTATTTTATAGTGAGAGAATCGCTGCATACCTCTATTGTAAAGTGAGCGATTCGTGGTATACCTGTATTATATAGTGAGAGAATCGTGGTATACCTCTATTATATAGTGAGAGCATCGTAGTGTACTTCTATGATATAGTGAGAGAATCGTAGTATACCTCTCTTATATAGTCAGAGAATCGTGGTATACCTCTATTATATAGTGAGAGAATCGTTCTATCCCTCTATTATATAGTGGGAGAATCGTGGTATACCAGTATTATATATAGTGAGAGAATCGTGGTATACCTCTATTATATAGTGAGAGAATCGTGGTATACCTCTATTATATAGTGAGAGAAGCGTAGTATACCACAATTATATATAGTGAGAGAATCGACGCATACCACTATTATGTATTGCGAGAGAATCGCGGTATACCTCTATTATATAGTGAGAGAATCGTGGTATATCTCTCTTCTATAATGAGAGAATCATAGTATACCTTTATTATATAGTGAGAAAATCGTTGTATACCACTATTATATATAGTGAAAGAATCGTGGTATACCTCTATTGTATAGTGAGAGAATCGTGGTATACCTCTCTTCTATAATGAGAGAATCATACTATACCACTATTATATAGTGAGAGAATCGTTGTATACCACTATTATATATAGTGAAAGAATCGTGGTATACCTCTATTATATAGTGTGAGAATCGTGGTACACCTCTCTTTTCTAATGAGAGAATCATAGTATACCTCTATTATATAGTGACAGAATCGTTGTATACCACTATTATATAGTGAGAGAATCCCGGTATACCTCTATTATATAGTGAGAGAATCGTGGTATACCTCTCTTCTATAATGAGAGAATAAAAGTATACCTCTATTATATAGTGAGAGAATCGTTGTATACCACTATTATATATACTGAAAGAATCGTGGTATACCTCTATAATATATTGAGAGAATCATGAGAGAATCGTAGTATACCTCTACTATATAGTGAGAGAATCGTGATATACCTCTATTATACAGTTAGAGAATCGTGGTATACGTCTATTATATACTGAGAGAATCGTAGTATACCTCTATTATATAGTGAGAGAATCGTGGTATACCTCTATTATATAGTGAGAGAATCGTGGTATACCTCTTTTGTATAGTTAGAGAATCGTAGTATACCTCAATTATATAGTGAGAAAATCGTACTATACCTCTATTATATAGTAAGAGAATCGTGGTATACCTCTATTATATAGTGAGAGAATCGTGGTATACCTCTATTATATATAGTGAGAGAATTATGGTATACCTCTGTTATATATAGTGAGAGAATCGTGGTATACCTCTATTATATAGTGAGAGAATCGTAGTATACCACTATTATATAGCGAGAGAATCGTGGTATACCTCTATTATATATAGTGAGAGAATCGTGGTAATCCTCTATCATATATAGTGGGAGAATCGTGGTATACCTCTATTATATAGTGAGAGAATCGCCGTATACCGCTATTATATAGAGCGAGAGAATCGTAGTATACCTCTATTATATGGTGAGAGAATCGTGGTATACCTCTATTATAAAGTGAGAGAATCGTGGTATACCTCTATTATAAAGGGAGAGAGTCGTGGTTTACCTCTTTCATATTGTGGGAGAATCGCGGTATACTACTATTATCTATAGTGAGAGAATCATAGCATACCTTTATTATATAGTGAGAGAATCGTGGTTTACCTCTATTATATATAGAGAGAATCATAATATACCTCTATTATATAGTGAGATAATTGTGGTATACTTCTATTATATATAGTGAGAGAATCGTGGTAAACCTCTATTCTATATAGTGAGAGAATCGTGGTATACCTCTATTATATAGTGAGAGAATCATAGTATACCCATATTATATAGTGAGACAATCGTGATATACCTCTATTATATAGTGAGAGAATGATAGTATACCTCTATTATATAGTGAGATAATCGTGTTATACCACTATTATATATTGTGAGAGAATCGTAGTATACCTCTATTATATAGTGAGAGAATCGTGGTATACCTCTATTTTATAGTGAGAGAATAGTGGCATACCTCTATTATATAGGGAGAGAATCGTAGTATACCTCTATTATATAGTGAGAGAATCGTAGTATACCTCTATTATATAGTGAGAGAATCGTGGTATACCTCTATTATATAGTTAGAGAATCGTGGTATACCTCTATTATATAGTGAGAGAATCGTAGTATACCTCTATTATATAGTGAGAGAATCGTGGTATACCTCTATTATATAGTGAGAGAATATTAGTATACCTCTATTGTATATAGTGAGAGAATCGTGGTATACCTCTCTTATATAGTGAGAGAATCGTGGCATATCAATTTTATATATAGCGAGAGAATCCCGGTATACCTCTATTATATAGTGAGAGAATCGTAGTATACCTCTATTATATAGTGAGAGAATCGAGGTATAGCTCTACTATATAGTGAGAGAATCGTGGTATACCTCTATTATATAGTGAGAAAATCGTGGTATACCTCTATTAAATACTGAGAGAATCGTGGTATACCTCTATTAAATAGTGAGAGAATCCTTCCATACCTCTATTATATAGTCAGAGAATCATGGTTTACTTCTATTATATAGTGAGAGAATCGTAGTATACCTCTATTATATAGTGAGAGAATCGTGGTATATCTCTCTTCTGTAATGAGAGAATCGTTGTATACCACTATTATATATAGTGAAAGAATCGTTGAATACCTCTATTATTTATTGAGAGAATCGTGGTATACCTCTCTTCTATAATGAGAGAATCATAGTATACCTCTATTATATAGTTAGAGAATCGTTGTATACCACTATTATATATAGTGAAAGAATCGTGATATACCTCATTATATAGTGAGAGAATCGTGGTATACCTCTATTATATAGTGAGAGAATCGTGGTATACCTCTCTTCTATAATGAGAGAATCATATTATACCTCTATTATATAGCGAGAGAATCGTTGTTTACAACTATTATATATAGTGAAAAAATCGTGGTATACCTCTATTATATAGTGAGAGAATCGTGGTATACCTCTATTAAATTGTGAGAGAATCATAGTATACCTCTATTATATAGTGAGAGAATCTAGGTATAGCTCTACTATATATTGTGAGAATCGTGGTATACCTCTATTATATAGTGAGACAATCGTGGTAAACCTCTATTATATAATGAGAGAATCATAGTATACCTCTATTATATGGTGAGAGAATCGTGGTATACGTCTTTTACATAGTGAGCTAATGGGGGTATACCTCTATTATATAGTGAGAGAATCGTGGTATACCTCTATTATTTAGTGAGACAATCGTGGTATACCTCAATTATATTGTGAGAGACTCGTAGTATACCTCTATTGTATAGTGACAGAATTGTGGTATAGCTTTATTATACAGTGAGAGAATCGTGGTATACCTCTATTATATAGTAAGAGAATCGTAATATACCTCAATTATATAGTGAGAGAATCGTAGTATACCTCTCTTATATAGTCAGACAATCGTGGTATACCTGTATTATATAGTGAGAGAATCGTAGTATACATCTATTATATAGTGAGAGAATCGTTGTATCCCTCTATTAAATATATTGAGAGAATTGTGGTATACCTCTATTATATATAGTGATGGAAACGTGGTATACCTCTATTATATACTGAGAGAATCGTGGTATACCTGTATTATATAGTGAGAAAATGGTAGTATACCTCTATTATATGATGAGAAAATCGTGGTATACCTCTTTTATATAGCGAGAGAATATTTGTATACCTCTATTGTATATAGTGAGAAAATCGTGGTATACCTCTATTATATAGTGACAGAATCGTGGTATACCACTATTATATATAGTGAGAGAATCGTGCTATACCTCCATTATATAGCGAGAGAATCGTGGTATCCCTCTATTATATAGTGAGAGAATCGTAGTATACCTCTATTATATAGTGAGAGAATCGTGGTATACCTCTATTGTATAGTGAGAGAATGGTTGTGTACCTCAATTATATAGTGAGGAAATCGTACTATACCTCTATTATATATTGAGAGAATCGTGGTATACCTCTATTATTTAGTGAGAGAATCGTGGTATACCTCTATTATATATAGTGAGAGACTTGTGGTCTACCTCTGTTATATATAGTGAGAGAATCGTGGTATACCTCTATTATATAGTGAGAGAATCGTGGTATACCTCTATTAAATACTGAGAGAATCGTGGTATACCTCTATTAAATACTGAGAGAATCGTGGTATACCTCTATTAAATAGTGAGAGAATCCTTCCATACCTCTATTATATAGTCAGAGAATCATTGTTTACTTCTATTATATAGTGAGAGAATCGTAGTATACCTCTATTATATAGTCAGAGAATCGTGGTATACCTCTCTTCTATAATGAGAGAATCGTTGTATACCACTATTATATATAGTGAAAGAATGGTGGTATACCTCTATTATTTATTGAGAGACTCGTGGTATACCTCTCTTCTATAATGAGAGAATCATAGTATACCTCTATTATATAGTGAGAGAATCGTTGTATACCACTATTATATATAGTGAAAAAATCGTGATATACCTCTATTATATAGTGAGAGAATCGTGGTATACCTCTATTAAATAGTGAGAGAAACATAGTATACCTCTATTATATAGTGATAGAATCTAGGTATAGCTCTATTATATATTGTGAGAATCGTGGTATACCTCTATTATATAGTGAGACAATCGTGGTATACCTCTATTATATAATGAGAGAATCATAGTATACCTCTATTATATGGTGAGAGAATCGTGGTATACGTCTTTTATATAGTGAGAGAATCGGGGTATACCTCTATTATATAGTGAGAGAATCGTGGTATACCTCTATTATTTACTGAGACAATCGTGGCATACCTCTTTTATATATAGAGAGAATCGTGGTATACCACTATTAAATATAGTGAGAGAATCATAGTATACCTATATTATATAGTAAGAGAATCGTGGTATACCACTATTAAATATAGTGATAAAATCATAGTATACCTATATTATATAGTGAGAGAATCGTAGTATACCTCTCTTATATAGTCAGACAATCGTGGTATACCTGTATTATATAGTGAGAAAATCGTGGTATTCCTTTATTATATATAGTGGGAGAATCGTGGTATACCTCTATTATATAGTGAGAGAATCGCCGTATACCGCTATTATATAGAGTGAGAGAATCGTAGTATACCTCTATTATATAGTGAGAGAATCGTGGTATACCTCTATTATATAGTGAGAGAATCGTGGTATACCTCTATTTTATAGTGAGAGAGTCGTGTGATACCTCTATTATATTGTAAGAGAATACTGTTAAACCTCTATTATATATAGTGAGAGAATCGTGGTTTACCTCTATCATATTGTGGGAGAATCGCGGTATACCACTATTATATATATAGTGAGAGAATCGTATTATACCTCTTTTATATAGTGATAGAATCGTCGTATACCTCTAATCTATAGTGAGAGAATCGTGGTATACCACTAATATATAGTGAGAAAATCGTGGTATACCTCTATTATATAGTGGGAGAATCGTGGTATACCTGTATTATATAGTGAGAGAATCGTATTATACCACTATTATATATAGTGAGAGAATGGATGCATACCACTATTATATGTAGTGAGGGAATCGCGGTATACCTGTATTATATTTTGAGATAATAGTGATATACCTCTATTATATATAGTGATAGAATCGTGATATACCTCTATTATATATAGAGAGAATCGTGGTATACCACTATTAAATATAGTGAGAGAATCATAGTATACCTATATTATATAGTGAGAGAATCGTGGTATACCACTATTAAATATAGTGAGAATATCATAGTATACCTATATTATATAGTGAGAGAATCGTGGTATACTTCTATTATATAGTTAGAAAATCATAATATACCTCTATTATATAATGAGAGAATCGTGGTATACCTCTATTATATATAGAGAGAATCATAATATACCTCTATTATATAGTGATATAATTGTGGTATACCTCTATTATATATAGTGAGAGAATCGTGGTAAACCTCTATTATATATAGTGAGAGAATCGTGGTATACCTCTATTATATAGTGACAGAATCATAGTATACCCATATTATATAGTGAGACAATCGTGATATACCTCTATTATATAGTGAGAGAATCATAGTATACCTCTATTATATAGTGAGATAATCGTGTTATACCACTACTATATATTGTGAGAGAATCGTAGTATACCTCTGTTATATAGTGAGAGAATCGTGGTATACCTCTATTTTATAGTGAGAGAATAGTGGCATACCTCTATTATATAGGGAGAGAATCGTAGTATACCTCTGTTATATAGTGAGAGAATCGTGGTATACCTCTATTATATAGTGAGAGAATCGTGTTATACCTCTATTATATAGTTAGAGAATTGTGGTATACCTCTCTTCTATAATGAGAGAATCATAGTATACCTCTATTATATAGTGAGAGAATCGTTGTATACCACTATTATATATAGTCAAAGAATCGTGATATACCTCTATTATATAGTGAGAGAATCTTAGTATACCTCTATTATATAGTGAGAGAATCGTGGTATATCTCTCTTCTATAATGAGAGAATCATATTATACCTCTATTATATAGTGAGAGAATCGTGGTATACCTCTATTATATAGTGAGAGAATCGTAGTATACCTCTATTATATAGTGAGAGAATCGTGGTATACCTCTATTATATAGTGAGAGAATCGTGGTATACCTCTATTATATAGTGAGAGAATCGTGGTATACCTCTATTAAATAGTGAGAGAATCCTGCCATACCTCTATTATATAGTCAGAGAATCATGGTATACCTCTATTATATAGTGAGAGAATCGTAGTATACCTCTATTATATAGTGAGAGAATCGTGGTATACCTCTATTATATAGTGAGAGAATCGTGGTATACCTCTATTATATAGTGAGAGAATCGTAGTATACCTCTATTATATAGTGAGAGAATCGTGGTATACCTCTCTTCTATAATGAGAGAATCATAATATACCTTTATTATATAGTGAGAGAATCGTTGTATACCACTATTATATATAGTGAAAGAATCGTGGTATACCTCTATTATTTACTGAGAGAATCGTGGTATACCTCTTTGCTATAATGAGAGAATCATAGTATACCTATATTATATAGTGAGAGAATGGTTGTATACCACTATTATATATAGTGAAAGAATCGTGATATACCACTATTATATAGTGAGAGAATCGTGGTATACCTCTATTATATATTGAGAGAATCGTGGTATACCTCTTTTCTATAATGAGATAATCATATTATACCTCTATTATATAGTGAGAGAATCGTTGTATACCACTATTATATATAGTTAAAGAATCGTGGTATACCTCTATTATATGGTGAGAGAATCGTGGTATACCTCTATTATATAGTGAGAGAATCGTGACATACCACTATTATATATAGCGAGAGAATCGCGGTATACCTCTATTATATAGTGAGAGAATCGTGGTATACCTGTATGATATATACTGAGAGAATCGTGGTATACCTCTACTATATAGTGAGAGAATCGTGGTATACCTCTATTCTATAGTGAGTAAATCGTGGTATACCTCTATTTTATAGTGAAAGAATCATAGTATACCTCTATTATATAGTGAGAGAATCGTTATATACCACTATTATATATAGTGAGAGAATCGTGGTATACCTCTATTATATAGTGAGAAAATCGTAGTATACCTCTATTACATCGTGAGAGAATCGTAGTATACCTCTATTATATAGTGATGGAATCGTAGTATAGCTCTACTATATAGTGAGAGAATCGTGGTATACCTCTATTATATAGTGAGAGAATCGTGGTATACCTCAATTATATAGTGAGAGGATCGTAGTATCCCTCTATTAAATATATTGAGAGAATTGTGGTATACCTCTATTATATATAGTGATGGAAACGTGGTATACCTCTATTATATACTGAGAGAATCGTGGTATACCTGTATTATATAGTGAGAAAATGGTAGTATACCTCTATTATATGATGAGAAAATCGTGGTATACCTCTTTTATATAGCGAGAGAATATTTGTATACCTCTATTGTATATAGTGAGAGAATCGTGGTATACCTCTCTTATATAGTGACAGAATCGTGGTATACCACTATTATATATAGTGAGAGAATCGTGCTATACCTCCATTATATAGCGAGAGAATCCTGGTATCCCTCTATTATATAGTGAGAGAATCGTAGTATACCTCTATTATATAGTGAGAGAATCGTGGTATACCTCTATTGTATAGTGAGAGAATGGTAGTGTACCTCAATTATATAGTGAGAAAATCGTACTATACCTCTATTATATATTGAGAGAATCGTGGTATACCTCTATTATTTAGTGAGAGAATCGTGGTATACCTCTATTATATATAGTGAGAGAATTGTGGTCTACCTCTGTTATATATAGTGAGAGAATCGTGGTATACCTCTATTATATAGTGAGAGAATCGTGGTATACCTCTATTATATAGTGAGAGAATCGTGGAATACCTCTATTATATATAGTGAGAAAATCGTGGTATTCCTTTATTATATATAGTGGGAGAATCGTGGTATACCTCTATTATATAGTGAGAGAATCGCCGTATACCGCTATTATATAGAGTGAGAGAATCGTAGTATACCTCTATTATATAGTGAGAGAATCGTGGTATACCTCTATTATATAGTGAGAGAATCGTGGTATACCTCTATTTTATAGTGAGAGAGTCGTGGGATACCTCTATTATATTGTAAGAGAATACTGTTAAACCTCTATTATATATAGTGAGAGAATCGTGGTTTACCTCTATCATATTGTGGGAGAATCGCGGTATACCACTATTATATATAGTGAGAGAATCGTGGTACACCTCTTTTATATAGTGAGAGAATCGTGGTATACCTCTATTATATATAGTGAGAGAATCTTAGTATACCACTAGTATGTAGTGAGAGAATCGTGATATACCTCTATTATATAGTGAAAGAATCCTGGTATACCTCTATTATATAGTGAGAGAATCGTATTATACCTCTTTTATATAGTGATAGAATCGTCGTATACCTCTAATCTATAGTGAGAGAATCGTGGTATACCACTAATATATAGTGAGAAAATCGTGGTATACCTCTATTATATAGTGGGAGAATCGTGGTATACCTGTATTATATAGTGAGAGAATCGTATTATACCACTATTATATAGTGAGAGAATGGATGCATAGCACTATTATATGTAGTGAGGGAATCGCGGTATACCTCTATTATATATAGAGAGAATCGTGATATACCTCTATTATATATAGAGAGAATCGTGGTATACCACTATTAAATATAGTGAGAAAATCATAGTATACCTATATTATATAGTGAGAGAATCGTGGTATACCTCTATTATATAGTTAGAAAATCATAATATACCTCTATTATATAATGAGAGAATCGTGGTATACCTCTATTATATATAGAGAGAATCATAATATACCTCTATTATATAGTGATATAATAGTGATATACCTCTATTATATATAGTGAGAGAATCGTGATATACCTCTATTATATATAGTGATAGAATCGTGGTATACCTCTATTATATAGTGACAGAATCATAGGATACCCATATTATATAGTGAGACAATCGTGATATACCTCTATTATATAGTGAGAGAATCATAGTATACCTCTGTTATATAGTGAGATAATCGTGTTATACCACTACTATATATTTTGAGAGAATCGTAGTATACCTCTGTTATATAGTGAGAGAATCGTGGTATACCTCTATTTTATAGTGAGAGAATAGTGGCATACCTCTATTATATAGTGAGAGAATCGTGGTATACCTCTATTATTTAGTGAGAGAATCGTGGTATACCTCTATTATATAGTGAGAGAATCGTGTTATACCTCTATTATATAGTTAGAGAATTGTGGTATACCTCTCTTCTATAATGAGAGAATCATAGTATACCTCTATTATATAGTGAGAGAATCGTTGTATACCACTATTATATATAGTCAAAGAATCGTGATATACCTCTATTATATAGTGAGAGAATCTTAGTATACCTCTATTATATAGTGAGAGAATCGTGGTATATCTCTCTTCTATAATGAGAGAAATATATTATACCTCTATTATATAGTGAGAGAATCGTGGTATACCTCTATTATTTAGTGAGAGAATCGTAGTATACCTCTATTATATAGTGAGAGAATCTTAGTATACCTCTATTATATAGTGAGAGAATCGTCGTATATCTCTCTTCTATAATGAGAGAATTGTGGTATACCTCTATTAAATAGTGAGAGAATCCTGCCATACCTCTATCATATAGTCAGAGAATCATGGTATACCTCTATTATATAGTGAGAGAATCGTAGTATACCTCTATTATATAGTGAGAGAATCGTGGTATACCTCTCTTCTATAATGAGAGAATCAAAATATACCTTTATTATATAGTGAGAGAATCGTTGTATACCACTATTATATATAGTGAAAGAATCGTGGTATACCTCTATTATTTACTGAGAGAATCGTGGTATACCTCTTTTCTATAATGAGAGAATCATAGTATACCTATATTATATAGTGAGAGAATGGTTGTATACCACTATTATATATAGTGAAAGAATCGTGATATACCTCTATTATATAGTGAGAGAATCGTGGTATACCACTATTATATAGTGAATGAATCATAGGATACCCATATTATATAGTGAGACAATCGTGATATACCTCTATTATATAGTGAGAGAATCATAGTATACCTCTGTTATATAGTGAGATAATCGTGTTATACCACTACTATATATTGTGAGAGAATCGTAGTATACCTCTGTTATATAGTGAGAGAATCGTGGTATACCTCTATTTTATAGTGAGAGAATAGTGGCATACCTCTATTATATAGGGAGAGAATCGTAGTATACCTCTGTTATATAGTGAGAGAATCGTGGTATACCTCTATTATATAGTGAGAGAATCGTCTTATACCTCTATTATATAGTTAGAGAATTGTGGTATACCTCTCTTCTATAATGAGAGAGTCATAGTATACCTCTATTATATAGTGAGAGAATCGTTGTATACCACTATTATATATAGTCAAAGAATCGTGATATACCTCTATTATATAGTGAGAGAATCTTAGTATACCTCTATTATATAGTGACAGAATCGTGGTATATCTCTCTTCTATAATGAGAGAAATATATTATACCTCTATTATATAGTGAGAGAATCGTGGTATACCTCTATTATTTAGTGAGAGAATCGTAGTATACCTCTATTATATAGTGAGAGAATCTTAGTATACCTCTATTATATAGTGAGAGAATCGTGGTATATCTCTCTTCTATAATGAGAGAATTGTGGTATACCTCTATTAAATAGTGAGAGAATCCTGCCATACCTCTATTATATAGTGAGAGAATCATGGTATACCTCTATTATATAGTGAGAGAATCGTAGTATACCTCTATTATATAGTGAGAGAATCGTGGTATACCTCTCTTCTATAATGAGAGAATCAAAATATACCTTTATTATATAGTGAGAGAATCGTTGTATACCACTATTATATATAGTGAAAGAATCGTGGTATACCTCTATTATTTACTGAGAGAATCGTGGTATACCTCTTTTCTATAATGAGAGAATCATAGTATACCTATATTATATAGTGAGAGAATGGTTGTATACCACTATTATATATAGTGAAAGAATCGTGATATACCTCTATTATATAGTGAGAGAATCGTGGTATACCTCTATTATATAGTGACAGAATCATAGGATACCCATATTATATAGTGAGACAATCGTGATATACCTCTATTATATAGTGAGAGAATCATAGGATACCTCTATTATATAGTGAGATAATCGTGTTATACCACTACTATATATTGTGAGAGAATCGTAGTATACCTCTGTTATATAGTAAGAGAATCGTGGTATACCTCTATTTTATAGTGAGAGAATAGTGGCATACCTCTATTATATAGTGAGAGAATCCTGGTATACCTCTATTATATAGTGAGAGAATCGTAGTATACCTCCATTATATAGTGAGAGAATCGTCGTATACCTCTAATCTATAGTGAGAGAATCGTGGTATACCACTAATATGTAGTAAGAAAATCGTGGTATACCTCTATTATATAGTGAGAGAATCGTGGTATACCTGTATTATATAGTGAGAGAATGGTATTATACCACTATTATATATAGTGAGAGAATGGATGCATACCACTATTATATGTAGTGAGGGAATCGCGGTATACCTGTATTATATTTTGAGATAATAGTGATATACCTCTATTATATAGTGAGAGAATCGTGATATACCTCTATTATATATAGAGAGAATCGTGATATACCTCTATTATATATAGAGAGAATCGTGGTATACCACTATTAAATATAGTGAGAGAATCATAGTATACCTATATTATATAGTGAGAGAATCGTGGTATACCACTATTAAATATAGTGAGAGAATCATAGTATACCTATATTATATAGTGAGAGAATCGTGGTATACCTCTATTATATAGTTAGAAAATCATAATATACCTCTATTATATAATGAGAGAATCGTGGTATACCTCTATTATATATAGAGAGAATCATAATATACCTCTATTATATAGTGAGATAATTGTGGTATACTTCTATTATATATAGTGAGAGAATCGTGGTAAACCTCTATTATATATAGTGAGAGAATCGTGGTATATCTCTATTATATAGTGACAGAATCATAGGATACCCATATTATATAGTGAGACAATCGTGATATACCTCCATTATATAGTGAGAGAATCATCGTATACCTCTATTATATAGTGAGATAATCGTGTTATACCACTACTATATATTGTGAGAGAATCGTAGTATACCTCTGTCATATAGTGAGAGAATCGTAGTGTACCTCTGTTATATAATGAGAGAATCGTAGTATACCTCTATTATATAGTGAGAGAATCGTTTTATACCTCTATTATATAGTTAGAGAATTGTGGTATACCTCTCTTCTATAATGAGAGAATCATAGTATACCTCTATTATATAGTGAGAGAATCGTTGTATACCACTATTATATATAGTCAAAGAATCGTGATATACCTCTATTATATAGTGAGAGAATCGTGGTATACCTCTTTTCTATAATGAGATAATCATATTATACCTCTATTATATAGTGAGAGAATCGTTGTATACCACTATTATATATAGTTAAAGATTCGTGGTATACCTCTATTATATGGTGAGAGAATCGTGGTATACCTCTATTAAATAGTGAGAGAATCCTGCCATACCTCTATTATATAGTCAGAGAATTGTAGTATACCTCTATTATATAGTGAGAGAATCGTGGTATACCTCTCTTCTATAATGAGAGAATCATAATATACCTTTATTATATAGTGAAAGAATCGTTGTATACCACTATTATGTATAGTGAAAGAATCGTGGAATACCTCTATTATTTAGTGAGAGAATCGTGGTATACCTCTCTTCTATAATGAGAGAATGATAGTATACCTCTATTATATAGTGAGAAAATCGTTGTAATCCACTATTATATATAATGAAAGAATCGTGATATACCTCTATTATATAGTGAGAGAATCGTGGTATACCTCTATTATATAGTGAGAGAATCGAGGTATACCTCTCTTCTATAATGAGAGAATTATAAGATACCTTTATTATATAGTGAGAGAATCGTTGTATACCACTATTATATATAGTGAAAGAATCGTGGTATTCCTCTATTATTTAGTGAGAGAATCATAGTATACCTCTATTATATAGTGAGAGAATCGTGGTATACCTCTATTATATAGTGAGAGAATCGTTAAATACCACTATTATATATAGTGAAAGAATTGTGGTATACCTCTATTATATAGTGAGAGAATCGTGGTATACCTCTATTATATAGTGAGAGAATCGTGGTATACCTCTCTTCTATAATGAGAGAATCATATTATACCTCTATTATATAGTCAGAGAATCGTTGTATACCACTATTATATATAGTGAAAGAATCGTGGTATACCTCTATTATATAGTGAGAGAATCGTGGTATACCTCTATTATATAGTGAGAGAATCGTAGTATACCTCTATTATATGGTGAGAGAATCGTGGTATACGTCTTTTATATAGTGAGAGAATCGGGATATACCTCTATTATATAGTGAGAGAATCGTGGTATACCTCTATGAAATAGGGAGATAATCCTGCCATACCTCTATTATATAGTCAGAGAATCATGGTATACCTCTATTATATAGTGAGAGAATCGTAGTATACCTCTATTATATACTGAGAGAATCGTGGTATACCTGTATTATATATAGAGAGAATCGTAGTATACCTCTCTTATATAATGAAAGAATCGTGGTATACCTCTATTGTATATAGTGAGAGAATCGTGGTATACCTCTCTTCTATAATGACAGAATCGTTGTATACCACTATTTTATATAGTGAAAGAATCGTAGTATACCTCTATTATTTAGTGAGAGAATCGTGGTATACCTCTCTTCTATAATGAGAGAATCATAGTATACCTCTATTATATAGTGAGAGAATCGTTGTATACCACTATTATATATAGTGAAAGAATCGTGATATACCTCTATTATATAATGAGAGAATCGTGGTATACCTCTATTATATACTGAGAGAATCGTGGTATACCTGTATTATATAGTGAGAGAATCGTAGTATACCTCTATTATATAATGAAAGAATCGTGGTATACCTCTATTATATAGCGAGAGAATATTGGTATACCTCTATTGTATATAGTGAGAGAATCGTGGTATACCTCTCTTATATAGTGTCAGAATCGTGGTATACCATTATTATATATAGTAAGAGAATCGTGCTATACCTGTATTATATAGTGAGAGAATCGTGGTATACCTGTATTTTATAGTTAGAGAATCGTGGTATAGGTCTATTATATAGTTAGAGAATCGTGGTATACCTCTATTATATAGTGAGAGAATCGTGGTATACCTCTATTGTATAGTGAGAGAATCGTAGTATACCTCAATTATATAGTGAGAATATCGTACTATACCTCTATTATATAGTGAGAGAATCGTGGTATACCTCTATTATATAGTGAGAGTATCGTGGTATACCTCTCTTCTATAATAAGAGAATCATATTATACCTCTATTATATAGTGAGAGAATCGTGGTATACCTCTATTATATAAGGAGAGAATCAGAGTATACCTCTATTATATGGAGAGAGAATCGTGGTATACGTCTTTTATATAGTGAGAGAATCGGGGTATACCTCTATTATATAGTGAGAGAAGCGTTGTATACCACTATTTTATATTGTGAAAGAATCGTAGTATACCTCTATTATTTAGTGAGAGAATCGTGGTATACCTCTCTTCTATAATGAGAAAATCATAGTATACCTCTATTATATAGTGAGAGAATCGTTGTATACCACTATTATATATAGTGAAAGAATCGTGATATACCTCTATTATATAGTGAGAGAATCGTGGTATACCTCTATTATATACTGAGAGAATCGTGGTATACCTCTATTATATAATGAAAGAATCGTGGTATACCTCTATTATATAGCGAGAGAATATTGGTATACCTCTATTGTATATAGTGAGAGAATTGTGGTATACCTCTCTTATATAGTGACAGAATCGTGGTATACCATTATTATATATAGTGAGAGAATCGTGCTATACCTGTATTATATAGTGAGAGAATCGTAGTATACCTGTATTATATAGTGAAAGAATCGTAGTATACCTCTATTATATAGTTAGAGAATCGTAGTATACCTCTATTATATAGTGAGAGAATCGTGGTATACCTCTATTGTATAGTGAGAGAATCGTGGTATACCTCTATTATATAGTGAGAGTATCGTGGTATACCTCTCTTCTATCATAAGAGAATCATATTATACCTCTATTATATAGTGAGAGAATCGTTGTATACCACTATTATATATAGTGAATGAATCGTGGTATACCTCTATTATATAGTGAGAGAATCGTGGTATACCTCTATTATATAGTGAGAGAATCGTGGTATACCTCTATTATATAGTGAGAGAATCGTACTATACCTGTATTGCATAGTGAAAGAATCGTAGTATACCACTATTATATATAGTGAGTGAATCGTGGTATACCTCTATTATATAGTGAGAGAATCGTAGTATACCTCTGTTATATAGTGAGAGAATCGTGATATAGCTCTATTATATAGTGAGACAATCGTGGTATACCTCTATTACATAGTTAGAGAATCATAGTATACCTCTATTATACAGTGAGATAATCGTGTTATACCAGTATTAAATATTTTGAGAGGATCGATCGTGGTATACCTCTATTATATAGTGAGAGAATCGTAGTATACCTCTATTATATAGTGAGAGAATCGTAGAATACCTCTATTATATAGGAAGAAAATCGTGGTATATCTCTATTATATAGTGACAGAGTCATAGTATACCTCTATTATATAGTGAGACAATCTTGATGTACCTCTATTATATATTGAAAGAATCGTGGTATACCTCTATTATATAGTAAGAGAATCGTATTATACCACTATTATATATAGTGAGAGAATCGTAGTATACCTCTATTACATAGTGAGAGAATCGTGGTATACCTCTATTATATAGTGAGAGAATCGTTGTATACCACTATTATATATAGTGAGAGAATCGAGGTATACCTCTATTATATAGTGAGAGAATCGTAGTATACCTCTATTATATTTTGAGAGAATGGTAGTATACCTGTATTATATAGTAAGAGAATTGTGGTATACCTCTATTATATATAGTGAGAGAATCGTGGTATACCTCTATTATATATAGTGAGAGAATCATAGTATACCTATATTATAAAGTGAGAGAATCGTGGTATACCTCTTTTATATATAGTGAGAGAATCGTGGTATACTTCCATTATATATAGTGAGAGAATCCTGGTATACCTCTATTATATATAGTGAGAGAATCGTGGTATACCTCCATTATATATAGTGAGAGAATCCTGGTATACCTCTATTATATACTGACAGAATAATAGTATACCCATATTATATAGTGAGACAATCGTGGTATACCTCTATTATATAGTGAGAAAATCATAGTATACCTCTATTATATAGTGAGATAATCGTGTTATACCAGTATTAAATATTGTGAGAGAATCGTGGTATACCTCCATTATATAGTGAGAGAATCGTAGTATACCTCTGTTATATAGTGAGAGAATCGTGGTATACCTCTCTTTTATAGTGTGAGAATAGTGGTATACCTCTATTATATAGTGAGAGAATCGTAGTATACCTCTATTATATAGTGAGAGAATCGTAGTATACCTCTATTATATAGTGACAAAATCGTTCTATACCTCTATTATATAGTGAGAGAATCGTAGTATACCTCTATTATATACTCACAGAATCATAGTATACCCATATTATATAGTGAGACAATCGTGGTATACCTCTATTATATAGTGAGAAAATCATAGTATACCTCTATTACATAGTGAGAGAATCGTGTTATACCAGTATCAAATATTGTGAGAGAATCGTGGTATACCTCTATTATATAGTGAGAGAATCGTAGTTTACCTCTGTTATATACTGAGAGAATCGTGGTATACCTCTATTTTATAGTGTGAGAATAGTGGTATACCTCTATTATAGAGTGAGAGAATCGTAGTATACCTCTATTATATATTGACAAAATCGTTCTATACCTCTATTATATAGTGACAAAATCGTTCTATACCTCTATTATATAGTGAGAGAATCCTGGTATAACACTATTCTATATAGTGACAGAATCATAGTATACCTCTATTATATAGTGAGACAATCTTGGTATACCTCTATTATATAGTGAGAAAATCGTGATGTACCTCTATTATATAGTAAGAGAATTGTGGTATACCTCTATTATATATAGTGAGAGAATCGTGGTATACCTCTGTTATATATAGTGAGAGAATCGTGGTATACCTCTATTATATATATTGAGAGAATCGTGGTATACCTCTATTATATAGTTCGATAATCCTGGTATACCTCTATTATATAGTGAGAGAATCGTGGTATACCTCTATTATATAGTGATAGAATCGTAGTATACCGCTATTATATGTTGAGAGAATCGTGGTATACCTCTATTCTTTAGTGAGACAATCGTGGTATACCTCTATTATATAGTGAGAGAATCATAGTAAACCTCTATTATATGGTGAGAGAATCGTGGTATACCACTATTATATATAGTGAGAGAATCGTGGTATACCTGTTTTATATAGTGAGAGAATCGTGGTATACCTCTATTATATAGTGAGAGAATCGTAGTATACGACTATTATATATAGTGAGAGAATCATAGTATACCTATATTATAAAATGAGAGAATCGTGGTATACCTCTATTATATATAGTGAGAGAATCCTGGTATACCTCTATTATATATAGTGAGAGAATCGTGGTATATCTCTATTATATATAGTAAGAGTATCCTGGTATACCTCTATTATATAGTGACAGAATCATAGTATACCCATATTATATAGTGAGAAAATCATAGTATACCTCTATTACATAGTGTGAGAATCGTGTTATACCAGTATCAACTATTGTGAGAGAATCGTGGTATACCTCTATTATATAGTGAGAGAATCGTAGTATACCTCTGTTATATAGTGAGAGAATCGTGGTATACCTCTATTTTATAGTGTGAGAATAGTGGTATACCTCTATTATATAGTGAGAGAATCGTAGTATACCTCTATTATATAGTGAGAGAATCGTAGTATACCTCTATTATATATTGACAAAATCGTTCTATACCTCTATTATATAGTGACAAAATCGTTCTATACCTCTATTATATAGTGAGAGAATCCTGGTATAACACTATTCTATATAGTGACAGAATCATAGTATACCTCTATTATATAGTGAGACAATCTTGGTATACCTCTTTTATATAGTGAGAAAATCGTGATGTACCTCTATTATATAGTAAGAGAAATGTGGTATACCTCTATTATATATAGTGAGAGAATCGTGGTATACCTCTGTTATATATAGTGAGAGAATCGTGGTATACCTCTATTATATATATTGAGAGAATCGAGGTATACCTCTATTATTTAGTTCGATAATCCTGGTATACCTCTATTATATAGTGAGAGAATCGTAGTATACCGCTATTATATGTTGAGAGAATCGTGGTATACCTCTATTATTTAGTGAGACAATCGTGGTATACCTCTATTATATAGTGAGAGAATCATAGTAAACCTCTATTATATGGTGAGAGAATCGTGGTATACCACTATTATATATAGTGAGAGAATCGTGGTATACCTGTTTTATATAGTGAGAGAATCGTGGTATACCTCTATTATATAGTGAGAGAATCGTAGTATACGACTATTATATATAGTGAGAGAATCATAGTATACCTATATTATAAAATGAGAGAATCGTGGTATACCTCTATTATATATAGTGAGAGAATCCTGGTATACCTCTATTATATATAGTGAGAGAATCGTGGTATATCTCTATTATATATAGTAAGAGTATCCTGGTATACCTCTATTATATAGTGACAGAATCATAGTGTACCCATATTATATAGTGAGACAATCATGGTATACCTCTATTATATAGTTAGAGAATCATGTATACCTCTATTATACAGTGAGATAATCGTGTTATACCAGTATTAAATATTATGAGAGAATCGTGGTATACCTCTATTATATAGTGAGAGAATCGTAGTATACCTCTATTATATAGTGAGAGAATCGTGGTATACCTCTATTTTATAGTGTGAGAATAGTGGCATACCTCTATTATATAGTGAGAGAATCGTAGTATACCTCTATTATATAGTGAGAGAATCGTAGTATACCTCTATTATATAGTGACAAAATCGTTCTATACCTCTATTATATAGTGAGACAATCGTAGTATACCTCTATTATATACTGACAGAATCATAGTATACCCATATTATATAGTGAGACAATACTGGTATACCTCTATTATATAGTGAGAAAATCATAGTATACCTCTATTATATAGTGAGATAATCGTGTTATACCAGTATTAAATATTGTGAGAGAATCGTGGTATACCTCTATTATATAGTGAGAAAATCGTAGTATACCTCTGTTATATAGTGAGGGAATCGTGGTATACCTCTATTTTATAGTGTGAGAATAGTGGTATACCTCTATTATATAGTGAGAGAATCGTACTATACCTCTATTATATAGTGAAAGAATCGTAGTATACCTGTATTATATAGTGACATAATCGTTCTATACCTCTATTATATAGTGACAAAATCGTTTTATACCTCTATTATATAGTGAGAGAATCCTGGTATAACACTATTCTATATAGTTACAGAATCATAGTATAAATCTATTATATAGTGAGACAATCTTGGTATACCTCTATTATATAGTGAGAAAATCGTGATGTACCTCTATTATATAGTAAGAGAATTGTGGTATACCTCTATTATATATAGTGAGAGAATCGTGGTATACCTCTGTTATATATAGTGAGAGAATCGTGGTATACCTCTATTATATATATTGAGAGAATCGTGGTATACCTCTATTATATAGTTAGAGAATCCTGCCATACCTCTATTATATAGTCAGAGAATCATGGTATACCTCTATTATATAGTGAGAGAATCGTAGTATACCTCTATTATATGTTGAGAGAATCGTGGTATACCTCTATTATTTAGTGAGACAATCGTGGTATACCTCTATTATATAGTGAGAGAATCATAGTAAACCTCTATTATATGGTGAAAGAATCGTGGTATACCACTATTATATATAGTGAGAGAATCGTGGTATACCTGTATTATATAGTGAGAGAATCGTGGTATACCTCTATTATATAGTGAGAGAATCGTGGTATATCTCTATTATATATAGTAAGAGTATCCTGGTATACCTCTATTATATAGTGACAGAATCATAGTATACCCATATTATATAGTGAGACAATCGTGGTATACCTCTATTATATAGTTAGAGAATCATAGTATACCTCTATTATATAGTGAGATAATCGTGTTATACCAGTATTAAATATTGAGAGAGAATCGTGGTATACCTCTATTATATAGTGAGAGAATCGTAGTATACCTCTGTTATATAGCGAGAGAATCGCAGTATACCTCTATTATATAGTGAGAGAATCGTGGTATACCTCTATTATATAGTGAGACAATCGTGGTATACCTCTATTTTATAGTGAAAGCATCATAGTATACCTCTATTATATAGTGAGAGAATCGTTATATACCACTATTATATATAGTGAGAGAATCGTGGTATACCTCTATTATATAGTGAGAAAATCGTGGTATACCTCTATTATATAGTGAGAGAATCGTAGTATACCTCTATTATATAGTGAGAGAATCGTGGTATAGCTCTATTATGAGAGAATCATAGTATACCTCTATTATATAGTGAGATAATCGTGTTATACCAGTATTAAATATTTTGAGAAAATCGTGGTATACCTCTATTATATAGTGAGAGAATCGTAGTATACCTCTATTATATAGTGAGAGAATCGTGGTATACCTCTATTTTATAGTGTGAGAATAGTGGCATACCTCTATTATATAGTGAGAGAATCGTAGTATACCTCTATTATATAGTGAGAGAATCGTAGTATACCTCTATTATATAGGAAGAAAATCGTGGTATACCTCTATTATATAGTGACAGAATCATAGTATACCTCTATTATATAGTGAGACAATCTTGATATACCTCTATTATATATTGAGAGAATCGTGGTATACCTCTATTATATAGTAAGAGAATCGTATTATACCACTATTATATATAGTGAGAGAATCGTGGTATACCTCTATTATATAGTGAGAGAATCGTGGTATACCTCTATTATATAGTGAGAGAATCGTTGTATACCACTATTATATATAGTGAGAGAATCGAGGTATACCTCTATTATATAGTGAGAGAATCGTAGTATACCTCTATTATATTTTGAAAGAATGGTAGTATACCTCTATTATATAGTAAGAGAATTGTGGTATACCTCCATTATATATATTGAGAGAATCGCGGTATACCTCTATTATATATAGTGAGAGAATCATAGTATACCTATATTGTAAAGTGAGAGAATCGTGGTATACCTCTATTATATATAGTGAGAGAATCGTGGTATACTTCTATTATATATAGTGAGAGAATCCTGGTATACCTATATTATATATAGTGAGAGAATCCTGGTATACCTCTATTATATAGTGACAGAATCATAGTATACCTCTATTATATAGTGAGTTAATCGTGTTATACCAGTATTAAATATTTGAGAGAATCGTGGTATACCTCTATTATATAGTGAGAGAATCGTAGTATACCTCTGTTATATAGTGAGAGAATCGTGGTATACCTCTATTTTATAGTGTGAGAATAGTGGCATACCTCTATTATATAGTGAGAGAATCGTAGTATACCTCTATTATATAGTGAGAGAATCGTAGTATACCTCTATTATATAGTGACAAAATCGTAGTATACCTCTATTATATAGTGAGAGAATCGTAGTATACCTCTATTATATAGTGAGAGAATCCTGGTATACCACTATTCTATATAGTGACAGAATCATAGTATACCTCTATTATATAGTGAGAGAATCGTAGTATACCTCTGTTATATAGTGAGAGAATCGTGGTATAGCTCTATTATATATAGTGAGAGAATCGTGGTATACCTCTATTATATAGTGAGAGAATCGTGGTATACCACTATTATATATAGTGAGAGAATCATAGTATACCTATATTATATAGTGAGAGAATCGTGGTATACCTCTATTATATAGTGAGAGAATTGTTGTATACCACTATTATATATAGTGAGAGAATCGAGGTATACCTCTATTATATAGTGAGAGAATCGTAGTATACCTGTATTATATTTTGAGAGAATGGTAGTATACCTCTATCATATAGTAAGAGAATTATGGTATACCTCTATTATATATAGTGAGAGAATCATGGTATACCTCTAATATATATAGTGAGAGAATCATAGTATACCTATATTTTAAAGTGAGAGAATCGTGGTATACCTCTTTTATATATAGTGAGAGAATCGTGGTATACTTCTATTATATATAGTGAGAGAATCCTGGTATACCTCTATTATATATAGTGAGAGAATCGTGGTATACCTCCATTATATATAGTGAGAGAATCCTGGTATACCTCTATTATATA
Organism: Pteria penguin; assembly: GCA_035048485.1. NCBI lineage: Eukaryota > Metazoa > Mollusca > Bivalvia > Pterioida > Pteriidae > Pteria > Pteria penguin. The sequence continues at coordinate 9,982,619 of CM068583.1, forward strand.
CTGACAGAATCATAGTATACCCATATTATATAGTGAGACAATCGTGGTATACCTCTATTATATAGTGAGAAAATCATCGTATACCTCTATTATATAGTGAGATAATCGTGTTATACCAGTATTAAATATTGAGAGAGAATCGTGGTATACCTCTATTATATAGTGAGAGAATCATGGTATACCTCTGTTACATAGTGAGAGAATCGTGGTATACCTCTATTTTATAGTGTGAGAATAGTGGCATACCTCTATTTTATAGTGAGAGAATCGTAGTATACCTCTATTATATAGTGGGAGAATCGTAGTATACCTCTATTATATAGTGACAAAATCGTAGTATACCTCTATTATATAGTGAGAGAATCGTAGTATACCTCTATTATATAGTGAGAGAATCCTGGTATACCACTATTCTATATAGTGACAGAATCATAGTATACCTCTATTATATAGTGAGAGAATCGTAGTATACCTCTGTTATATAGTGAGAGAATCGTGGTATAGCTCTATTATATATAGTGAGAGAATCGTGGTATACCTCTATTATATATTGAGAGAATCGTGGTATACCTCTTTTATATAGTAAGAGAATCGTATTATACCACTATTATATATAGTGAGAAAATCGTAGTATACCTCTATTATATAGTGAGAGAATCGTGGTATACCTCTATTATATAGTGAGAGAATTGTTGTATACCACTATTATATATAGTGAGAGAATCGAGGTATACCTCTATTATATAGTGAGAGAATCGTAGTATACCTGTATTATATTTTGAGAGAATGGTAGTATACCTCTATCATATAGTAAGAGAATTATGGTATACCTCTATTATATATAGTGAGAGAATCATGGTATACCTCTAATATATATAGTGAGAGAATCATAGTATACCTATATTTAAGGTGAGAGAATCGTGGTATACCTCTTTTATATATAGTGAGAGAATCGTGGTATACTTCTATTATATATAGTGAGAGAATCCTGGTATACCTCTATTATATATAGTGAGAGAATCGTGGTATACCTCCATTATATATAGTGAGAGAATCCTGGTATACCTCTATTATATACTGACAGAATCATAGTATACCCATATTATATAGTGAGACAATCGTGGTATACCTCTATTATATAGTGAGAAAATCATCGTATACCTCTATTATATAGTGAGATAATCGTGTTATACCAGTATTAAATATTGTGAGAGAATCGTGGTATACCTCTATTATATAGTGAGAGAATCGTGGTATACCTCTGTTATATAGTGAGAGAATCGTGGTATACCTCTATTTTATAGTGTGAGAATAGTGGCATACCTCTATTATATAGTGAAAGAATCGTAGTATACCTCTATTATATAGTGAGAGAATCGTAGTATACCTCTATTATATAGTGACAAAATCGTAGTATACCTCTATTATATAGTGACAGAATCGTAGTATACCTCTATTATATAGTGAGAGAATCCTGGTATACCACTATTCTATATAGTGACAGAATCATATTATACCTCTATTATATAGTGAGACAATCTTGGTATACCTCTATTATATAGTGAGAAAATCGTGATGTACCTCTATTATATAGTAAGAGAATTCTGGTATACCTCTATTATGTATAGTGAGAGAATCGTGGTATACCTCTATTATTTAGTGAGACAATCGTGGTGTACCTCTACTATATAGTGAGAGAATCATAGTAAACCTCTATTATATGGTGAAAGAATCGTGGAATACCACTATTATATATAGTGAGAGAATCGTGGTATACCTGTATTATATAGTGAGAGAATCGTGGTATACCTGTATTATATAGTGAGAGAATCGTGGTATACGACTTTTATATATAGTGAGAGAATCATAGTATACGTATGTTATAAAATGAGAGAATCGTGGTATACCTCTATTATATATAGTGAGAGAATTCTGGTATACCTCTATTATATATAGTGAGAGAATCGTGGTATATCTCTATTATATATAGTGAGAGAATCCTGGTATACCTCTATTATATAGTGACAGAATCATAGTATACCCATATTATATAGTGAGACAATCGTGGTATACCTCTATTATATAGTGAGAGAATCATAGTATACCTCTATTATATAGTGAGATAATCGTGTTATACCAGTATTAAATATTGTGAGAGAATCGTGGTATACCTCTATTATATAGTGAGAGAATCGTGGTATGCCTCTGTTACATAATGAGAGAATCGTGGTATACCTCTATTTTATAGTGTGAGAATAGTGGCATACCTCTATTATATAGTGAAGGAATCGTAGTATACCTCTATTATATAGTGAGAGAATCGTAGTATACCTCTATTATATAGTGACAAAATCGTAGTATACCTCTATTATATAGTGACAGAATCGTAGTATACCTCTATTATATAGTGAGAGAATCCTGGTATACCACTATTCTATATAGTGACAGAATCATATTATACCTCTATTATATAGTGAGACAATCTTGGTATACCTCTATTATATAGTGAGAAAATCGTGATGTACCTCTATTATATAGTAAGAGAATTGTGGTATACCTCTATTATGTATATAGAGAGAATCGTGGTATACCTCTATTATATAGTGAGAGAATCGTGGTATACCTCTGTTATATAGTGAGAGAATCGTGGTATACCTCTATTTTATAGTTTGAGAATAGTGGCATACCTCTATTATATAGTGAAAGAATCGTAGTATACCTCTATTATATAGTGAGAGAATCGTGGTATACCTCTATTATATATATTGAGAGAATCGTGGTATACTTCTATTATATAGTTAGAGAATCCTGGTATACCTCTATTATATAGTGAGAGAATCGTGGTATACCTCTATTATATAGTGAGAGAATCGTAGTATAACTCTATTATTTAGTGAAACAATCGTGGTATACCTCTATTATATAGTGAAAAAATCGTGGTATACTTCTATTATATAGTGAGAGAATCATAGTATACCTCTATTATATAGTGAGAGAATCGTGGTATAGCTCTATTATATAGTGAGAGAATCCTGGTATACATCTATTATATAGTGAGAGAATCGTGGTATACCTCTATTAGATAGTGAGAGAATCCTGCCATACTTCTATTATATAGTGAGAGAATCGTAGTATACCTCTATTATCTGTTGAGAGAATCGTGGTATACCTCTATTATTTAGTGAGACAATCGTGGTATACCTCTATTATATAGTGAGAGAATCGTGGTATACCTCTATTATATAGTGAGAGAATCGTGGTATACCTCTATTATATAGTGAGAGAATCGTGGTATACCTCTATTATATATTGAGAGAATCGTATTATACCACTATTATATATAGTGAGTGAATCGTGGTATACCTCTATTATATAGTGAGAGAATCGTAGTATACCTCTGTTATATAGTGAGAGAATCGTGATATAGCTCTATTATATATACTGCGAGAATCGTGGTATACCTCTATTATATAGTGAGACAATCGTGGTATACCTCTATTACATAGTTAGAGAATCATAGTATACCTCTATTATACAGTGAGATAATCGTGTTATACCAGTATTAAATATTTTGAGAGAATCGTGGTATACCTCTATTATATAGTGAGAGAATCGTGGTATACCTCTATTTTATAGTGTGAGAATAGTGGCATACCTCTATTATATAGTGAGAGAATCGTAGTATACCTCTATTATATAGTGAGAGAATCGTAGAATACCTCTATTATATAGGAAGAAAATCGTGGTATATCTCTATTATATAGTGACAGAGTCATAGTATACCTCTATTATATAGTGAGACAATCTTGATATACCTCTATTATATATTGAAAGAATCGTGGTATACCTCTATTATATAGTAAGAGAATCGTATTATACCACTATTATATATAGTGAGAGAATCGTAGTATACCTCTATTATATAGTGAGAGAATCGTGGTATAGCTCTATTATATAGTGAGAGAATCGTTGTATACCACTATTATATATAGTGAGAGAATCGAGGTATACCTCTATTATATAGTGAGAGAATCGTAGTATACCTCGATTATATTTTGAGAGAATGGTAGTATACCTCTATTATATAGTAAGAGAATTGTGGTATACCTCTATTATATATAGTGAGAGAATCGTGGTATACCTCTTTTATATATAGTGAGAGAATCATAGTATACCTCTGTTATATAGTGAGAGAATCGTGACATAGCTCTATTATATATACTGAGAGAATCGTGGTATACCTCTATTATATAGTGAAACAATCGTGGTATACCTCTATTACATAGTTAGAGAATCATAGTATACCTCTATTATACAGTGAGATAATCGTGTTATACCAGTATTAAATATTTTGAGAGAATCGTGGTATACCTCTATTATATAGTGAGAGAATCGTGGTATACCTCTATTATATAGTGACAGAGTCATAGTATACCTCTATTATATAGTGAGACAATCTTGATATACCTCTATTATATATTGAGAGAATCGTGGTATACCTCTATTATATAGTAAGAGAATCGTATTATACCACTATTATATATAGTGAGAGAATCGTGGTATACCTCTATTATATAGTGAGAGAATCGTGGTATACCTCTATTATATAGTGAGAGAATCGTGGTATACCTCTATTATATATAGTGAGAGAATCGAGGTATACCTCTATTATATAGTGAGAGAATCGTAGTATACCTCTATTATATTTTGAGAGAATGGTACTATACCTCTATTATATAGTAAGAGAATTGTGGTATACCTCTATTATATATAGTGAGAGAATCGTGGTATACCTCTATTATATATAGTGAGAGAATCATAGTATACCTATATTGTAAAGTGAGAGAATCGTGGTATACCTCTATTATATATAGTGAGAGAATCGTGGTATACTTCTATTATATATAGTGAGAGAATCCTGGTATACCTATATTATATATAGTGAGAGAATCGTGGTATACCTCCATTATATATAGTGAGAGATTCCTGGTATACCTCTATTATATAGTGACAGAATCATAGTATACCTCTATTATATAGTGAGATAATCGTGTTATACCAGTATTAAATATTGTGAGAGAATCGTGGTATACCTCTATTATATAGTGAGAGAATCGTAGTATACCTCTGTTATATAGTGAGAGAATCGTGGTATACCTCTATTATATAGTGAGAGAATCGTAGTATACCTCTATTATATAGTGAGAGAATCGTAGTATACCTCTATTATATAGTGACAAAATCGTAGTATACCTCTATTATATAGTGAGAGAATCGTAGTATACCTCTATTATATAGTGAGAGAATCCTGGTATACCACTATTCTATATAGTGACAGAATCATAGTATACCTCTATTATATAGTGAGACAATCTTGGTATACCTCTATTATATAGGGAGAAAATCGTGATGTACCTCTATTATATAGTAAGAGAATTGTGGTATACCTCTATTATTTATAGTGAGAGAATCGTGGTATACCTGTGTTATATATAGTGGTAGCATCGTGGTATACCTCTATTATATATATTGAGAGAATCGTGGTATACCTCTATTATATACTTAAAGAATCGTGGTATACCTCTATTATATAGTGAGAGAATCGTGGTATACCTCTATTATATATAGTGAGAGAATCGTGGTATACCTCTATTATATAGGGAGAGAATCGTAGAGTATCTCTAATATATAGTGAGAGAAACGTGGTATACGACTATTATATATAGTACGAGAATCGCGGTATACCTCTATTATAGAGTGAGAGAATCGTGGTATACCTCTATTATATTTAGTGAGAGAATCGTCGTATAATACTATTGTATAGTGAGAGAATCGTGGTATACCTCGATTATATAATGAGAGAATAGTGGTATACCTCTATTATATAGTGAAGGAATCGTATTATACCACTATTATATATAGTGAGAGAATCGTGGCATACCACTTTTATATCTAGTGAGAGAATCGCGGTATACCTCTATTATATAGTGAGAGAATCGTGGTATACCTTTATTATATAGCGACAGAATCGTACTATACCTCTGTTATATAGTGAGAGAATCGTAGTGTACCTCTATTACATAGTTATAGAATCGTAGTATATCTATATTATATAGTGAGACAATCGTGATATACCTCTATTATATAGTGAGAGAATCATAGTATACCTCTATTATATAGTGAGAGAATCGTGTTATACCTCTATTATATAGTGAGAGAATCGTGGTATACCTCTATTATATATAGTGAAAGAATCGTAGTATATCTATATTATATAGTGAGAGAATCGTGGTATACCTCTATTATATAGTGAGAGAATCATAGTATACCTCTATTATGTAGTGAGATAATCGTGTTATACTACTCTTATATATTGTGAGAGAATCGTGGTATACCTCTATTATATAGTGAGAGAATCCTGGTATAGCTCTATTATATAGTGAGAGAATCCTGGTATACCACTATTCTATATAGTGAGAGAATCGCGGTATACCTCTATTATATAATGAGAGAATCGCGGTATACCTCTATTATATAGTGAGAGAATCGTGATATACCTCTATTATATTTAGTGAGAGAATCGTCGTATACCACTATTATATAGTGAGAGAATCGTGGTATACCTCGATTATATAATGAGAGAATCGTGGTATACCTCTATTATATAGTGAGAAAAATCCTAGTATACCTCTATTATATAGTGAGAAAATCGTGGAATACCTCTATTATATAGTGAGAGATTCGTGGTATACCTCTATTATATAGTGAGAGAATAGTGGTATACCTCTATTATATAGTGAAGGAATCGTATTATACCACTATTATATATAGTGAGAGAATGGTGGCATACCACTTTTATATCTAGTGAGAGAATCGCGGTATACCTCTATTATATAGTGAGAGAATCGTGGTATACCTTTATTATATAGTGACAGAATCGTAGTATACCTCTGTCATATAGTGAGAGAATCGTAGTGTACCTCTATTACATAGTTAGAGAATCGTAGTATATCTATATTATATAGTGAGACAATCGTGATATACCTCTATTATATAGTGAGAGAATCATAGTATACCTCTATTATATAGTGAGAGAATCGTGTTATACCTCTATTATATAGTGAGAGAATCGTTGTATACTTCTATTATATATAGTGAGAGAATCCTGGTATACCTATATTATATATCGTGAGAGAATCGTGGTATACCTCCATTATATATAGTGAGAGATTCCTGGTATACCTCTATTATATAGTGACAGAATCATAGTATACCACTATTATATAGTGAGATAATCGTGTTATACCAGTATTAAATATTGTGAGAGAATCGTGGTATACCTCTATTATATAGTGAGAGAATCGTAGTATACCTCTGTTATATAGTGAGAGAATCGTAGTATACCTCTATTATATAGTGACAAAATCGTAGTATACCTCTATTATATAGTGAGAGAATCGTAGTATACCTCTATTATATAGTGAGAGAATCCTGGTATACCACTATTCTACATAGTGACAGAATCATAGTATACCTCTATTATATAGTGAGACAATCTTGGTATACCTCTATTATATAGGGAGAAAATCGTGATGTACCTCTATTATATAGTAAGAGAATTGTGGTATACCTCTATTATTTATAGTGAGAGAATCGTGGTATACCTCTGTTATATATAGTGGTAGCATCGTGGTATACCTCTATTATATATATTGAGAGAATCGTGGTATACCTCTATTATATACTTAAAGAATCGTGGTATACCTCTATTATATAGTGAGAGAATCGTGGTATACCTCTATTATATATAGTGAGAGAATCGTGGTATACCTCTATTATATAGGGAGAGAATCGTAGAGTATCTCTAATATGTAGTGAGAGAAACGTGGTATACCACTATTATATATAGTACGAGAATCGCGGTATACCTCTATTATATAGTGAGAGAATCGTGGTATACCTCTATTATATTTAGTGAGAGAATCGTGGTATACCACTATTATATAATGAGAGAATCGTGGTATACCTCTATTATATAGTGAGAGATTCGTGGTATACCTCTATTATATAGTGAGAGAATAGTGGTATACCTCTATTATATAGTGAAGGAATCGTATTATACCACTATTATATATAGTGAGAGAATCGTGGCATACCACTTTTATATCTAGTGAGAGAATCGCGGTATACCTCTATTATATAGTGAGAGAATCGTGGTATACCTTTATTATATATTGACAGAATCCTACTATACCTCTGTTATATAGTGAGAGAATCGTAGTGTACCTCTATTACATAGTTATAGAATCGTAGTATATCTATATTATATAGTGAGACAATCGTGATATACCTCTATTATATAGTGAGAGAATCATAGTATACCTCTATTATATAGTGAGAGAATCGTGTTATACCTCTATTATATAGTGAGAGAATCGTGGTATACCTCTATTATATATAGTGAACGAATCGTAGTATATCTATATTATATAGTGAGAGAATCGTGGTATACCTCTATTATATAGTGAGAGAATCATAGTATACCTCTATTATATAGTGAGATAATCGTGTTATACTACTCTTATATATTGTGAGAGAATCGTGGTATACCTCTATTATATAGTGAGAGAATCCTGGTATAACTCTATTATATAGTGAGAGAATCCTGGTATACCACTATTCTGTATAGTGAGAGAATCGCGGTATACCTCTATTATATAATGAGAGAATCGCGGTATACCTCTATTATATAGTGAGAGAATCGTGATATACCTCTATTATATTTAGTGAGAGAATCGTCGTATACCACTATTATATAGTGAGAGAATCGTGGTATACCTCGATTATATAATGAGAGAATCGTGGTATACCTCTATTATATAGTGAGAAAATCCTAGTATACCTCTATTATATAGTGAGAAAATCGTGGAATACCTCTATTATATAGTGAGAGATTCGTGGTATACCTCTATTATATAGTGAGAGAATAGTGGTATACCTCTATTATATAGTGAAGGAATCGTATTATACCACTATTATATATAGTGAGAGAATGGTGGCATACCACTTTTATATCTAGTGAGAGAATCGCGGTATACCTCTATTATATAGTGAGAGAATCGTGGTATACCTTTATTATATAGTGACAGAATCGTAGTATACCTCTGTCATATAGTGAGAGAATCGTAGTATACCTCTATTATATAGTGAGATAATCGTGTTATACTACTCTTATATATTGTGAGAGAATCGTGGTATACCTCTATTATATAGTGATAGAATCGTGGTATAGCTCTATTATATAGTGAGAGAAACCTGGTATACTACTATTCTGTATAGTGAGAGAATCGCGGTATACCTCTATTATATAATGAGAGAATCGCGGTATACCTCTATTATTTAGTGAGAGAATAGTGTTAAACCTCTATTATATATAGTGAGAGAATCGTGGTTTACCTCTATCATATTGTGAGAGAATCGCGGTATACCACTATTATATATAGTGAGAGAATCGCTGTATACCTCTATAATATAGTGAGAGAATCGTGGTATACCTCTATTATATATAGTGAGAGAATCGTAGTATACCACTATTATGTAGTTAGAGAATCGTGATATACCTCTATTATATAGTGAGAGAATCGCGGTATACCTCTATTATATAGTGAGAGAATCGTGGTATACCTCTATTATATTTAGTGAGAGAATCGTCGTATAATACTATTATATAGTGAGAGAATCGTGGTATACCTCGATTATATAATGAGAGAATCGTGGTATACCTCTATTATATAGTGAGAGATTCGTGGTATACCTCTATTATATAGTGAGAGAATAGTGGTATACCTCTATTATATAGTGAAGGAATCGTATTATACCACTATTATATATAGTGAGAGAATCGTGGCATACCACTTTTATATCTAGTGAGAGAATCGCGGTATACCTCTATTATATAGTTAGAGAATCGTGGTATACCTTTATTATATAGTGACAGAATCGTAGTATACCTCTGTCATATAGTGAGAGAATCGTAGTGTACCTCTATTACATAGTTATAGAATCGTAGTATATCTATATTATATAGTGAGACAATCGTGATATACCTCTATTATATAGTGAGAGAATCATAGTATACCTCTATTATATAGTGAGAGAATCGTGTTATACCTCTATTATATAGTGAGAGAATCGTGGTATACCTCTATTATATATAGTGAACGAATCGTAGTATATCTATATTATATAGTGAGAGAATCGTGGTATACCTCTATTATATAGTGAGAGAATCATAGTATACCTCTATTATATAGTGAGATAATCGTGTTATACTACTCTTATATATTGTGAGAGAATCGTGGTATACCTCTATTATATAGTGAGAGAATCCTGGTATAGCTCTATTATATAGTGAGAGAATCCTGGTATACCACTATTCTGTATAGTGAGAGAATCGCGGTATACCTCTATTATATAATGGGAGAATCGCGGTATACCTCTATTATATAGTGAGAGAATCGTGATATACCTCTATTATATTTAGTGAGAGAATCGTCGTATACCACTATTATATAGTGAGAGAATCGTGGTATACCTCGATTATATAATGAGAGAATCGTGGTATACCTCTATTATATAGTGAGAAAATCCTGGTATACCTCTATTATATAGTGAGAAAATCGTGGAATACCTCTATTATATAGTGAGAGATTCGTGGTATACCTCTATTATATAGTGAGAGATTCGTGGTATACCTCTATTATATAGTGAGAGAATAGTGGTATACCTCTATTATATAGTGAAGGAATCGTATTATACCACTATTATATATAGTGAGAGAATGGTGGCATACCACTTTTATATCTAGTGAGAGAATCGCGGTATACCTCTATTATATAGTGAGAGAATCGTGGTATACCTTTATTATATAGTGACAGAATCGTAGTATACCTCTGTCATATAGTGAGAGAATCGTAGTGTACCTCTATTACATAGTTAGAGAATCGTAGTATATCTATATTATATAGTGAGACAATCGTGATATACCTCTATTATATAGTGAGAGAATCATAGTATACCTCTATTATATATAGTAAGAAAATCGTGATATACCTCTATTATATAGTGAGAGAATCGTGGTATACCACTATGATATATAGTGAGAGAATCATAGTATACCTATATTATATAGTGAGAGAATCGTGGTATACCTCTATTATATATAGAGAGAATCATAGTATACCTCTATTATATAGTGAGATAATCGTGTTATACTACTCTTATATATTGTGAGAGAATCGTGGTATACCTCTATTATATAGTGATAGAATCGTGGTATAGCTCTATTATATAGTGAGAGAATCCTGGTATACTACTATTCTGTATAGTGAGAGAATCGCGGTATGCCTCTATTATATAATGAGAGAATCGCGGTTTACCTCTATTATATAGTGAGAGAATAGTGTTAAACCTCTATTATATATAGTGAGAGAATCGCGGTATACCTTTATTGTATATAGTGAGAGAATCGCTGTATACCTCTATAATATAGTGAGAGAATCGTGGTATTCCTCTATTATATATAGTGAGAGAATCGTAGTATACCACTATTATGTAGTTAGAGAATCGTGATATACCTCTATTATATAGTGAGAGAATCCTGGTATACCACTATTCTATATAGTGACAGAATCATAGTATACCTCTATTATATAGTGAGACAATCTTGGTATACCTCTATTATATAGGGAGAAAATCGTGATTTACCTCTATTATATAGTAAGAGAATTGTGGTATACCTCTATTATTTATAGTGAGAGAATCGTGGTATACCTCTGTTATATATAGTGGTAGCATCGTGGTATACCTCTATTATATATATTGAGAGAATCGTGGTATACCTCTATTATATAGTTAGAGAATCGTGGTATACCTCTATTATATAGTGAGAGAATCGTGGTATACCTCTATTATATATCGTGAGAGAATCGTGGTATACCTCTATTATATAGGGAGAGAATCGTAGAGTATCTCTAATATATAGTGAGAGAAACGTGGTATACCACTATTATATATAGTACGAGAATCGCGGTATACCTCTATTATATAGTGAGAGAATCGTGGTATACCTCTATTATATTTAGTGAGGGAATCGTCGTATACCACTATTATATAGTGAGAGAATCGTGGTATACCCCGATTATATAATGAGAGAATCGTGGTATACCTCTATTATATAGTGAGAGAATCCTAGTATACCTCTATTATATAGTTAGAAAATCGTGGAATACCTCTATTATATAGTGAGAGATTCGTGGTATACCTCTTTTATATAGTGAGAGAATAGTGGTATACCTCTATTATATAGTGAAGGAATCGTATTATACCACTATTATATATAGTGAGAGAATCGTGGCATACCACTTTTATATCTAGTGAGAGAATCGCGGTATACCTCTATTATATAGTGAGAGAATCGTGGTATACCTTTATTATATAGTGACAGAATCGTAGTACACCTCTGTTATATAGTGAGAGAATCGTAGTGTACCTCTATTACATAGTTATAGAATCGTAGTATATCTATATTATATAGTGAGACAATCGTGATATACCTCTATTATATAGTGAGAGAATCATAGTATACCTCTATTATATAGTGAGAGAATCGTGTTATACCTCTATTATATAGTGAGAGAATCGTGGTATACCTCTATTATATATAGTGAAAGAGTCGTAGTATATCTATATTATATAGTGAGAGAATCGTGGTATACCTCTATTATATAGTGAGAGAATCATAGTATACCTCTATTATATAGTGAGATAATCGTGTTATACTACTCTTATATATTGTGAGAGAATCGTGGTATACCTCTATTATATAGTGAGAGAATCCTGGTATAGCTCTATTATATAGTGAGAGAATCCTGGTATACCACTATTCTGTATAGTGAGAGAATCGCGGTATACCTCTATTATATAATGAGAGAATCGCGGTATACCTCTATTATATAGTGAGAGAATCGTGATATACCTCTATTATATATAGTGAGAGAATCGTGGTTTACCTCTATCATATAGTGAGAGAATCGCGGTATACCATTATTATATATAGTGAGAGAATCGCTGTATACCTCTATCATATAGTGAGAGAATCGTGGTATACCTCTATTATATATAGTGAGAGAATTGTAGTATACCACTATTATGTAGTTAGAGAATCGTGATATACCTCTATTATATAGTGAGAGAATCCTGGTATACCACTATTCTATATAGTGACAGAATCATAGTATACCTCTATTATATAGTGAGACAATCTTGGTATACCTCTATTATATAGTGAGAAAATCGTGATGTACCTCTATTATATAGTAAGAGAATTGTGGTATACCTCTATTATTTATAGTGAGAGAATCGTGGTATACTTCTGTTATATATAGTGGTAGAATCGTGGTATACCTCTATTATATATATTGAGAGAATCGTGGTATACCTCTATTATATAGTTAGAGAATCGTGGTATACCTCTATTATATAGTGAGAGAATCGTGGTATACCTCTATTATATATAGTGAGAGAATCGTGGTATACCTCTATTATATAGGGAGAGAATCGTGGAGTATCTCTAATATATAGTGAGAGAAACGTGGTATACCACTATTATATATAGTACGAGAATCGCGGTATACCTCTATTATATAGTGAGAGAATCGTGGTATACCTCTATTATATTTAGTGAGAGAATCGTCGTATACCACTATTATATAGTGAGAGAATCGTGGTATACGTCGATTATATAATGAGAGAATCGTGGTATACCTCTATTATATAGTGAGAGAATCCTAGTATACCTCTATTATATAGTGAGAAAATCGTGGTATACCTCTATTATATAGTGAGAGATTCGTGGTATACCTCTATTATATAGTGAGAGAATAGTGGTATACCTCTATTATATAGTGAAGGAATCGTATTATACCACTATTATATATAGTGAGAGAATCGTGGCATACCACTTTTATATCTAGTGAGAGAATCGCGGTATACCTCTATTATATAGTGAGAGAATCGTGGTATACCTTTATTATATAGTGACAGAATCGTAGTACATCTCTGTTATATAGTGAGAGAATCGTAGTGTACCTCTATTACATAGTTATAGAATCGTAGTATATCTATATTATATAGTGAGACAATCGTGATATACCTCTATTATATAGTGAGAGAATCATAGTATACCTCTATTATATAGTGAGAGAATCGTGTTATACCTCTATTATATAGTGAGAGAATCGTGGTATACCTCTATTATATATAGTGAAAGAGTCGTAGTATATCTATATTATATAGTGAGAGAATCGTGGTATACCTCTATTATATAGTGAGAGAATCATAGTATACCTCTATTATATAGTGAGATAATCGTGTTATACTACTCTTATATATTGTGAGAGAATCGTGGTATACCTCTATTATATAGTGAGAGAATCCTGGTATAGCTCTATTATATAGTGAGAGAATCCTGGTATACCACTATTCTGTATAGTGAGAGAATCGCGGTATACCTCTATTATATAATGAGAGAATCGCGGTATACCTCTATTATATAGTGAGAGAATCGTGATATACCTCTATTATATATAGTGAGAGAATCGTGGTTTACCTCTATCATATAGTGAGAGAATCGCGGTATACCATTATTATATATAGTGAGGGAATCGCTGTATACCTCTATCATATAGTGAGAGAATCGTGGTATACCTCTATTATATATAGTGAGAGAATTGTAGTATACCACTATTATGTAGTTAGAGAATCGTGATATACCTCTATTATATAGTGAGAGAATCCTGGTATACCACTATTCTATATAGTGACAGAATCATAGTATACCTCTATTATATAGTGAGACAATCTTGGTATACCTCTATTATATAGTGAGAAAATCGTGATGTACCTCTATTATATAGTAAGAGAATTGTGGTATACCTCTATTATTTATAGTGAGAGAATCGTGGTATACTTCTGTTATATATAGTGGTAGAATCGTGGTATACCTCTATTATATATATTGAGAGAATCGTGGTATACCTCTATTATATAGTTAGAGAATCGTGGTATACCTCTATTATATAGTGAGAGAATCGTGGTATACCTCTATTATATATAGTGAGAGAATCGTGGTATACCTCTATTATATAGGGAGAGAATCGTAGAGTATCTCTAATATATAGTGAGAGAAACGTGGTATACCTCTATTATATAGTGAGAGAATCGTGGTATACCTCTATTATATATAGTGAGAGAATCGTGGTATACCTCTATTATATAGGGAGAGAATCGTAGAGTATCTCTAATATATAGTGAGAGAAACGTGGTATACCACTATTATATATAGTACGAGAATCGCGGTATACCTCTATTATATAGTGAGAGAATCGTGGTATACCTCTATTATATTTAGTGAGAGAATCGTCGTATACCACTCTTATATAGTGAGAGAATCGTGGTATACGTCGATTATATAATGAGAGAATCGTGGTATACCTCTATTATATAGTGAGAGAATCCTAGTATACCTCTATTATATATAGTGAGAGAATCGTGGTTTACCTCTATCATATTGTGAGAGAATCGCGGTATACCATTATTATATATAGTGAGAGAATCGCTGTATACCTCGATCATATAGTGAGAAAATCGTGGTATACCTCTATTATATATAGTGAGGGAATCGTAGTATACCACTATTATGTAGTTAGAGAATCGTGATATACCTCTATTATATAGTGAGAGAATCCTGGTATACCTCTATTATATAGTGAGAGAATAGTGATATACCTATATTATATAGTGAGAGAATCGTGGTATACCTCTATTATATAGTGAGAGAATCGTATTATACCACTATTATATATAGTGAGAGGTTGGTTGCATACCACTATTATGTGTAGTGAGAGAATCGCGGTATACCTGTATTATATAGTGAAATAATAGTGGTATAGCTCTATTATATATAGTGAGAGAATCATAGTATACCTCTATTATATAGTGAGAGAATCGTGGTATACCTCTATTATATATAGAGAGAATCATAGTATACCTCTATTATATAGTGAGATAATTGTGGTATACCTCTATTATATATAGTGAGAGAATCGTGGTATACCTCTATTATATATAGTGAGAGAATCGTGGTATACCTCTATTATATAGTGACAGAAAGCACTCACATCTTGCGGCTAGCTGCAACCAATTCAAGTATTGATTTAAAATATACGATGTATGTTTTAAGACATTTAGGCAAATTAAATCAAAAATTAATTTTGGGTCTGAAAATTTTGGAACCCCCCCCTTGACATAAAAAGCTGGATCCGCCCCTGATAAGTATAATGCACACACTACAAAATACTTTGCATTTTGCAGTAAATGTCTGACATGAATACTAAAAATGTATGATTGAATTGAAACAGTATTATTCATAATCAATATGTTGCTCTCAATAACATTTGTGTCGTCTGCACAGGTGCATCTTAATCTATCTTCACGAAAACTATCTAGTCCACCAGAGCAGAGACATATATACAGTGTATACATGTCTCTGGGTCAAAGAACAGTAATTAACGAGAGCCGTGATTGGCTGATGTGGTGTAGGGAGAGAGAGGGACTGAATTTTGGGGGTATCCCCCTTCCAGCATGATTTTCTCGAAAGTAAGGTGGATAACCTATGGTAACTGTTAAAATTCTGATAGAGGAGGGTCTGGCAAATATTTTGATATGTGGATTATATATAGCTCAAATGTAGGATGTTGTGTAAATCTTGCTGGAAGTTCGGTAATTTAACATAGGACCCTATGGAAAATGGAATTACTATGCTTTGACCTATAGGCCAAATACTAAATTTCTCAAAAATGCAGTTTGACCTCATTTTCTTGTTCATGCAGTCCATTTAATCTAAAATCATATCAAATTTGCCCCAAATTTTGATTCAAAGTGCCTAGAATTTTCAATATTTAAATTTCTAGAAAAAAAAGGGGGTGGTTTAAATTTGCCAAATATTAACAAATTAATTTTGTGTATTTTGCATGGATGACTGATTTGATTCCATTGTGTTGAATATTTAAGACATTTGAAACAGTTTTTACAGAATTTTAAACCCCCCCCCCCTTTTTTTTTTTTTTTTTTTTTTTGATTTTGTGCACTTTTTACATTGTGGACTGTGAAACTTGAATTTGTAAAAGTACGCAATTCGATGTAAATTTTTGGGGATTTTCGATAAAAATTATCATATAATCTTCCCCGTACAAGTCAAAAACACACCGAATTAAGTCGAAATGTGTATAACATCATTTACCACCAAAGTTCTACATGAAATAATAACATCATGGAATGTCTGTATTTTTGTACAGAAATGGCATATTTAGCTTTCAAGAGTATTATTCAAAAATCAATATGACTCACAAATTAATCAAAATTTGATTAGAACATGTTTATTCAATGTATAATGAACAAAACTGAAAGGCTAAACAAGATAAAAGTCGTAAAGTGTTATCAATTTACAGGCCCCTTAGACATAACCCCTAATCCAAATTTGTGCCCATTTTCAATACACTCCAGATGGGGGTAGGCATCTTTAAAGTGGCATTGCTTATGAATTACTGTATGGATTATGTGTCATTTTATTCAGAAATCAACACACTTTTGTTTGATAGCGGCTTTCCTAGTTTGATAAAGTAGTTAAATGCCTCTATAGGTCAAACAAAGGTAATTAACGAGAGCCGTGATTGGCTGATGTGGTGTAGGGAGAGAGAGGGACTTAACTATTTCAATGTATTAGGAGCTGTGATTGGATGAAATTATTTGATCTATGTATAAATAAAGATTGATTCTGCTGTAAAATCATGAATTTTTATCTCATTTCGCTAATGTAAAAATTTAATGACCTAAAAAGGGGTGGTTGTTTACATTTGAATTTTGACCAGTTTTGGAGGTATCCCCCTTCCAGCATGATTTTCTCGAAATTAAGGTGGATAACCTATGGTAAACTGTTAAAATTCTGATAGAGGAGGGTCTGACAAACATTTTGATATGTGGATTATATATAGCTAAAATGTAGGATGTTGTGTAAATCTTGCTGAAAGTTCGGTAATTTAACATGGGGCCCTATGGAAATGGAATTACTATGCTTTGACCATGGTGGCCAAAGAAAGGTAATTAACGAGAGCCGTGATTGGCTGATGTGGTGTAGGGAGAGAGGGACTACTATTTCAATGTATCAGGAACTGTGATTGGATGAAATTATTTGATTTATGTATAAATAAAGATTGATTCTGCTGTAAAATCATGAATTTTTATCTCATTTCGCTAATGTAAAGATTTAATGACCTAAAAAGGGGTGGTTGTTTACATTTGAATTTTGGCCAATTTTGGGGGGTATCCCCCTTCCAGCATGATTTTCTCAAAATTAAGGTGGATAACCTATGGTAAACTGTTAAAATTCTGATAGAGGAGGGTCTGACAAACATTTTGATATGTGGATTATATATAGCTAAAATGTAGGATGTTGTGTAAATCTTGCTGGAAGTTCGGTAATTTAACATGGGACCCTATGGGAAATGGAATTACTATGCTTTGACCTATAGTCAAATCTGAACTGGAAATAACCAATGTACGGTTTATAAAGAAACCTGTGTCTGTTCAAAAATTCCGAAAATACAACAGTACGTGCACAGTGTGTAATCTGGGGTAATTTGATATAAAGTGTCATAATCAGTAAATCATTCAGAATGTGCAATAAAACTCACTCCTTATCACTTACTAAAATTGACTTTTTCTTTATTTCAGCTCTTACCTTGATTTTATATTGCCTACTGTTGCCTACCGCTCTATTGTTTGAGCTGTGCACGTGTGTAACTTCCAACTTCAGTATCAGTATGCACGGCAAATCTCGCTAACAATGTGAATTCTTACAAGGACTTGTAAACATCTTTTTTACAAGTCTTTGATTCTTACCAAAATAAAGTAATTTATGAAAAAGAAATGAATTTTGCTAAAATATATAAATCTGAATATAAAACCGTACATTGGTTATTTCCAGTTCAGATATATATATATATATATTATATATTTTAAAATATATATATATATCTGAACTGGAAATAACCAATGTACGGTTTTATATTCAGATTTATATATTTTAGCAAAATTCATTTCTTTTTCATAAATTACTGACTACATGGTCCTTCTTTATTTTAACAAAAATGAATGCAAAACATATTTACCCTTGATTACCATGGATTTGAAACAAACTTTAACAACTCCTACTTCAATGCAACAATATTACCATTCTTTTAAAACATATTAGCTTTGGTGAAAGATAT
This sequence comes from Pteria penguin, assembly GCA_035048485.1. Taxonomy (NCBI): domain Eukaryota; kingdom Metazoa; phylum Mollusca; class Bivalvia; order Pterioida; family Pteriidae; genus Pteria; species Pteria penguin. The sequence goes on from CM068583.1 coordinate 10,002,004, forward strand.
TCCTAACACACACACTCATGCACACACCCAACTACCCAACCACCGCCACACACACACACATATGAAAGTTAGAATAATGATATTAGTTCCTGCTGAAAAAATGGTGAGCAAGTATACTCTGTGATGCCTCTTCCATCTTGCATACCATTAAATGGGGGGACTTGGGGCTGTATGTCTTCTGCCTCCACATCCTCTAAAGGCCCGTCCTTCAAGGATATGGCAATATTATGAAGAACTGCACATGCCACTATAACTTTACATACTTTTTGTGGTTTCATCCTTACCTGCATGAGCTTTTGATTTTCTTTGAAATTGATACAAATGTATGAAGTAACATGTGAAATTTGATTATCATAGGGTTTACATTATAATGCAAGAGAATTACTATATTTTATTCAAAGTTGGTATGAAAGCAGATATATTTTCTTGATGTATTTGAAATTAATTTTAAATGCACTTACATGTAGTTTTACAAATAAGCATATATGGACTTTCATCTGCTTCTAGATGAAATTTCATAAAGTTTATTTCTTATTTAATTTTTCTAGAAATTATACACAAACTAATATTTTTGTATAATGCAAAATTATCCAGGGTATGAAAGTGTAATAAAAATTACTTAATTATTCATGAAATGAAATAATGAAAAAAACCAATTATTTAACTTCTAAAGGTAGCACATGAAAACGCCTTTTCAATACGCCAAAAGTTCTTTCAGTGACACATCTGGTACTAGCGTGATAAAAATTAAAATTATCAAATGATCAAATTAATCAGAAAGTGCACGGCCCTCTGGATTCATGTATGGCGTCAAGAGAAATGCACGGTATGGATTTCCGCTGTCACCCAAAATGACACCATTCTCAAAAGATCCTACATTTCTTTCCATGTAGTTCCTAACCTGTAAGAAATAATAATGGAATTAATATCAAACGTTATATATTTATACAAATTTCATTTACATAACAAAACTATTATTATGTATCATGCACAATATAGAATCACCGGAATTACCGCTATTCACCGGAATTACCACGTAAATGACCGGAATTACCGTTTAATGGACCGGAATTACCGTTTTGTAATTAAACAATAACCCAAATATACCTAGAAAGTATAACTTTATACTATATTATATAATTAAAAGTTTATTTTAGCAAAGAGCAACGAGATATTGTCATTTTTCGCACCGCGTTTACATGTATGTACAAACAGAACGGGTTCGGAGTTTATAACTCCGTTATACTTTATTCACCTTTATATTGATCTGTTGGTAAATTTAGATTCCAGTCTATGATTTTCTGAAAGAACAGATGAAATTTAAGGTTAAAGTTTATATATAAGAATTGGATTTTATCAGTGGTCAGTTAGACGAGATCGATATGGCTTTAACCCAAACCCGACCCCAAACTGAAATTGCCGAAATGCAGAGGAAGCACAATTATTGTCATTTTTCATCAGAAACAGATTTTATGTGGTATAAAGTTATACTTTCTAGGTATATTGAGTTATTATCTACGCACACACCCGTAATTCCGGTTCCTTTAACGGTAATTCCGGTGGTTGAGATTTAGAAACATTCATAAACTGAATAATATTACCATATACATGTATATAGTTATTAACCTGAGGATTCCTGCGATTGATCAACCAACTGAACATGTTACACAAACAGTCGTTTTAAGAAAATATTGTGCCCGAATATTTTCTAGTAACATGGGGAGGAATGTAAGGAAGCGGTGTACCACGCTACTATGGAACAACCTAAGGATCACCAACCATGGATCCGCCGATGAATTCCGGTTCCTTTAACGGTAATTCTGGTCATTTATGTGGTAATTCCGGTGAATAGCGGTAATTCCGGTGATTCTCTATGTACCCCGCCAGCAATGTGTCTTTTTCTAACTTTAAATTTTTATGATTTAAAGTGAGCACATAAGTTAGAAAAAAGACAAATGTAACAATAACAAGTATGTTCAAGCAAATGTAAATCAACGTGCCTCCCTTTATATTACTATGTAAAGTTTAATCTAATGAAGGCAAGGGTTGTCGTCTCGACCCATACCTCAGTTTGTCGCAAGCACATCTCATTATATCACTATTTACAGTTTTAATCTAATAAGGGCAAGGGTCGTCGTCTCAACCCGTACCCAGATGCTGTCGCAAGCGGGCAAGGGACGTCGTCTTTACTCTTTGTCTTTTCCTAACTTTAAATTTTTATGATTTAAAGTGAGCACATGACTATAATAGTCATGTGCTCACTTTAAATCATAAAAATTTAAAGTTAGAAAAAGACATCTGTCACGAAGGAAAAAGTTTTACTTTTTCAATCTTACTTTTCTATTACGAAATTACAAAATATAAAGTTATTTAATAATTTCGTAATAGAAAAGTAAGATTGAAAAAGTAAAAACTTTTTCCTTCGTGACAGATGTCTTTTTCTAACTTTAAATTTTCATGATTTAAAGTGAGAACTACATGTAATGGCAGGCACTACCGGTGTAACAGTTTCAAAGTTCCCCCGTGCTGAAAGTTCCCTTTTGATGTTTTGCGCATGCGCGTATCGGTAGGAAACTTTCAGTCTGTGTTATATGCATGGTGAAAGTTTCCTCGTGGTGAAAGTTCCTTGGTCCACGTGAAATATGAAAGAATAAAGATTAATTCTTATAATTGTACTGGATCTGGCTGTTAGGATATAATTGTGATAAATTTGAGGGATTCTAATATTGACGCATGCGTATGTGCGACAAAGGGAACTTTCCGCATGGGGGAACTTTAAAACCGTTACACCGGCAAGACTCCGTTCCGAACAGCAAGTAAATAAGAGGAACGGAGTCTTGCATTGCAGGACTAGTCTGTTTTGGTGCATCATGCGTGTTACTTGGTGCCTTGACAACAGAACTTCTCATCTCTTGCATATCAAAAAAAAAAAAAAAAAAAGACAAAGAGTAAAGACCCCACCGATATGACCCCATGTCACCGAGGTCATGTTTATAGGACTACAAAACAGACCAAAACGATATCGAGAGGACAATAATTACTATAGATATGCCTACAAAAAACACCTCCCAATGTAATGCCACTTTAAAGGAGGTTCCTCTACTTCAACTTCCTTTAGATTTCTAGTAATATCAATGATTTTTTAAATTGTACATTTTAATATGTTTTAACTCTTGAGGTATATCCTTAGGTATTGTTTGAGATTTGCTTACGTCAGGAGAAAACGATGCCTTAAATTCAGTTGTTATCCCAGAAGAACCATCGGAAATATATTTCGAGAGTGGCAGTTAAACATCTAAATTCACGTTTCACGACAATTATTTTTATCATTGTTCTAGTATCTAATTCACAATTTTTTGATAGCGTCATGAGTCAAGTTTAACGACGAAGGAATCAAACTGTGAGTCGAATCTGTTTAGCAATGCTCTACTTCAGGTTGGGCAACAATCACAAAGAAATATTTGGTTACACCCCATCACATGGAGAACATATATATTAATATTTACCTAGCCTAAACATTTAAACAACCACTTTTGAATCATATTGAATGACAACCTTAGGTAACCTAGCTACCTAATCGACTAAAGACCTCATTCTTTCCGTTTTAACTTCTGTCCGAAATAGGAGAATTACGTAAATGTCATTAATAATAAGAAATTTGATTCGTTAGTGACCTTCAACCCTCAACCTAATTCATCAAGTCTTTTGGGGAAATGGTAAATTCATATCGGTTCAAAAAGTTTTCGTTTCAGCTTTTTCATTTGTTTATCGCAGATGCCACATATGATGGAACCGGAATAATATAATGCTCTATTAATTAAGCCATTTGTTGTAATCAAGGAGTTAACCATCTCCTTCATGTGCATAAAACACATCTCACATTACTGTGGACATTACTAAGCTTTAATTAGTTTATCGAGAAATTTCAAGGTCTTCAATAGTACTTTATCGCGATTTTTTTCCGCGTTTCTCACATTTCTAGGGTGTTTTACTATTGGCAACTTCATCTATAACCATTTCATCATCAGTAAATTCGGGGCCTGGTTGTTCAGGGTCCGAATCTTGTACTGATTCCAATTCAGTACTCTCTTGGTTTAGTTGTCTCTTTTTCCTCTGTCTGAATCTATTAGACAATTCCATCAAGGGTATGTCATCTTCACTAGTTGATTAATCCCTTCGAGGTCTATACCTGTTTGCTAATTTACTTAGAGGAATATTTTCATCGGACTCATCAGAATGTGAATCAGATTAATCATAATCATTATCACTTTCTTCCGGAGGTACTACGTAATTAGTTCTCTTAAGCCGATAATCCATGTTATCTTTTGGTATTTCCCACTGATCTATTTTAGCCAAACGTAATTGTTCAGCATGTGCTTTAGTTGTTGTGCCATCAAGCCGACTCTTAATTATAAAACTAACTGGAGAACTTTGTTCTATAATTCTATAGTAAGGTTTCCACCTGACATCAAATTTATTTTGGGCCGGTGTAAAGCCGAATAATGACCCCCGTCGAATAATGACCGAGGGTCATTATTATACATAGAAAAATGACCCCCGGTCATTATTCCACGACCAAGGGGGTCATTATTCGACCGTAGAATAAGTGGCACCAGCCCCAAAAATTGCAAACCCCTCGTGAAAAATATTGACCCCCATAGAATAATGACCCCCTACAAACCGACTTGATTTCTTGATAAATGTTTTCAATGTGTACTTTTTATATATATATACCTTGGTGTACTGAAAGTTCGTGGATATGGTGCATGTTGATGCTTATAATACTTCAGATAATTCTGGTATGCATTTTTGAGATTATTTTCAACCACCTAATTTTTTCATTGATCACGATCAAGATCCAGATCAAACGAGAAATGGATAAACGAAGTTTTATTTCGTAAACAACAATGGTTTCCGAAGCCAAACATCCAAAGGGAGAAATTGGTAGAAAGTTAGGAAATCGGAAGATTTGAGTTGTAAAGCGGTAGGCGAAAGACTTTTGCCGAAATCGGTAGGGTTAATATGTATGTAATTCTGATTCATAAATTGAATAAACCCGATGACCTTCGAAACCTGGATATCGCCTCATTTTGTGACTTATCGGATGTTATAATATTTATAACATAAGTAAATTATGTGTTTTAGACCCGTACACGCGTCCTTGGACAAGTCGTTCCGAGTCTTTACATCTACAGGAGAACTTGGTTCATACCGGAAGTCAAACAATTTTTTCCTAGTGTATTCAGATTATCATCCTGAGATGTTAAAATAAAATGACAATTGAGTTTGCACACTTGGTGTGGAAAAAGAGAACTATTTCATCTGTTTAGAGAAGAATGAGATTTCCATAAAGACAGAAGTATAAAACGAAAACCTTTTCCCACGATCCAGGACATTATATAGAATATGCTTAATGAAGGGATAATTTGCATAACTAATTAAAGTGCCTTGTAAATTTGCGTCATTATTATCCTCACTTATGACGTTTTATGGTTAATACGAGGACCCTACAACACAATATGAAGTCCCCCTCTCTCGAAATGTAAATGGCATTCTGGGACAAGACAATACACATTAAAACCCTGAATCAATCAGACATTACACCTAATCATGACCTTACCTAAAATGACAATTCTTACCAATTCAGAGAGTGTTCCATAGAACATTTGCGACGGATGCGCCTATTGGTACATACTAAACATATATGTCATTGAAAATGTCATCGTTATCCTTTATCTGTTGATAAAGACCGCTTGACCGAAATTTACAAAAAGAGTTTGTTTTTTTTATACCCGCCACCGAAGTTGTGGGGGTATACCTGTTTCAACTAGACTGTCCGTCCGTCTGTCTGTGGAAAACGTGGTTTTCTTGCGGTAACTCTTTTACCATTTTACATCCATTGATGATACTTCACAAATATATTGCTCATGACCTCAAAAGAGCCCTATTGATTTTGGGGTTAATCGATGAAAGGTCAAGGTCAAACGAAGTGTCTGTTGAAAAAGTGGTTTCTGCAAGATAAATCTATTACCTTTGGACACCTGGTTATGATACTTCACAACCGGTTAAACACACCATTTGGTTGACACTCGTTATATCAAATGACCGTCCTAAGTCGGTACTGTAGTTGTACTAACTAGTATCAAATATTTTTTTTATGTTTTATATGTTTATTTTATCATTGAATTTCATATTTCAGTGGTAGCCTCCGCCATATACCTGAGCCAGTAACCTTCCCCCTTTCATTTACACATGTGTTGCCCATGGTCTCAGGCAATCAATTTTGGGATCAATAGGTCAAAGGTCAAGATCAATTTTGGGATCAATAGGTCAAAGGTCAAGATCAAGGAAGTGGCTGTGAATAGTTATTTCCGCACGATAACTCTATTACTACGAATGGCTTTTTATTCGTGTATACCAATTTTCGTGGATTGGGCGAAAACAACTTATTTTTGGGGTTCAAAATTCGTGGATATATAAATTTGTCTTTATCAAATATACATAGATTTACTAGTTCGTGGGAAGAACTATCCACGAAAACCGCAAACACTGGTACCACATGAATATTAGGTCATTCACAGTACCTTTAGACATCCCAATATTTTTTAAATAAAGGCCACAGTCAAGGTCACAAGGAAAATGGTCTTGGTGCCATTTGAAACTTGTTCACATCCAATACTGATACTTCACTCATGTGTTGCCCATGACCTGAGAAGGACCACTATTGATTGGGGGTCAATAGGTCAAAGTCAAACGAAGTGTCTGTGGAAAAAGGTGTTTCCGCACGATAACTCTCTGACCTTCCAACATCCTAATATTTTTGACATCAAGGTCACAAGGTAAATGATCTTGGTGTCATTTGAAAACGTTACATTCCAATGACTGAATTATAGAGCTGAACATGAAATAAGCCATGCTTATCTGGCGACCTTGAAATCAGGGCGATGACCTTGGGTCAAGGTCATGACACACATTTGAGTCATAAGGAACATTTTTGCCAAGTTTGATGAATATCTGTTAATAGAAGACTGAATTCGAGCAGAACAGAAACACATGATCAGATGGTGACCTTGAAATCAGAGTAATGACCTCGGTCCACGGTCATGATATACCTTTGGGTCATAAGAAACATTCGAACCATGTTTGATGAAGATCTGTTGATAGATAACCGAATTGTAGAGCGGTACAGAAAAATCCATGCTTAGCTGGTGACATTGACCTTTGTGACTCACCTTTGAGTCATAAGGAACATTCGTGCCAAGTTTGATGAAGATATGTTTATTGATGACTGCATTATAGAGCGGAACAGAATCTTGATAGACAGACTGACACACTAACGGAGTGGAAACTTAAAATGCTCTTCGGCGAATTTGCCGGTAGGACTAATGAAACAAACTCTTTTTGCAAATTTCCGGCCACACGGCCATTATCAAGCCTTAGTGGAATACAATGTCTATTTTTTATAACGTTAATATGCTGACTTTAGCGCTGAAGCCATCAGCGTGTTAACATAGATGTAAGATAACATATTCTAGCCGTGTTCAGTATTTCACTAATGGTAATAAATTACCACATTTGTCACCAACGGTTAAAATTTGTCGACAACATCAGCACTATCAAATTTGAATTAGCCTATTAATAGGTCATCAAACTTAGTAAAAATCGTCAACACTCTACTTATGTGGCAAATTCCACCACAGGTGTAGTGTTGGCGTGTTTGACCAAGTTTGGTGACTTAATTCAAATTTGATGATACTGGCGTTGGCGACCAATTTCAACCATCGGTGACACATGTGCCAAATTGTTGCCAAAGGTGGAATTCTGAACACGTCTATTGTTTTCCTTTTATGATTGATACAGGCCGCGTGACAGAAAATTTGCAGACAAACAGAGCGTTTGTTTGAACATTTATTCAATCTTCTTTCCAATGAAGGACACCATAGATTTATACTTTTAATATAGTTTAATAAAAAGAAGTATAATAAAGAAATAAAGTAGATAATTTTCAGCTTAGGCAAATTCCACCTTGTACGTCTTTTCCTTAGACGAATATGTCAGTTGAGATAATAATAAAAAAGTAAAGAAAACATAATTGAACATTGCGTGTTACATGCATTACATTTTGTATTAAACCGAACTGTTTTTTCACGTTTTCAAGTACGTCTTTGACGCTTGAAATCAATCAAATGTCATAAAAGACCTAGCATCCCTTGATAAGGAAACCTTTGCAGATCTGTTGAAAGTGGATACAAGCCACAATATCTTGTCAAAGTCAGCTTATTAACTGGTCAAAGTTGGCCCAATCGCAAAGGGTGTTAAAGATGTTCGGATCGATTTTGAATCTGCAATTGGTGCAGAATTTGTCGGTGAATTTTCTGGTAATCACATGGGGAGGTTCTATGTCCTCGATAGATCTCACCTTCATTTCGTCTACATTCGAATTAACTAATGCAGATTCCAGGATGTCTTGTGGAACGTAATTCTGCAGAGGTTTGTCGACATAATCTGCTATTCTAAGATACGGTGTTCTACTATACACATCTTCACTCACATCTAGCACCGGTTCGAAATGTCCATGAATATTCTGCAGAAAGACAGAACAATTAGATGAGCTTTCACCGCTTGCAGGCGTGTAGACTAACCATTTGTACTGCCCACGACCAGCTTCACAAAAGACATGGACAGGGGTATTGCAGATTGATGAAAATGCAATAATCTCCAACTCAGTTCCCCAGGTTCCGAGGTTTTTCATTTTTGATACAGAAAGATATTGCTCCATTGGGGTATTTTCGATCTTAGAAAAGATGGCATCGTTTTCCTCCATACAGGATACGATTTTGTCCCTCACATTTTTATGAAACGACTGTACGCCTGACAAAACGAAACTGAATGTTCGAAAGAGACAGTTTCCGTCACCCTTCATACAAACCACTTTTGTTGGTTCGGATGTCAGCTTTATTTTTCTTTCTCTCCCACTGATGTACCCATTTTTTACGGTTAAATCAAATTTGTTTGAGTTTTCTCTCTGCCAGTCTCCTGTAACCGGACGAAAATTAAACAAATTGACGCCCTCTTCCTCTCCAATAATGATGGTGTCACTGTCACTACATGCACTGGAGCTGCGAGATCTACGTGTATTTTCTTTTGGCAAACTAGCACAATATTCGCCATCAGTCTCAGAGTCGAAAAAACTCATCTTTGGGTTTCTCTTCTTCATTGTTAGCATTCTTTCCCCTATTATCACCATTTTTGGATTTACCCAGATCGTTTTCCTCTCCAATAATGATGGTATCATTGTCACTACACGGACTTGGGTCCCGAGATATACATGTGTCTTCCTTTGGAAAACAATTTTGAGCACCATAACCGCCATCATGATCGGTTTCGGAGTAGGAAAACACATGTCTGGGTTTCTCAGCTTCTTTACTTGCCGTCTTTCTCTTTTTAATACCATCTTTGGATACACCCTGAAACTCTTCTCTAATCTGGTACAATTTTAAGCGACTACCATTAATTGTATTCTTTAGTTCCTCTAATTTGTACGTGCCTTTTTTCAGGACTTCTTTGACAGTATATGGACCTATCCATTTCTTTTCAAGTTTCCCGCCCTTCCTTGTGGTTTTTCTTGTGTTATGGACCAGCACTAGGTCGCCAACATTAAACTCAGCTTCAGAGGTTCGTTTGTCATGGTTTCTCTTCTGTCTTTTTTGTGCCTTTTTTATGTTTGCAGCCGCCTCTTCTCTGTTACAATTCAAGGCAACAAAAGCATCACATCTTCTCTCTAAAACATTTGCCAAAGATTCGTTTGCATCTACTTCTGTTGGTAAATCTAAGTCCACGGGTAATCTGGCTTGCCTACCGTACACTAAGTAAAATGGACTCATCTTTGTTGAGGCGTGAACGGCAGTTCTATATGCAAACAGCATGGATGATAATTTCGTTATCCCAATCGGTATGTCTGTCGTTTACGTATTTTGACAACATTTCACACAATGTCCTGTTATATCGTTCTGTGTGGCCGCCCGTTTGCGGATGGTAAGGTGACGCCACGCGGTGTTGCATTCCGAATTGGTAACATAACTTGTCATTTAACTGATTACAGAACTCGCGTCCCTGGTCTGTTATCAAGACTTCTGGGACGCCATGATTCGCCACAAATTTTGTAAGAACTCTTGTAACATTTTCAGCTGTTTTCTCTTCGATTGGTTCTGCATCCACCCACTTCGTCAGATATTCTGTTAGTACTACTATGTACCGATTGCCTGTCAATATCAAAATGTTTCATTGTAAAATATGAAAGCCGAATATGTAAATTCATGAAACCTTATATGAATAGAGGGAAAAATAAAACATGTACTGCACTGAAACAAAACAAGAGCAACGCTGGGCGACGCGTGGCATTATAAGCCAGATGCTCATACTATGGGTGGGGCATAAAATCTAACAAAGAGTAATTACTCCAAAATTATAAATGGTATGGTAAAGATTATTGTGCTCTGCACACCATAGGCATAGCCATGAGTTCTACACACCTGAGGGACTACTATTTCAATGTATCAGGAGCTGTGATTGGATGAAATTATTTGATTTATGTATAAATAAAGATTGATTCTGCTGTAAAATCATGAATTTTTATCTCATTTCGCTAATGTAAAGATTTAATGACCTAAAAAGGGGTGGTTGTTTACATTTGAATTTTGGCCAATTTTGGGGGGTATCCCCCTTCCAGCATGATTTTCTCAAAATTAAGGTGGATAACCTATGGTAAACTGTTAAAATTCTGATAGAGGAGGGTCTGACAAACATTTTGATATGTGGATTATATATAGCTAAAATGTAGGATGTTGTGTAAATCTTGCTGGAAGTTCGGTAATTTAACATGGGACCCTATGGGAAATGGAATTACTATGCTTTGACCTATAGTCAAATCTGAACTGGAAATAACCAATGTACGGTTTATAAAGAAACCTGTGTCTGTTCAAAAATTCCGAAAATACAACAGTACGTGCACAGTGTGTAATCTGGGGTAATTTGATATAAAGTGTCATAATCAGTAAATCATTCAGAATGTGCAATAAAACTCACTCCTTATCACTTACTAAAATTGACTTTTTCTTTATTTCAGCTCTTACCTTGATTTTATATTGCCTACTGTTGCCTACCGCTCTATTGTTTGAGCTGTGCACGTGTGTAACTTCCAACTTCAGTATCAGTATGCACGGCAAATCTCGCTAACAATGTGAATTCTTACAAGGACTTGTAAACATCTTTTTTACAAGTCTTTGATTCTTACCAAAATAAAGTAATTTATGAAAAGAAATGAATTTTGCTAAAATATATAAATCTGAATATAAAACCGTACATTGGTTATTTCCAGTTCAGATATATATATATATATTATATATTTTAAAATATATATATATATCTGAACTGGAAATAACCAATGTACGGTTTTATATTCAGATTTATATATTTTAGCAAAATTCATTTCTTTTTCATAAATTACTGACTACATGGTCCTTCTTTATTTTAACAAAAATGAATGCAAAACATATTTACCCTTGATTACCATGGATTTGAAACAAACATTAACAACTCATACATCAATGCAACAATATTACCATTCTTTTAAAACATATTAGCTTTGGTGAAAGATATTCCTAACACACACACTCATGCACACACCCAACTACCCAACCACCGCCACACACACACACATATGAAAGTTAGAATAATGATATTAGTTCCTGCTGAAAAAATGGTGAGCAAGTATACTCTGTGATGCCTCTTCCATCTTGCATGCCATTAAATGGGGGGACTTGGGGCTGTATGTCTTCTGCCTCCACATCCTCTAAAGGCCCGTCCTTCAAGGATATGGCAATATTATGAAGAACTGCACATGCCACTATAACTTTACATACTTTTTGTGGTTTCATCCTTACCTGCATGAGCTTTTGATTTTCTTTGAAATTGATACAAATGTATGAAGTAACATGTGAAATTTGATTATCATAGGGTTTACATTATAATGCAAGAGAATTACTATATTTTATTCAAAGTTGGTATGAAAGCAGATATATTTTCTTGATGTATTTGAAAATAATTTTAAATGCACTTACATGTAGTTTTACAAATAGGCATATATGGACTTTCATCTGCTTCTAGATGAAATTTCATAAAGTTTATTTCTTATTTAATTTTTCTAGAAATTATACACAAACTAATATTTTTGTATAATGCAAAATTATCCAGGGTATGAAAGTGTAATAAAAATTACTTAATTATTCATGAAATGAAATAATGAAAAAAACCAATTATTTAACTTCTAAATGTAGCACATGAAAACGCCTTTTCAATACGCCAAAAGTTCTTTCAGTGACACATCTGGTACTAGCGTGATAAAAATTAAAATTATCAAATGATCAAATTAATCAGAAAGTGCACGGCCCTCTGGATTCATGTATGGCGTCAAGAGAAATGCACGGTATGGATTTCCGCTGTCACCCAAAATGACACCATTCTCAAAAGATCCTACATTTCTTTCCATGTAGTTCCTAACCTGTAAGAAATAATAATGGAATTAATATCAAACGTTATATATTTATACAAATTTCATTTACATAACAAAACTATTATTATGTATCATGCACAATATAGAATCACCGGAATTACCGCTATTCACCGGAATTACCACGTAAATGACCGGAATTACCGTTTAATGGACCGGAATTACCGTTTTGTAATTAAACAATAACCCAAATATACCTAGAAAGTATAACTTTATACTATATTATATAATTAAAAGTTTATTTTAGCAAAGAGCAACGAGATATTGTCATTTTTCGCACCGCGTTTACATGTATGTACAAACAGAACGGGTTCGGAGTTTATAACTCCGTTATACTTTATTCACCTTTATATTGATCTGTTGGTAAATTTAGATTCCAGTCTATGATTTTCTGAAAGAACAGATGAAATTTAAGGTTAAAGTTTATATATAAGAATTGGATTTTATCAGTGGTCAGTTAGACGAGATCGATATGGCTTTAACCCAAACCCGACCCCAAACTGAAATTGCCGAAATGCAGAGGAAGCACAATTATTGTCATTTTTCATCAGAAACAGATTTTATGTGGTATAAAGTTATACTTTCTAGGTATATTGAGTTATTATCTACGCACACACCCGTAATTCCGGTTCCTTTAACGGTAATTCCGGTGGTTAAGATTTAGAAACATTCATAAACTGAATAATATTACCATATACATGTATATAGTTATTAACCTGAGGATTCCTGCGATTGATCAACCAACTGAACATGTTACACAAACAGTCGTTTTAAGAAAATATTGTGCCCGAATATTTTCTAGTAACATGGGGAGGAATGTAAGGAAGCGGTGTACCACGCTACTATGGAACAACCTAAGGATCACCAACCATGGATCCGCCGATGAATTCCGGTTCCTTTAACGGTAATTCTGGTCATTTATGTGGTAATTCCGGTGAATAGCGGTAATTCCGGTGATTCTCTATGTACCCCGCCAGCAATGTGTCTTTTTCTAACTTTAAATTTTTATGATTTAAAGTGAGCACATAAGTTAGAAAAAGACAAATGTAACAATAACAAGTATGTTCAAGCAAATGAAAATCAACGTGCCTCCCTTTATATTACTATGTAAAGTTTAATCTAATGAAGGCAAGGGTTGTCGTCTCGACCCATACCTCAGTTTGTCGCAAGCACATCTCATTATATCACTATTTACAGTTTTAATCTAATAAGGGCAAGGGTCGTCGTCTCAACCCGTACCCAGATGCTGTCGCAAGCGGGCAAGGGACGTCGTCTTTACTCTTTGTCTTTTCCTAACTTTAAATTTTTATGATTTAAAGTGAGCACATGACTATAATAGTCATGTGCTCACTTTAAATCATAAAAATTTAAAGTTAGAAAAAGACATCTGTCACGAAGGAAAAAGTTTTACTTTTTCAATCTTACTTTTCTATTACGAAATTACAAAATATAAAGTTATTTAATAATTTCGTAATAGAAAAGTAAGATTGAAAAAGTAAAACTTTTTCCTTCGTGACAGATGTCTTTTTCTAACTTTAAATTTTCATGATTTAAAGTGAGAACTACATGTAATGGCAGGCACTACCGGTGTAACAGTTTCAAAGTTCCCCCGTGCTGAAAGTTCCCTTTTGATGTTTTGCGCATGCGCGTATCGGTAGGAAACTTTCAGTCTGTGTTATATGCATGGTGAAAGTTTCCTCGTGGTGAAAGTTCCTTGGTCCACGTGAAATATGAAAGAATAAAGATTAATTCTTATAATTGTACTGGATCTGGCTGTTAGGATATAATTGTGATAAATTTGAGGGATTCTAATATTGACGCATGCGTATGTGCGACAAAGGGAACTTTCCGCATGGGGGAACTTTAAAACCGTTACACCGGCAAGACTCCGTTCCGAACAGCAAGTAAATAAGAGGAACGGAGTCTTGCATTGCAGGACTAGTCTGTTTTGGTGCATCATGCGTGTTACTTGGTGCCTTGACAACAGAACTTCTCATCTCTTGCATATCAAAAAAAAAAAAAAAAAAAAGACAAAGAGTAAAGACCCCACCGATATGACCCCATGTCACCGAGGTCATGTTTATAGGACTACAAAACAGACCAAAACGATATCGAGAGGACAATAATTACTATAGATATGCCTACAAAAAACACCTCCCAATGTAATGCCACTTTAAAGGAGGTTCCTCTACTTCAACTTCCTTTAGATTTCTAGTAATATCAATGATTTTTTAAATTGTACATTTTAATATGTTTTAACTCTTGAGGTATATCCTTAGGTATTGTTTGAGGTTTGCTTACGTCAGGAGAAAACGATGCCTTAAATTCAGTTGTTATCCCAGAAGAACCATCGGAAATATATTTCGAGAGTGGCAGTTAAACATCTAAATTCACGTTTCACGACAATTATTTTTATCATTGTTCTAGTATCTAATTCACAATTTTTTGATAGCGTCATGAGTCAAGTTTAACGACGAAGGAATCAAACTGTGAGTCGAATCTGTTTAGCAATGCTCTACTTCAGGTTGGGCAACAATCACAAAGAAATATTTGGTTACACCCCATCACATGGAGAACATATATATTAATATTTACCTAGCCTAAACATTTAAACAACCACTTTTGAATCATATTGAATGACAACCTTAGGTAACCTAGCTACCTAATCGACTAAAGACTTCATTCTTTCCGTTTTAACTTCTGTCCGAAATAGGAGAATTACGTAAATGTCATTAATAATAAGAAATTTGATTCGTTAGTGACCTTCAACCCTCAACCTAATTCATCAAGTCTTTTGGGGAAATGGTAAATTCATATCGGTTCAAAAGTTTTCGTTTCAGCTTTTTCATTTGTTTATCGCAGATGCCACATATGATGGAACCGGAATAATATAATGCTCTATTAATTAAGCCATTTGTTGTAATCAAGGAGTTAACCATCTCCTTCATGTGCATAAAACACATCTCACATTACTGTGGACATTACTAAGCTTTAATTAGTTTATCGAGAAATTTCAAGGTCTTCAATAGTACTTTATCGCGATTTTTTTCCGCGTTTCTCACATTTCTAGGGTGTTTTACTATTGGCAACTTCATCTATAACCATTTCATCATCAGTAAATTCGGGGCCTGGTTGTTCAGGGTCCGAATCTTGTACTGATTCCAATTCAGTACTCTCTTGGTTTAGTTGTCTCTTTTTCCTCTGTCTGAATCTATTAGACAATTCCATCAAGGGTATGTCATCTTCACTAGTTGATTAATCCCTTCGAGGTCTATACCTGTTTGCTAATTTACTTAGAGGAATATTTTCATCGGACTCATCAGAATGTGAATCAGATTAATCATAATCATTATCACTTTCTTCCGGAGGTACTACGTAATTAGTTCTCTTAAGCCGATAATCCATGTTATCTTTTGGTATTTCCCACTGATCTATTTTAGCCAAACGTAATTGTTCAGCATGTGCTTTAGTTGTTGTGCCATCAAGCCGACTCTTAATTATAAAACTAACTGGAGAACTTTGTTCTATAATTCTATAGTAAGGTTTCCACCTGACATCAAATTTATTTTGGGCCGGTGTAAAGCCGAATAATGACCCCCGTCGAATAATGACCGAGGGTCATTATTATACATAGAAAAATGACCCCCCGGTCATTATTCCACGACCAAGGGGGTCATTATTCGACCGTAGAATAAGTGGCACCAGCCCCAAAAATTGCAAACCCCTCGTGAAAAATATTGACCCCCATAGAATAATGACCCCCTACAAACCGACTTGATTTCTTGATAAATGTTTTCAATGTGTACTTTTTATATATATATACCTTGGTGTACTGAAAGTTCGTGGATATGGTGCATGTTGATGCTTATAATACTTCAGATAATTCTGGTATGCATTTTTGAGATTATTTTCAACCACCTAATTTTTTCATTGATCACGATCAAGATCCAGATCAAACGAGAAATGGATAAACGAAGTTTTATTTCGTAAACAACAATGGTTTCCGAAGCCAAACATCCAAAGGGAGAAATTGGTAGAAAGTTAGGAAATCGGAAGATTTGAGTTGTAAAGCGGTAGGCGAAAGACTTTTGCCGAAATCGGTAGGGTTAATATGTATGTAATTCTGATTCATAAATTGAATAAACCCGATGACCTTCGAAACCTGGATATCGCCTCATTTTGTGACTTATCGGATGTTATAATATTTATAACATAAGTAAATTATGTGTTTTAGACCCGTACACGCGTCCTTGGACAAGTCGTTCCGAGTCTTTACATCTACAGGAGAACTTGGTTCATACCGGAAGTCAAACAATTTTTTCCTAGTGTATTCAGATTATCATCCTGAGATGTTAAAATAAAATGACAATTGAGTTTGCACACTTGGTGTGGAAAAAGAGAACTATTTCATCTGTTTAGAGAAGAATGAGATTTCCATAAAGACAGAAGTATAAAACGAAAACCTTTTCCCACGATCCAGGACATTATATAGAATATGCTTAATGAAGGGATAATTTGCATAACTAATTAAAGTGCCTTGTAAATTTGCGTCATTATTATCCTCACTTATGACGTTTTATGGTTAATACGAGGACCCTACAACACAATATGAAGTCCCCTCTCTCGAAATGTAAATGGCATTCTGGGACAAGACAATACACATTAAAACCTGAATCAATCAGACATTACACCTAATCATGACCTTACCTAAAATGACAATTCTTACCAATTCAGAGAGTGTTCCATAGAACATTTGCGACGGATGCGCCTATTGGTACATACTAAACATATATGTCATTGAAAATGTCATCGTTATCCTTTATCTGTTGATAAAGACCGCTTGACCGAAATTTACAAAAAGAGTTTGTTTTTTTTATACCCGCCACCGAAGTTGTGGGGGTATACCTGTTTCAACTAGACTGTCCGTCCGTCTGTCTGTGGAAAACGTGGTTTTCTTGCGGTAACTCTTTTACCATTTTACATCCATTGATGATACTTCACAAATATATTGCTCATGACCTCAAAAGAGCCCTATTGATTTTGGGGTTAATCGATGAAAGGTCAAGGTCAAACGAAGTGTCTGTTGAAAAAGTGGTTTCTGCAAGATAAATCTATTACCTTTGGACACCTGGTTATGATACTTCACAACCGGTTAAACACACCATTTGGTTGACACTCGTTATATCAAATGACCGTCCTAAGTCGGTACTGTAGTTGTACTAACTAGTATCAAATATTTTTTTTATGTTTTATATGTTTATTTTATCATTGAATTTCATATTTCAGTGGTAGCCTCCGCCATATACCTGAGCCAGTAACCTTCCCCCTTTCATTTACACATGTGTTGCCCATGGTCTCAGGCAATCAATTTTGGGATCAATAGGTCAAAGGTCAAGATCAATTTTGGGATCAATAGGTCAAAGGTCAAGATCAAGGAAGTGGCTGTGAATAGTTATTTCCGCACGATAACTCTATTACTACGAATGGCTTTTTTATTCGTGTATACCAATTTTCGTGGATTGGGCGAAAACAACTTATTTTTGGGGTTCAAAATTCGTGGATATATAAATTTGTCTTTATCAAATATACATAGATTTACTAGTTCGTGGGAAGAACTATCCACGAAAACCGCAAACACTGGTACCACATGAATATTAGGTCATTCACAGTACCTTTAGACATCCCAATATTTTTTAAATAAAGGCCACAGTCAAGGTCACAAGGAAAATGGTCTTGGTGCCATTTGAAACTTGTTCACATCCAATACTGATACTTCACTCATGTGTTGCCCATGACCTGAGAAGGACCACTATTGATTGGGGGTCAATAGGTCAAAGTCAAACGAAGTGTCTGTGGAAAAAGGTGTTTCCGCACGATAACTCTCTGACCTTCCAACATCCTAATATTTTTGACATCAAGGTCACAAGGTAAATGATCTTGGTGTCATTTGAAAACGTTACATTCCAATGACTGAATTATAGAGCTGAACATGAAATAAGCCATGCTTATCTGGCGACCTTGAAATCAGGGCGATGACCTTGGGTCAAGGTCATGACACACATTTGAGTCATAAGGAACATTTTTGCCAAGTTTGATGAATATCTGTTAATAGAAGACTGAATTCGAGCAGAACAGAAACACATGATCAGATGGTGACCTTGAAATCAGAGTAATGACCTCGGTCCACGGTCATGATATACCTTTGGGTCATAAGAAACATTCGAACCATGTTTGATGAAGATCTGTTGATAGATAACCGAATTGTAGAGCGGTACAGAAAAATCCATGCTTAGCTGGTGACATTGACCTTTGTGACTCACCTTTGAGTCATAAGGAACATTCGTGCCAAGTTTGATGAAGATATGTTTATTGATGACTGCATTATAGAGCGGAACAGAATCTTGAAAGACAGACTGACACACTAACGGAGTGGAAACTTAAAATGCTCTTCGGCGAATTTGCCGGTAGGACTAATGAAACAAACTCTTTTTGCAAATTTCCGGCCACACGGCCATTATCAAGCCTTAGTGGAATACAATGTCTATTTTTTATAACGTTAATATGCTGACTTTAGCGCTGAAGCCATCAGCGTGTTAACATAGATGTAAGATAACATATTCTAGCCGTGTTCAGTATTTCACTAATGGTAATAAATTACCACATTTGTCACCAACGGTTAAAATTTGTCGACAACGTCAGCACTATCAAATTTGAATTAGCCTATTAATAGGTCATCAAACTTAGTAAAAATCGCCAACACTCTACTTATGTGGCAAATTCCACCACAGGTGTAGTGTTGGCGTGTTTGACCAAGTTTGGTGACTTAATTCAAATTTGATGATACTGGCGTTGGCGACCAATTTCAACCATCGGTGACACATGTGCCAAATTGTTGCCAAAGGTGGAATTCTGAACACGTCTATTGTTTTCCTTTTATGATTGATACAGGCCGCGTGACAGAAAATTTGCAGACAAACAGAGCGTTTGTTTGAACATTTATTCAATCTTCTTTCCAATGAAGGACACCATAGATTTATACTTTTAATATAGTTTAATAAAAAGAAGTATAATAAAGAAATAAAGTAGATAATTTTCAGCTTAGGCAAATTCCACCTTGTACGTCTTTTCCTTAGACGAATATGTCAGTTGAGATAATAATAAAAAAGTAAAGAAAACATAATTGAACATTGCGTGTTACATGCATTACATTTTGTATTAAACCGAACTGTTTTTTCACGTTTTCAAGTACGTCTTTGACGCTTGAAATCAATCAAATGTCATAAAAGACCTAGCATCCCTTGATAAGGAAACCTTTGCAGATCCTGTTGAAAGTGGATACAAGCCACAATATCTTGTCAAAGTCAGCTTATTAACTGGTCAAAGTTGGCCCAATCGCAAAGGGTGTTAAAGATGTTCGGATCGATTTTGAATCTGCAATTGGTGCAGAATTTGTCGGTGAATTTTCTGGTAATCACATGGGGAGGTTCTATGTCCTCGATAGATCTCACCTTCATTTCGTCTACATTCGAATTAACTAATGCAGATTCCAGGATGTCTTGTGGAACGTAATTCTGCAGAGGTTTGTCGACATAATCTGCTATTCTAAGATACGGTGTTCTACTATACACATCTTAACTCACATCTAGCACCGGTTCGAAATGTCCATGAATATTCTGCAGAAAGACAGAACAATTAGATGAGCTTTCACCGCTTGCAGGCGTGTAGACTAACCATTTGTACTGCCCACGACCAGCTTCACAAAAGACATGGACAGGGGTATTGCAGATTGATGAAAATGCAATAATCTCCAACTCAGTTCCCCAGGTTCCGAGGTTTTTCATTTTTGATACAGAAAGATATTGCTCCATTGGGGTATTTTCGATCTTAGAAAAGATGGCATCGTTTTCCTCCATATAGGATACGATTTTGTCCCTCACATTTTTATGAAACGACTGTACGCCTGACAAAACGAAACTGAATGTTCGAAAGAGACAGTTTCCGTCACCCTTCATACAAACCACTTTTGTTGGTTCGGATGTCAGCTTTATTTTTCTTTCTCTCCCACTGATGTACCCATTTTTTACGGTTAAATCAAATTTGTTTGAGTTTTCTCTCTGCCAGTCTCCTGTAACCGGACGAAAATTAAACAAATTGACGCCCTCTTCCTCTCCAATAATGATGGTGTCACTGTCACTACATGCACTGGAGCTGCGAGATCTACGTGTATTTTCTTTTGGCAAACTAGCACAATATTCGCCATCAGTCTCAGAGTCGAAAAACTCATCTTTGGGTTTCTCTTCTTCATTGTTAGCATTCTTTCCCCTATTATCACCATTTTTGGATTTACCCAGATCGTTTTCCTCTCCAATAATGATGGTATCATTGTCACTACACGGACTTGGGTCCCGAGATATACATGTGTCTTCCTTTGGAAAACAATTTTGAGCACCATAACCGCCATCATGATCGGTTTCGGAGTAGGAAAACACATGTCTGGGTTTCTCAGCTTCTTTACTTGCCGTCTTTCTCTTTTTAATACCATCTTTGGATACACCCTGAAACTCTTCTCTAATCTGGTACAATTTTAAGCGACTACCATTAATTGTATTCTTTAGTTCCTCTAATTTGTACGTGCCTTTTTTCAGGACTTCTTTGACAGTATATGGACCTATCCATTTCTTTTCAAGTTTCCCGCCCTTCCTTGTGGTTTTTCTTGTGTTATGGACCAGCACTAGGTCGCCAACATTAAACTCAGCTTCAGAGGTTCGTTTGTCATGGTTTCTCTTCTGTCTTTTTTGTGCCTTTTTTATGTTTGCAGCCGCCTCTTCTCTGTTACAATTCAAGGCAACAAAAGCATCACATCTTCTCTCTAAAACATTTGCCAAAGATTCGTTTGCATCTACTTCTGTTGGTAAATCTAAGTCCACGGGTAATCTGGCTTGCCTACCGTACACTAAGTAAAATGGACTCATCTTTGTTGAGGCGTGAACGGCAGTTCTATATGCAAACAGCATGGATGATAATTTCGTATCCCAATCGGTATGTCTGTCGTTTACGTATTTTGACAACATTTCACACAATGTCCTGTTATATCGTTCTGTGTGGCCGCCCGTTTGCGGATGGTAAGGTGACGCCACGCGGTGTTGCATTCCGAATTGGTAACATAACTTGTCATTTAACTGATTACAGAACTCGCGTCCCTGGTCTGTTATCAAGACTTCTGGGACGCCATGATTCGCCACAAATTTTGTAAGAACTCTTGTAACATTTTCAGCTGTTTTCTCTTCGATTGGTTCTGCATCCACCCACTTCGTCAGATATTCTGTTAGTACTACTATGTACCGATTGCCTGTCAATATCAAAATGTTTCATTGTAAAATATGAAAGCCGAATATGTAAATTCATGAAACCTTATATGAATAGAGGGAAAAATAAAACATGTACTGCACTGAAACAAAACAAGAGCAACGCTGGGCGACGCGTGGCATTATAAGCCAGATGCTCATACTATGGGTGGGGCATAAAATCTAACAAAGAGTAATTACTCCAAAATTATAAATGGTATGGTAAAGATTATTGTGCTCTGCACACCATAGGCATAGCCATGAGTTCTACACACCTGTGAAGTTTCAAGATCATGGGCCTTATATTTTCAAAGTTATGTTGAGGACATAAATTTGTTAACGGACATACGGACGGATAGACGAACGGACATACAGACGATATCGACCATATCATAATCCGACCCTTCAGGCGCATAGAATGTTAAGCAACTCTTATGACAATGCTAGATTGCCCAATCTGTGTTTTTGCTAATACCACAATTTGTATAAAAGGAAATATGTTTATTTTGTAAAAATAAAGTTTGGGTCTATGTTAGATTTTGCATTTTTTGTAATACTATTAAGTATGCATTCAATTCTAGACATTTAAAACTGCATTGTACGGAATCCGGATAAGGCCATATATACATAAATATATATACACCATAACATTGTAAAGTTGGATCTGAAACGCAATGATGAAATAAGATTGGCAATGATGCAATGTTACTATGGCGGTGATGCGAAAATGCGATTGCGATGGAGCAATAACGATGGGGCGATGATGCCATAGCGCAATGGCGATAAAGCGACGGTGCTCTGTCGCGTCATCGCTATCGCACTATCGCGTCATCCCAATCGCATTAATTTAACAAGTGTCATCGCACCATCGCATTTTCATTTTCGCGTCATCGCCATCGCGTTGTCTCTTCATTGCCATCGCGTTTTCGCATCATCGCCATCGCACTATCACATTATTGCGTCATCGCGTTTCAGTTATCCAACTTTACAATTCGATGTTGCATATATGACCCTATCCGGATTCCATGTTCCAGTTAGTTTTCGTTGTACATGTATTAGTTGTATATATTGTCAAGAAAATTCTGGAACCTGTTCTGCAGTAGTCCCATGCGCAGAAGCAATTTATGGTGGCTGATTTGTGCCATTTCACTTTCATTCTGCGAAAAAAACGAAAAAGGGGAAAGGCGAAAAAGTGCCAAAGCGACAAGTTTATAAACGGCGCTTTTTCGCATTTAATACAACGCGAAAAAGCGCCAGTATGTGATCCGTTTTAAAGTGGCGCTTTTTTGCATGCATTTTGGCGCTTTTTCGCCTTGCAAAAAAATGGGAAAAAAGCGCCGTTTATAAGTCGCTTTGGCGCTTTTTCGCAGTATGAAAACGCGAAAAAGCGAAATGGCACAAATCAGCTACCATAGCAATGTGGCTTAATTAACGCATGACACTTTATCAAAAGACTTGGCAAATGATCATGCATACAAAATAAGAATGCTCTTGCATAAATTCTGCAAAAGATAGCACAGACGGACATGTGGACATACAAATATACGAACGATTGAATTTCACCCTCCCCTCGCGGAAGAGTAGAGAATTATTATGGGCAGCCGTTTTAACATAAATCTGTTTAAATAGAGATATCTCTATTTATAATAAAGTTATGATCTATTTCAAATACAGGTATTTCAGATATTTCTATTTGAAATAAAGATATATCTTCTTTTCTTTAAATACAGATATGATATCTCTATTTAAACAGAGATATCTCTATCAAAATAGACATCTGTATTTAAATAGACGTATCTCTATTTTTCAGTAAACAAGGATTTCTCTATACAAAAAAGAGGTACATGTATCTTTATTTGATATATAGATATCTCAAATAAAATAAGTGATACCTCAATTTCTCATTTGATAGATACATCACATTTTAATAGAAATATCTCTAATATAAATAGAGATAAATTTAGATGCATCCCTATTAGTGGAGAAATAGAGATATCTTTTTATTGAAAAAATATCTCTATTTAAATAGGTTTATGTTAAAACGGCTGTCCATAGATAACAAATATGGTAATGTACCATATAGGTCAACGTGTTGCATGCATATAACATCATCGATAGCTGTTAATCGTTAATTTCTCTCCTAAAGATATAGATCTACATACTTACCAGTTTCAGTCTTTTCCAAAGGCCCCACGAGATCCATGCCGATCTGCAAAAATGGAGTGGATTTCACCGGTATAGGCCTGAGAGGTTTGCTGGCTTTCTTTAACGGAGCTTTTCGTTGGCACATATCGCATTCATCGATATACTTTTTCACCTCCTGGTACGAATTCTTCCAATAGTATCTCTCCCTCAACTTTCTCCAACTTAAAAAAAGTAAAAAAAAAAAAAAAAAAATATATATATATATATAATTAATCACGCTAATGATTTTTTCGCGCATCAAAGTGTATGGAACGCCATAGCTTTATTTTAGATCTCATTGCATTTTGAAGTTGACATGTAATGACGTTAAGCTAAAACTCCAATATGTCAAGCAAAGCTGGCGCTGGCGTTAACTTACGTTCAAATGAAGTTTTTGACTTTTTCAGTTGAACACATCTTGTGTCATGACATGCTAACTTTGTAAACGTTATAGCTTGATCGCTTACCAAGTCGACATAACGAAAAAGTAGCCCAACAAAATTACGTTTATACAAACAACAATATATCATTCAGACAAGTTGAATTCGACTCCGCATTTCCTTGTAAATTTACCCGAATTGAAAAAGACGAGGAATTTCTAAATTATATATTGCATTATACTTGATATATATATATATATATATATATGAAAATTGTGGGTTTACTTAAAATTATAACTTACGTTTTGTTAATTCCTAGGTGGCCCCCAGCCTCATCTGTGTGGATCTTTTGAAGAACGTACTCCACCTCTGTGTCTTTCACAACTCTCATAGTATGTTTAAACTTACCCTGAATTGCAATGTTCTATTTATCAGAACAAAATCCTTGCATTTTCGTCGAAAGTTCTGTTTTAACAACTTTGACTTTGACATCGATTTTGGATATTTGTGATTATAGAGAAACCTTTCAATTTTTTTATACTCGGACTCCTCCATCTTGTTCCGAGGGCATATACTGTCGAAATGAACTGATGAACGTAGTGCAAAACCTGAAAGTTCTGAGCGGGTAGAGGAGAAGGAAAATGAAAGTTTGTTTCTGGACATTTCAAGTTACTTTTTCAGAACTTCATTTATGTCGGCACATTGACTATTTTATAGTGAATCGAGTCGACAATTTTTTGCCTTTTGTATCTTTTTTAAATGTCTACAAACTCCTATTATTATAATCAATCAATTCACAAAAATAGAAGAAATAGACACGCCCCTGCTGCACCCTCATGATAAACACAACCTTAATATTCTATGGCCTTAACGGCATATACCATGTCGGAACTTCAAAGGTTTTCGGGAGCCATTGATGTATCCAACATCACTCGGACCGACTTACTGTTTGTTATAAATTTTAACTTTCACATTGACTTCGGGTTAGACGGCCGGGGTTCGATTCCCGGTCACACCAATAAGTTTTTTTTTCATATAATAAATTCGATATCTTGATATCAGAAAATCATTTTCTGGTATCAAAAAAATTACGATCATTTTCTGATATCACAAAAATATATCACAAAATCAATTTTTGACATCAGCAAATGACTTGCATTTTTTATATCAGAAATTTGACTTTGTGATATAAAATATTCTTGTTTATTTTCTGATATCAAAACATTGATTTTTGATATCAGAAAATGTTTTTTTTTTATATCACAAAATGATTTTTTATATCAGAAATAGCTTAAAAATATTAAAACAGTGCCCCATAATTGTCCAACATTTAAAAATCCCAAATTATGATTGTTCAACATGAATTGCCATGGCCATAGCCAGAAAACTATGAGAGAGGGATTCGATTCGCGAAGCGCTTAAGGCGCGATCCTGCTAGGGGTGTTCGGGGGCATCCCAACCCCCCGGAAAATTGTTTACAATTTTACGCAAAATGTTTCATTCTGAGTCAATCTGGAGAAGAATATTGCAGTCTACAATACTGAAAATTATGGGCGTGAAACAGAACACACAGTTCTGATATGAATCGTGACTTTAATAGTCATAGTTGAATAAGAACGCCGAGTTTAATAGTGCGTGGTGGTTTTCAAGGGTTACCTGTATGTCTAAAGAAACTCGCCTGTAATCACTATTTGATTTCATTATTGTTCACTTTTAAAATAATTTTTGATTTTGATGACAGTAATGAAGTATTATAAAGAAATTTTTATTTTTTCTTATAAAAGGGGCTTCAATTATTAATTTTAAGTTTGATTTCATACTTCAGATATACGAAGTTTATGAAGAAACGAATCGCGATGATTAAAGCCCCAGTCGCACCGGGCTTGCCACCAGGATACAACCTTTCTGCGACTGAAAAAATAGAAATCGGATGTAAATCGTAGAATAGCCGTGCGACCAATCGGAAAGATTTTGGGTGATCGCACGATCAAAATAAGTCGTAGCCAAGTTTTAAGCATGTTCAAAATTTACCTACAACCACCTGCGATTGAACAATCATTTAAGAAGTTTCATTGGTCGCAGACAGGTCTTGTATCGTCGTGCGACTAGTCCTACATGGACGCACCACCAATCGTATTAGATATCGCATGCAAGTGGTCACGTGGTTGGTTGTGCGACTGGTGGTACATTTTAGCGATTGGTCGTACCTTCTAGCTGCGACGTGCTGCTTTTGGTTGCAATTGGCCATGCAACTGATCGTAGGTGACCATGTTTAATTCGCCTGATCAGTTGCTAATCCTCAGGACCGGTCCTAAGATCACCTGCGACTGATCGTGCGATCAATATTATGGTAATCGCATGACCAATCGTGCCACATGTCGTGCGATGACCTACCACCGATCGTAAATTAATTGCAGTATGCGATTACCTTTTGAGATCGTCGCAAACATCGACGATCGATCGCAATGTCATCAAATTTCCATCAATCGTACGATATAGAAATCGTACGATCCGGTGTCACTGGGGCTTTAGCTGCTTCGAAGTTTGAAATGAAATACAGTCTCGAATCAAAGTCCCATGATAGCTAGCTCTCCAATTTGAGTACAATTATAAAAAAAAATGGAGCTTGAAAGAGTGTTTAAGTCTCTAGCATTTGCTAAAAAAATCTTAAAATTTGGCGGAGCTATATTAGGAAACTTACAAAAAAAATGCAAATATGGCTCCTCAAAGCAATGAATATGAATTTGGAGTTCTGCATGTAAATCACATGTGCTTGCAATAATTTAAAATCCATCTAATTGCAATCCAATGCATCTTCAGCGAGCTTAAAGAAACATTCGAATAGATTTTGTTCATGTAAGGATCAGTGTAGTGCCTATAGAATTTGGTATATTATCATCATGTTTTGTGCGCATGTTTTTGCATCTTTTGAGTCCATGAAATATAGAAATAGTAACCGAATGATTTGTAGCCAATCGTGGTTCAAATGTGTAAACACTAGTGCTGATCATAAAATCGGAGTACCCCTACCCACCCACACCAATCTTGCATTTATCTTAAAAGGTTTTATGAAAATTTTGTTAGATTCTTTTGTATTTTGTATCATTTTATCAATTAACTCTTTGCATTGGTTGCATGACTGAATCCGTTATGGTATAGATTTGTGTGTTTTTCCATGATATTAGATGATGTAATCATAATGCAAATACGAAAACAACGATTTTTGTTAAAAAAAGATGCGACGATGTTCCGATTGTAGATGTTCATACTTGGTACATTTGCTTATCTGGAGATGCAAATATGCTTGAACCAAAATCGTAGGTCGAAGATCAAGGTCACTATATTGACTCTCTTGCAAAATGTTTGTTCGAGCTATTTATTTCAGTTGTATAAATGAGTAATGATCGTGCTAGGTATATTTGTTCCTTTTTAGTTATCGATGTGTCATGACCTTGAACAAAGGTCACTATTAACTCTTTTGTAAAATTCTTGTGTATGTGATATCTTTCAGTTGTATGAATTGGTAATAATCATACATGTACTTGGTACATTTTTTCCCATGGAGATGCCAATGTGCCATGACCTTGAACCAAAATTGTAGGTCAAAGGTCAAGGTAACTATTGCATAATTCTTGTCCAGTGTATATCTGTTACTTGTATGAATGGGTATATATCATTTTCGGTATATTTGTTCCTTTAAGTATGCTAGTGTGTTATGAACGTGTATCAAGGTCGTGTGCGAAAGGTCAAGGTCACAACCTTATTGTCAAGATCCTGTTAGAACATTTGATATTCAATTTGAGCATACAAAATATTGTTGCCACGGGGTATTATTCCCGTCAGCATAGTGATTCAAAGACTTATCATGTTGTGGAAAATACCAAATATTATTAAGTACAATATAGGGTCATTTTTCTATGGGGGTCATTTTCCTATAGATCGAACATGTAGAAAAATGACTCCCCGGGTATTTATTCTACGATTTTGACTCATTATTCTACGGCTAGGGAGTCATTTTTCTACGTAGAATAATGACCTATCCGGTCATAATTCGACGGGTGTCATTATTCGGCTTTACACCGGCACGAGCCGGCCCATTTACTGATTTAACTTTGGAGAAAACACTGTGATTTACTGCTGCCCTGTAAAGTACTATGATTCACTGCGGTATTACTTTGTTTACTAGATCTATATCATCTTGGTCACTAAAGGTCATTAAAACGCTTGACAAGTACGTTACGTTCATATCCTTTGTACATATTATCGTGAAATTTTTTTCCCTGTTATTATAAGAGCAGAAAAAAATCATCGTTGCGGCGCTATTTATAGATATGTATATACGGCGATGCTGTGCTCAATATTTAGTTTATTTTTAGAAAGCCGGCGTGGCCTAGTGGTATCGCATCGGACTCCTGATCGGGAGGCCGGGGTTCGAGTCCCGCTCTGGCCATGCCGGATGAGACAGTAAAAACCGAGGCCCCGTGTCGTGGTATGCATGGCACGTTAAAGATCCCTCACTGCTTCGGGTGGGTCCGTTGCAAAGGTCAAAATTTGTATGCCCCGCATCAGGCAGATGCCGTCACCATATACGTGAAATATTCGTGGTGTGACGTAAAACAAAAATCAATCAATCAATCAATTTATTTTTAGAAACCTTGCTGTACGCGATAGTAAAGAAGGGATTACCGGAGAGGTTCAGTTTACCGAAAAGATCGTAAAATCTACCGAAAAGAAAATTACAGAATAAAAATTTACCAGTATTTCCTCTGATTATAATTATAAGTGATCACTGAAGAAATTGTATTCTAAGACTTATATGTAAACTTATACTAAACAATGATACATAAAATGAAGCATACAAAATATGTTTTAAGTCAAGTTATACCGATTTAAGCCTTTTAAGTCATTGATTCAAATTTTAATTCCATGTCATCATCTATAATTTCATACATTTGTTTGAAACAAGAGGGTCTTAGGTTGTACGATTAACCTCCAAAAATAAGAGACGAGATGGGCATAACTTCATGCATAAAAACAAATTTTCTACGATATCTTTAAAGGTTAATTGTACAACAAAATGATTAAATAAAGACAATAGGTCATGTTTGAAATTATTATCACTAATTATGTAGATATGAAGTTTGAATTAAAGTTTTCATAGAAATTAGTAAGAAATTGCAAGAAAATTAAAAGTAATTCAAAATAATACAAACTGTTCTGATACTACTACTTAAAACCTTTTTGTTCAAAATTCCAAAAGTATAATAGGTAAAAAATATCCCCATGAATTTTTAAACTTAAACTGTAACATTTAAATTCAAATTTTTATTCTTTGGTTTGATTTCACAAGTAGGAAATATAACAACAACGTTCACTATTCAGAAATGTCGGATCAACCGTGGGTCAATGCAAAGCGACACTAAAATACAAAAATTATGGTCAGATTTTCGAGGCGATCTGCCCCTTCCTCAGGACAAAACAATATTTAAAAAACTACATGAATAGAAATATGAGAAAAGAAAGCTAGATACAAAGCACTAGTCTAATTGTGCGGTGATATTGGGCGTCAGCTACATTTTGCTTGTTTGTAGTTCGCTGCCCAATTTGACCATAATTTTAGTGTCGTTTGTCGCTTTCTTGTGCTTTTATACATACATACATACACACACACACACACACACACACACACACACACACACACACACACACACACACATATATATATATATATATATATATATATATATATATATATATATATATATATATATATATATATATATATATATATATATATATATATATATATCATTTCCAAAGTCTTATTTCAAAATTAAAAGTTAAATCGTAGCATAGATTTATTAATTTGATATAACAATTATGATAGTCCTGTTGTATTGATGAATCTTAGTGTGATTTGATTTGTACTATAAACATTAACAGTAACACCATTTGTACTTGATTACAAGATTATCCAAATATTATTTGTTTTTAAATTTTTGGATTAATTACAAATTTGCTTTCAATATTAGTTTGAATTATATTTGAGCTCAGCATAATTTGTTTACATTGACTTGCAGTCAAGTTTTGTAAGTTTTGATAACATTATGATATTTATCTATTTCAATGAATGACCAAAAATCTTGCATGCTCGTCAAATGTTTAGTTTTTTCTATTGTTATGTAAGTGTTTTCCTTTCTAATCATATTCAAGTATCAGTAAGAAATTTAGAATACAGAAATGAACTTTCAACATACTTGGTGTGTTACACTTGCCCTAGCTACCGGTAACACATAATGATTTTCATCAATACATTATGTTTATTTCAATCAAAGTGTTATAAATACTTGGCATGAAATGGCTGGACACATAGCATTAACCTTTACTGTCATTTTGTCTGTCTGTGATATCTAGACATGTATAATGTGCCATGACTTTCCTGCCTGCACAACTAGACAGAAGATGCTTACTCCTCCCTTAAAACTGCTTTCATATCTAGATTTCATCGAAATTGCATCTTCATTGCACTTTTCAGACCCTTTTTATGTCACCTGCGAAACAAAACATTTGAATCAATTTGTCCGATGTCCATCCGTCTGTCTGTCAGTCACGCTTTCACATTATTGGTCATAATTTAGTATTAAACATCTATATTTCAAATCAAACTTGCAGGATTGATTTATTACGATGAGAGCCGAAGGTCAAACTGAGACTGTCAAGGCCATATTCATGGTCAAGTTTATGGTAAACATATGGCAAGCGACATCGTGTTTGGGAGGAATGACTTTTTTAAATTTTTCAAAACAATTATACATGTCGCCAAATTACACACTAAGTACTAAGGGCCACGTGCTAAGTATTGACTTGCTAATAGTTTTAAAGTACATGTAGTTTCTTGACGATACTTTAGGATGCTATTTTTCAATATGAAGGGGCATTATCCTTTCAAATATTATTCAATCATAACCAACAAATATCACAATTTAACTTTTTTCAAACTACAGTATTACTTCTAGGAACATTTCATAATCAAACTTGCACTGAGCTTATTACATAAATTCAAAAAAGAGAACGGTGTTTAAACAACTGTACTCTATAGGTAGGTCGAAACCTATAGTATGGAAATATAAGTCAGTGAACAATTTAGTTACGGCCCGAAACTTTGACGCTTGCGTCAATAGATTTTCTTGTTTGAGTATTTATTTACAAGTCTTTCTTTTTATATATTTACCATAGTATGCTATTTTCTTCTATTATTTCATTGTAAAAATTGTCGTTTACTTGCGTATAGATGTCAATCATGACGTCAGGCTGTGAATCAGGATTCGATCATCCCAGGCAACTTTTCGTAATACAACATAAGTAAAATATGAATTTATCAATCAAAATGTTCCAATGACAAATATAAGAATTGAACGTGCAAGAATTCCTTGAACATTCAATTCCTAAATAAATTAAGACTGATGCATTTTATATATCACAATATCGCTCATCGTGTACAGAGTACATGATGCACATGGAAATAGCAGAAGGGAATTCCGCCCGGGTGTCCACGATTTGCAATCTACGACAAGGCTTGCCTAGTGGCAGATGTTGTAAATCATGATCACAAGAATGCGATTTCCTTGTCCCTTGCGCAAAGTATGAAAGGTTTCATCTAAAAGTATCTATATGCTAAGTTTCAAAGCTCTACACCCTTTTGTGTAGAAGATATAATCAAGGTTAAAGTTTTTGAAAAGTAAGTCACACTTCAAGGTCAAGTTCATTAGGTCAAAAGTCATGGTCCCAAATTAAAGATCTTATCACAAGTAATCTATACATGAAATTCAAAACCCCTTCTCCTTTTGGTACAAGAGATACAGCCAAAGTTTAAGTTTTTGAAATTGTAGAGCACCAAGGTCAAAGTCACTAGTTAAAAAAATCATGGTCCCAAATAAAAAGTCATCACAAGAAAACTATATGTGGAGTTTCAAAGCCTTGTACCTCTTGGTACAAAGGATATAGTCAAGGTTTTTGCCACAGGCTAAGAGTCACAGACAGGCCAAAAACTAGATGCCCCCGAATTTCATTCCGGGGGCATAAAAACGAACTTGTTTTTCTTTTTCCCATTTTTGTATATATAGAGATTTCTCGGATTAAATAAAGATATCTCGAAAGAAATTCTAGTACATGTATATAAATCTCTGTTCTAAATACATGCATTTGTATTTGGAAAACAGATTAAATTTGAAGACATTCCTACTTAAGAAAATGAGATATCTCTAAATTAATTGGATATATCTCCGTATAAAAAATTTAGATATCTCTATTTTACATAGAAATCTATTTATTCTTAAAAAGGTAACAAGCTGGATTTACTTACATGTATGTGTGAAAAGAAAATCCGGGTACGGCGCCATAAACTAATAATACACTTAAGTCATAATTTCATATTCTTCTGTTCATCAATGAATTAATAACTGGGATTTGGATTTTATTTAGTTTTATTCTACTGATAAATAGAATTTAACCATTCTGCATTAAAGTTATTTGAACATTTGATAATTGAATAAATTAAAATGAAATATTTGACTTAAGTATATTCTCAGTTTATGGCGCCGGACCCTGGAATTTCACATTGGGGGGAAAATCCACTATATAGTAGTTTTTCCCCGGGGGGAAATGGCTATAAGAGGGGGGAAAATGGCTATATAGCCAAATTTCCCCCGGGGGAAAAACTACTATATAGCCATTTTTCCGGGAGGAAAACTACTATATAGCTATTTTTCCGTGTGGAAAAATGGCTAGGGGGGGGGGAACTACTATATAACATAGGCACTAGTCATGTGCTCACTTTAAATCATAAAAATTTAAAGTTAGAAAAAGACAGTAATGACGGCGCGTGCTGTCGATCCGTTACAAGCGCGAACCTTATTGATAACTCTGTCTTAATTTGGTTCCAATTAAACCCTGGTTGATCATCGTATAAACATTCAATAAAGTCGCTAACGGCATCATTACTCGTTCTGTAAGCAATTTCTTTTGTCTCATCTTCTGTTAAACCATCTAATTTAGCACATTTTTCAATGCTTTTAATCCATCTATCAAACTGATCTGGTCTAGTTCCGTCAAAAGATGGGACATCTAATTTTACCCTTGTTTTGTTATAGCTCCACTTAATCTATCAATTTCCGACCTAACCCTTGAAAAAGAACAGGGACATCAACATTTTCAGCCATGACGATTTTAGAAAAAGTAAAAATTAGACTTACCGAGGATGATGGTTAGAATCCAATCCAGTCACTACGGCAACCAAATGACTAAACGTCGTGTAGGGTAGTACTTCGAAATGCGTTGTGTTTAGGCGACAAATTAAAAAGTCAGCAAGAAAGTTTTATACTTTTTGAAAACTCCAAGGCAATCAACTCAAGGCAATATATAGTGTAGATGTAGTGGCTTCGTGAGTTACCAAAAAGGGGAAGACCCGGTGTAACATTAAACAGTGACCCGCGGGTCAGTTTTTAACGGTAAATCTGGCCCAAAAGTCGTTGAAAATTGACGCACGCCGTTAAATTTTGACTCCCCATGGGGTCATTTTAACGATTTTTAATTTTATGTATAGCATTGAAATACAAGTTTCTGTGGAAGTGGGTTGGGCATACGGGATGTCTCTCACCATTCTATCTCATTCTCCCTTCCATATAACCTGTGTCTCCTCCTTCCATATAGGAGCGAATCGGGCTTCGCAACTGATACACACATACATGCCAACTGTTCCGATTTTGGCGGAATTTTTCCGATTTTTACATGCTGATTCCGCATTCCGGATTTAGACTTGTCCGTTCCGCTTTCGGTCATTATTGCGCACTTTAGATTGGAATTACCTCTCTTTTTTCGTCACACTCTTGTAAACGCTTAACGATATGTTTTAAACGACCCACGAGGCGTCGACTAAAAAGAAAAAGAATGTGTGCAGGAAACAAAACTTCAGAAACGATTACGTTTCTCGTTTTAACGAGGTCGTTGCCTAAAGTAAAAGAGGGCCCGAGTTCGCTTACTGTACGGTGTGCAAATGTGAGTTTACTATCTCCCATGGGGGATTGCAGACTTTATCAAACATATTGGGACTCAAAAACACAAAAACACTTTCTTTCTGAACAACAGAATGAGAAAATATCGACGTTTTTCTCAAAGGCTTCATAGACAACGTTTTGGACTTTCTTCGCCATGTGGCATCAATGTTTCATAAACACAGTTTTCACCTTTTTGTTTGTCATTTCCAGGAGAGAGACTTGTGTTTGTTATTAGAAGTGTTGACAAAGCTGTATACATGTAATCTATTGTTCTTTTCTCTGTGGAATTGGTTTTACGGTCGAAAATTGAAAAATTTTCTCAGCGACAACAGAGGGGGGGGGGGGGGGGGGGGAGTCTAACCACCCGTTGTTCCTCTTAACCGTCTTCTAGGGTTGGCAGGTATGTACACATTGTGTATACGGAAAAAAATAATATAAACAGGTGGAAAGATCTGTGGTTTGGGTGTGATTTCAAACTCGAAGTGCATTTCTTAAATACTAGTATACTATTTATCTTGGGAGAAAATGTATTTACTAGTCAGATTCTCCGGGGGGTGCTATTTTTGGGAAAAAGTCTTTACTATTTCACCTTTTTGTTTGTCTTTAACCTTTTATGTATATGGTTACTGGATCATGTTAAAAGCACCCACATCAAAGACATCAGCGGATCCAGAACAGAAGTGAGGATCGTAATTATGGAGGTCTGGATTTATGGTCAGCCCCTCTCATTTTTACTGAATATGTGTGTGTGTGTGTGTGTGTGTGTGTGTGTGTGTGTGTGTGTGTGTGTGTGTGTAGGTGTGTGTGTGTGTGTGTTTGTGTGTGTTTTTTTTTTACAGAAGGATGATTTGTTTTACATGTTTCACATATTCAGGGTCTAGAAACCCTCACCACAAACATATAGCATTTGGCATCGTGATTCAACCACTTTTCTATTTCAAAAATAAAATCAACGTTTAAAATATGCATATGTGTATAAGAACTTTATAAGTTCTCTTGAATTATGTCACTGGGTAATAATGCAAGTTATTATTTCATACACTTGCAAAACATACATGTATTCGACCGATGAGTCCCTTAAAACGGCGAAACGACTCTTGAAAGGCATGCACCACTTCTAAAGAGTCTTAGTGTAGTACCATTTCATTCACAACAAGATGTCACGTGGATAACAAATTGTCGAGGCGTGACGTCAAATTTACGTATATTATAATTTTTCTATTTATTATTATTATCATTATTTTGTTTTGATCGTATTATTTTCAGCATTTTTTTTCTCGTCCTGAACAGACCACGTATGAAAAGTCGTCTCGCCGTTTAAAGAAAAGGCCAGTTGGAATAATCATGTAAAAGACGCCGTTCGCTCCGTTGTCCATCTGTCCAAAAGTCCCTTATGATTTAACTTCCTTGACACACTTTATGCAATCTTGAACAATAAATTACTGCATTTGTACACAACCTAATTTTCACCTAAAATGTTGATGATAAGGTTTTAGATATACGCTGTATTAGCATATTCATGAATTTGCGTGATCTGTGATTGTCCTTCATAATGTCTTCACAAACATTTTATTAGCGAAATCATTAATCAAAACACAAAGATCAGCACTTACTCCGCTTAATATGAATCCCGAGAAAATAAGGACAGTTCAGTAAATATAAATTTGGTTATAACTACAAAACAAGATCTATTTACGTCGAGTTTGAAAATAATTTTACAGGAAATTTATACGAACGTGACTGGGATTTCTAAAATGACAGATTATACTTTGATACAAACATTGACAATTTACTCCCACCGAAAAGAAAAATCACACCGTTGCACTTTAAGTCGGTTACTTTTTAATTATCTTTTTTTTTAAATTATCATTAAGCATATAGACAAGTATATGTCATCTTTCAGAAAATTTGATAACTTGTGAATGAAGTTAATGCAAAGTGTAAATGAAAAACAAATTCATAAATATTACGTTAGAAAGTGGAAAATGGAATATATACTCTAG
Organism: Pteria penguin; assembly: GCA_035048485.1. Classification (NCBI taxonomy): domain Eukaryota; kingdom Metazoa; phylum Mollusca; class Bivalvia; order Pterioida; family Pteriidae; genus Pteria; species Pteria penguin. The sequence continues at coordinate 10,038,535 of CM068583.1, forward strand.
ACTGATTGATTCTTGTTTAACATCACTTCACGATTATTGTATGTATTTGGTGACGTCATCTGTCTGATGCACATCTTCATTAGCCAAAGCTGCTGGGAGAAGAAAGAATCGGATTAGAGCCTCGACTTGCGAGGATGCCGCTGCATTGCATAGAAAATGCAACGGACTTATCCCGAAGCAGTAAGGGATCTTTTACACGCCACGCCTACCGTGACACGGAGCATCGGTTTTCACAGTTTCATACAAAAGACAGATAACCGGTATGACCAGGGCGGGACTCGAACCCGGGACCTCTCGATCATAAGAAGAGACCCTTAACAATTGGGCCACACGGGTTCTATACTCTAGATATTGACCAAAACAACCCCCGCTCCCCCCCCCCCCCCCCCCCCCCCCAAAGAAAATGTTTTTACTTTCGCATCTCTTCGGTTAATATTTGATTTTCTTGTGAATATTATACAGTTATCGACTGGGATTGAGGGCAACAGACTATCAGTTAAACTCGAAGACAAACAGTTGTCATCAGAGGCCGAATTTTCTAATAATTCCTTAGACCGCTTGATATCAACAGCGGTTCTATAGAATTTATTTAGAAACTATTTCGTAGGGATATGACAACACAGCATATTTACCATGTACAAAGTTCATAATTGTATCAATTGTCACAAATGATGAAACAAAATATAAGGGACGAATCTACTACCGTATAAGTAATCTACGTGCATTGATTCTTCCAGATATTTCCTGCACAAGAAAAATGAGGAGTTACTGGCCCAGTTATGTGGCAGAAGTCACCATGGAGCTATACAATACGCTATTAAAGTTATCCTTTCTTAACGTTTAAATTTGACCCCACTGAAAGTATTTTTTCCATTAGGAGTCATTAATTAATGTTGAAAAATTAACACCCCTTCCCAACTACTGTCCTTCCATTGTCTCAGCAAAACACCCCTCTTTATTTAACAAAAACAGACAGTGTACTTAGCTAAATACTTGTATTGTAATAGGAGATTATTTCGACATGGGGTCTGTTTTTAATGTTAAAATTTGACCCTACCTCTAATAACAAGTTTTCAAGTTTATCAAAAGTCACACTATATTCTAAGCAGGAGCTTTTTTCATATGGAGTCATGAATTAATGTTGAAATATGAAACCCCCCCCCAATCCCCTAGTTATAATCCCTGTATCGTATATGCAAATTATCACTTTTTATCCCACAAAAGCACACAGTGTACTTAGCTAAATACTTGTATTGTAATTAGGAGATTATCTCGACATGGGGTCGTTTTTTAATGTTGAAATTTGACCCCACCTCTAATAACAAGTTTTCAAGTTTATTAAAAGATTATTTAAAAGTTACACTATATTTCAAGAAGGAGTTCGAATTCGAAGCTTTATCATATGGAGTCATGGATTAATATTGAAATATGACCCCCCCCCTTTCCAATTATAATCCCTGCATTGTCTCTACAAAATATCACTTTTTATTCAACGAAAGCACACAATGTGCCTATAGCTAATGAAATGTCATTTCTAACAGACAATGCGTCTAATGAGATCGAAATCTGCATAATATTATACATATGATGTCACTATCCAACGTAAAATCAGAGACATATATACATATATGTCTCTGGTAAAATGTAGACCATGCTGTAAATGACCCGTATGCAAACAGGAAGTATACAGTGTGAACTGCAGAGTTCAGGGGAGCATTATACGCAAGAGTGATGTGTTTAATGTTAAAATATGACCCACAAATGCGGGTCAATTTTCAACGAGGGTCACATTTTCACGTGAGGGTCACTTTTTCATGCGTGGGTGGGGTCATTAAATAACGGACCGGGTCAATTTTTCACATTAAAAATCGATCCTCAAACCGTTGAAATTTGACCCGTGGGTCAGTTTTTAACATTAAAAACTGACCCGTGGGTCAGTTTTCAATGGGGTCACTTTTTAATGTTACACCGGCAGTACGATTATCTATTACCGGTATCTTCAGTGTCTAAATCAAGTCTAAATCTCGATCTTAATCTGGGTCTGGATCTGGGTCTGGGTCTGAATAATTCTATTTAGCACTGTACTTTTATACATAAAGTATGAATAATTTACGATAATTTTACAGTAATCAAACTAATAACCTCTACGAAGCCACCTGCTTACAACAATTATTACAACATTTGTAAATAGCAGAACTCAGTATCCAGTATCAAAATGTCAACAATCACTGTCAAGTGTCCACAATCACTTTTGCAATTAATTGTAAATAAAATTCGTCATTTCTGCATCAAAATGGCCACACCAAAGTTAATTGTGAATAGCAATGCATTGGCGGATCCATGGTTGGTGATCCTTAGGTTGTTCCTTAGGTAGCGTGGTACACCGCTTCCTTACAAAAACAACAATGTACATCAATGGGCATTCACGGACCCCTGAAATCCAGAGGTGTAACCAGGTGCCCGGGAGGAGTGAGCGCCTCCATTTTGGCTAGCCACACACTATAAATAACAAAAATTTAAAGTTAGAAAAAAAGACAACTGTATAGAAAGTGTCACAGCCACATAACATCGGGAAAAAGGTATAATAACACTTTAGTCATTACAAATTGAAAATAGCACAAGAAGTCATGTTTTAATTTTTGTATTTCCTCCTCTACGATAAATTCAAAAATTAGAACATGACACAACATCATAATCATAAGGCTATCTCATGTCTTTAGTTTATTGTTATTAAAGATCCAAAGGCCTATCTGGTCTATAGGTAAAACATAGACATATAAGTAATTATTAAACAAAATATAAGTATATAAATAATATGTATAATTGAGATAAAATTAAGGTAAACATTGGAAAAAGGTAACATTATCAATGAATATACAAAACAATTAATACATCAATAAATGTAAGTCAAATGAATCCGGGTACTGTAAAAGAGATTTTTATAATAGTGACTTTCTCAAAATTTCAGCAGCTTTTAAATATTTACATAATTTAATAATTTGTGTGTAATTTTCATTTGTAAAAAGTTGCCTAAATAAACAAATGAATCGACAATTTTTATATCTACATTTTTATAAAACCAATGCTCATTTTCCTTTAAATTTCCACCATTTCTAAAAACAACAATATTTGTTTTATTTATATTGACTTGCAGTTTCCAATCATCACAATACTTTGCAAAGCTATTTAACATATTTTGAAGAGCTTGGACAGAATCAGAAAAAATAACAGTATCATCTGCATACGTCAAGAGTAAAAGTGATAAATCCCGAAATAATAACGAATCACACGATTTCATTAATTCCATTTCCATATCATTTACATATAAAGAATATAGAATAGGCGAAAGGGGCTCGCCCTGAAAAAGGCCGAGTGTGTTATCAAAAAACTCGGAAAACTGTTCATTAAATCTGACACATGTCTTTACATTACAATATAATGCTTTAATAATACGTAACATTTTATCTTGGATATTTTGTTGTTGGAGTTTTAACCACAGTTTTGCTCTGCTAATGTTATCAAAAGCTTTTTGATAATCAATGAAACAACAATTAAGACGTTTACGTTTAGAAAGAAATTCATTTACAATGCCATGCAATGCATATATAGCATCTACTGTACCAAACCCTTTCCTAAAACCAAACTGAGCGTCAGTCAACACAGAATACTTTGAACTCCACTCATAAAGTCTATTATTCAAAATTGACGTAAATATTTTGCCAAGATTACTCACAAGATTAATACCGCGATAGTTGTTTGTATCGTTGATATTACCTTTCTTGTGTATTGGAATAATAATTCCTTTTGCCCAAGAGGAAGGGAAAATACCGTTGTTAATTATATTATTAAACAATTTACAAAATAAGGGCAGAAAAAACATCTTAAACTCATTTAAAAAAGGTAAAGGTTTAGGGTGGGTTTATTTTGGGGTCAAAAGATCAATTCTAAAAATCACTGTTGGCGAATTCTCCCCAAATCCGCACCATTTGTGTGCTAGTCATGTCAAAAAATTAATGTCTGAATTTGAACGTATATTTGGGGGGGGGGGGGGGGGGGGTTGGCAAATGTAAATGATTTAATCCTTAAATGGCTTGTCTAGGCTACTGCCCAGAAAAAAGTTATTGTATTCAGAATGAAGCCATCAAATTTCGGAAAGACAGATACGTTACAGCATGACATGACTCATAAATTAGATATACCTTGGTTTACTTCTTCTTCTTCTTCTTCCAATACGAAGTGTACTCAAAAGTTGAGCGTTATACTTCATGACTTGTGAATTGAATGTAGAGCTTTTTATGCAAATGATAGATATGCATTTCATGAATTAAATGGTGTATTGCATGAGGGAGAAATTTGCTATTTCTCATATTAAAAGTGCCGATTTAACAGGCATTACCATTTTTTTTAACTTATCGTAAATCAGCTACTTACAATAACCATTTTTCTTAAAACTAAATTTCAATCATGTGTTTATCCAGGAGTAAAGCGAGAAACATTATAGAAAACCAAAAGAAATTATTTTTTGGTTCGAATCCATGACAAACAACTGTTTTTGATTGATTAAAATGTTGGTGATAAAAGTAACGTATCTGTTACAAATATAAAAACATGGTATTCCATTGATTAAAAGGGTTAAAGAAGATGAATACATCGTGGGTTGTCATTATCAAAGCGACGTATGTCCTTCTCTTATAAAATTCTTTAATCAAGTTGAGAAAAAATATTGTGAACTGTAAAACAGATACGTTACTACTTTAAAACATATACGTTACTCCTAAAAATAACGATATGCTTGAAAAGGAGTCATAGGCATATCAACTAAACTATTTTATTTTATTAAATACATCAAATACAAATATCTATATCATTTTACATGATATTACTATATCAAATTATACTTTAACATTGAAAGGATTTATGAAAACTAATTATAGTTCAGTTGCATTATCTAGATCTTCGAACACATATGAGTTTTTCTAAACTTTTTATCAACATGAATTATGAAGCAATATCATTATCACACTTGATGTTTTGATTGTTTAGTTGCTTGACGTCACAGTCGATGATATTTCATTCACACATGTGACGGCACGTAGATGTACAGGTACTGTTGTTAAGATGAAACCTCTTGTCGGATACCAACGCCATTGACAGAAAGGGTACTTTTACGAACCATAGGTATACCTTGACACGATACCGCCCTTTTTTATGGTCCTTCCGAGAGACTGGACCATTAGGTCGCGCATGGGATTTGAACCTACGACATTAAGATTATCTCCTTAATTCTTAAACCTAGAACGCAACCAGCGGTCGTATCCACTAAACCACCGAAGCGGTCAATCAACACCAGAAAGACTTTTAGAATGAGAGAAAAGTATATCTTAGTAGCTGCTTTTATTTTAGGAAAGATCAAAACTTGGTGCATGAATAGTGTTTCTTTAATTTTTTTTTTTTTTTTTTTGAAATTATCATCCCGTGGCAACACAGTTACGGCGGGGATATAGCCAGAGACATATATACTTTCATGTATATATATACTTTGTGTATATATGTCTCTGGATATAGCATCTTGCCCGTTTGTTTGTTGGTTGGGTGGTTTGTTCGTTGGTTCGATAGTTCGGGTTCCTTGTAAGCAGGATCCTGACTTCATTTCTTATCCGATTTCAATGAACCTCTCAGGAATGTTTACTTGCATAAAGTTCTCGGTTCCTATTGATAACCAGCATGATCCGTCATGCATCAGTGATTTTGGGGTTAAAAATAGCAAATTTTTTTAGAAAATACAATAAAAAATCATAAATGTATTCCTTGCACAAACGTTTTCAAATTTAATATGGTATGAGAACTATGCATGTACTTTCATATATATAACGGGTTTTGAGATATTTTGATGCATGGGGGTGGGGGGGGGGGGGGGGTTGACATTAGCACATCTTTAGGGCTCTCTTGTGAGCAGGATCCTGACTTCATTTGTTATCCAATTTCAATGAAACTAGGGGTCTTATAAGTGCTGAGTCTATCCGCGACAAGGATCTTGACACCCAACGACATCTTCAATCTCTTTACCATCAGAGGTACACCCGCTCATGGTTTGCCGGTGTAACGTACATTAAAAAGTGACCCCCGTTGAAAAATTACTCCTGGGTCTTATTTCAACGGATTGAGGGTCGATTTTCAACGTTAAAAAGTGATTCCCCTCGTTAATTAATGGCCTCCCCCACGCGTGAAATTGTGATCCTCGTTGATCTTGTGACGGCACTGGGTTTTACTCAACTTGTAAGTCATGAGATTATGTGTATGATTTTGGAAGACTTTGTAAAAACATTTTAATATCGTGTTGTGATTCAAATTTGTTGTTGTGAAAATCGTGCTTTTTTAACATTATAAAGAAGTCTGAGAATGAGAAGTAATCAGTTATACAGTCTGTTTTCATTCCTGTGTCCATTGGCGGAGCACTGTCACGTGGCCAGAAATTCTGCGATCATTTTGCTGGAAATGAGCATTTCCAGTAAAAACTAATACCACAAAATCATTTACTTCGGCTCCTCGAATATATATATTCATGAAGCGCGCAAAAAAAAAATCCAGACGCCATACAATCGAATTACGAGGAATGCAAGACGCATGAAATTGCGTCGGTTTGTTGAACATGAAACTGTATGATTTACTACGGAAGTCAGTTCGTGCAACGTAATGTGTTTTTACGATCTCGTAGTTACGACACAGTCGACCATATTCCAGTCATATATGTGACGACACATCGATGTGCAGCTCTGTTGCAGATGTGACCTTCTTTAGGGCACCCTCGCAAATACAGTACTAGGTATATGATACATGAACAACATTACATGGTAAATGTGATCTCAGCCCTCAGTCCGGTATCAGTCCTCGCCCTATGAGCTCGAGCCGATACCGGCCCCTTGGGCTGAGACAAAGGCCGAAATTAACATCCTGTGATCTTAGCCCTGGTCCCTCGGGCTGAGATCACATTTACCATATAATATTCTATATTTGCAGCCAACATGATATGGTTTTATCAAATTCCATCTAGCTCATCTGGAGAATACGTCAAACACACGTCAAGTTTGACTTCATTTATGGAACCAAAACCAACAACACTTCTTCACGATCCTATGGCCAAGTAGCTCAAAATTGTGCCATCGCATCATGGACTTGAAGAGCGATGACGACAAGGCAATACTGTGATGGCACGATGACGATAGTGTTATGCTCTATCATACCATCGCCATTACCTGCCTTCTACATGTATTTTTAGGCGCCTGCACATTTGTCCCTTGTAACATGAATTCAGGTGAAAGTATTGATCGTGCGATGGAAGGATGACGCGGTAGATAATCCCGCCATCGTCACTGCGTCATTATCATTTTGCATTCGCGTCATCGTCATCGCGCAACCACCCTTCAATTCGAGGATACGATTGCGCGATCGTGGGCTACATGAAAACCTCTTTAGACTATTGGACCGTCGAACCGTCGGACTATCGGACCGTCGGACCATCGAACCGGCGAACTATCGGGATGTTACCATTTATTACTGTATTTCGGTTGCCAGATAATAACTTGAGTTTTAAGAATAATTGATTTATTTTAAACTTCATACAATGCTAGCTTATGTATAGGTCTAGGGCGGGATAGATTTTGGGGTCATAAGGCTGTTCAGCATAGTTCAGCTGAAGAATCCCTCACTGCTTCGGGTGGGTCCATTGCAAAGGTCAAAATTTGTATGCCCCGCATCAGGCAGATGCCGTCCCTATATACGTGAAATATTCGTGGTGTGACGTAAAACAAAAATCAATCAATCAGCTGAAGACATGGTGAAAATGGTGATTCATCACTGTTTCAGTTTCCAGATGATGACTATATACATGCGCGGATCCAGAAATTTTTGTCGGAGGGGGTCCAACCAAAAAAGGTAAATTTTTCTCTTAGACGAGGGGGGGGGGGGGGTTCCAACCCTAAAAGTGCCCAAATATTACCTTTTTTTGGTAAATTTTTCGGATTCCGGGGGGGGGGGGTCTGGTCCCCATCAACCCCCTCCCCCTCTGTATCCGCGCATGATATAGATACTGATGCCAGATATGAATAAAACGATGCTATATTTTCGCTGTCATTTTCTCTAGAACTTGATATAAACTTCACAGAATTCAATGCTATTTCTTATCAATTAAATCATGCAAAAGGTACCAATTTCACATGACTGTTTCATTTTGCTAATAAGGTATTAGTCACTTCGAACGTACAGCCTGAGGTTGTGACAGGGGACGAGTGTTTCATGCAACACTGACTGTAATTTAAGCTTGTTATCATTTGTTATTACTCATTTTTAATTTTTCCGGCAGTGACCCAAAATCCTGTATTTTGGTCCATTTTCTGTCAATATATGTATAATTAACTTAAATAAATATAAACCTAGTACTATCAAACCCTATGACATATATTCCCCATACTTCAACCCAGTGACTTATAAACAAGTTCAACTCAAGTCATCTTGCTTAGTGATCAACTCTGTTCGTTGTCTGCAACGGTCGCTCAGGCCTTAAGTTGGGCGTAACAACGAAAGCTTGACACAGGTCAAGTCTAGTAACTGGTGAATTACGTGGTTACAGCATTCATACTGAGTGGTAAAATAACGACTCCAGTCACACGTACCTCCCCTTCCACATCCGTGAGGTTATACATTCGGAAATTCTCGTGACTTTTTTGCTTTGTTCGGATCCGCTTTGTTCAGGTTGTTCCGAATGAAATTTTATAATCTATATTAAGATATCGCCTTCAGGCTTCACCAATGGAAAAGAAGTACATGTCAACTTCCGGCAAGACAGCTATCGCTGTGCACGTTGCACAGTGGTCCTGATCTACAGCCGTGCTTCTTTAGATCTGACAGTTGAACTCAGAACAGTGTGAAGAATGCAGTTTGACATTAGACGGTAACAACTATTGTGCAGTAGCGATATCCTCCTTTATAAGGCACATTTTGAAAAATTCTCTTAGACTTAGTATTACGGTAAATGCAAGTTCGGTGACAGCTGGCGATGACTGAATGAGCCGTTGTTTGTCGAAACTCCAGCTTCGATTTCGTATGTTACTACTGTCTTTCTGATAAAGCATGCGGCATGGGGGGATACATTATTCTCCATTAAGTCTGATAGGCTTAGAGGTTTTTGACTACTGTAACTCGTGGACGGGACTTAAGACCGGTACTGTACTGTACTGTAGTGTAGGGGACTTAATTATTAACTAATTTAGTGGCTATAATTAGTGTTCAATTGAGGATTCTAAATAGAGTAATTTTTTACTCAGGAAAATCCTGAACTAGAATGGTCTAAATTTAGTCTGAAACATCAGACCAAAGCAGAAAATTTTGGTCTAAATTCTTGGGATTAAAGTTGTATACTGTGTGAAGGCTACCTGATGGCCAATTCGTCAAATGCGAATTCATAATTGAAATGGTTAAATGTTTTTAAAACATGAGTATCAAGTTGGCGAATACATGTCGCAAGTTTTAAAAAATGTCCTGTTTTTTTCAGTGTTTGTCTGTTTATGTCATTAGCGTAAATCGTGGTCATGATGGACCAACACTATAAAGCCATATACCCTATGTTCGCTAGTGAAGTGCATATTATAGGTCAGTTTATTCTAAATTGTTTGATTATATATATAAGCCTAAAACATATTTAAAAAGGAACCTTGCAAATGTTGTTATCAAATTCTTCATATTAAGTGAGATATGGCTGACTAAAACGTGATGTTTGTAAACAGAATGTTTACAACCAACTTATCACATGATCTATTGCGGAAGCCACTGCATCATGGACACTGATGGAGGGCGAGGTAAATAACCTTGAAGAGTAACTTTAAAAATCTGCATTTCAAGTCTGCTTAAGTTAGTATTTACTGAAATTGTTTTCTTTTAGAGTCTCCCTTCATCCTATTTGTTTTGATTAAACTGCGTATGCTTGAATTCATGTATGATTGTATTTATTTTATGGATTACCCACTGTATTTATTTATTCAGTATAATGTAATTTTTTATGAAACAAGAAATTTGATTGGCTGTTGAAAGCATAATTATTATAGCTTAATTAATTGGTTTGGTTGGTTGCTAGGAGCAACCAGCTATGCATATATTTTCCTCCACTCTTGTTACATTTATTTTCTTTTGCAGTTTAAAAAAGAATCTAATGTTGATAATTCAAATTATTCTAGTCTTATTCCTAATCATAAACCGCATCAGCAAATCAATTGGAGGGAAAGTATAAATTGAAAGAAACAGCTGGTGTGCCACTACAACATAACGTTTATCCAGAATGACATACTTTTGTCAGCTGTCAAGCACTTTAGCGAAAAATACCACTTTGATGACGTCACTCAAGGTTCCATTGTCAAACATTTCATTATGACGTCCTAAGCTTAACAATCAAAAGCCAAACATCGCTTTCCGTGTTAAAAAGTGGATCAAATATGGGACGTTGTGACGTCACCAATCAATGTAATTTATACAGAAATAAACAACATATGTCTTGAAAGTTTTATCTCAGGCATTTACAATGGTTGTGCATATATATCAATTTATAAGGATTAACTTTAACGAAGCATATTATAAAAAAGTGTGCACCGCCTCAAACTATATTATATCTCAATAAATTGCAAAATTGTTAAAGTTAATCCTTAAATAATTTCAAAAATTAGGGCATGTATGATGTAAAACAAAAATTGTATTTTTCTCGTATGGCTGAAGTTAATAACTATATGTTAGTAACATTTTTAGTTGCTTCAAACCTGCAGAGATATCAAAATAAAAAGAAAATACTTCATAAATAAAGTGGGTATTCCATAAATACAACCATAACCTGACATTGTGCATGCACAGTATAATCAAAACAAATACGATGAAGGGAAACTCCAAAAGAAAATAATTTCAGTTAATACATATACTTATTTAACTTTATCAGACTATTTTTCAAGTTACTCGTCAAGTTTATGGCGTATTCATTTCTCAGTTAATATGTTATTCTAGAGAATGGTTAAATTACAACGACTTTGTTCTGAGGGCTAGGCGACTTTCAGATAAGCTACTCAGCCAGGGTTATATATGAACTAGACTAACAACGTCATTGAGGAAGTTCTCTGGGTTGTTACAAGACTCTTATTACTCAATATGATATCTCATTATCCAGACTTTTAATTGATATTCTGAAGTGAGACCGATTCTGATCGTTTTCCACAGATTTGACACCTTCTATACTAGAAGGATAGTTACTTTGACTTCTCCATATATAAATATATATGGAATTTACACGATTTGACTCTTTCTACTGGGTACATGTATATGTGACGGGTGTTGCTAGCAAGCAGGAGATGCTCACTCTCCCTGGGAAACCTGATCTCACTCATCATAGGGGTTCACATATGCTCTTCAAGTAGATATTTTTCATTATTTTCTACTTGATTTTTATTTTCACTGATTTTGTATGTCCTCTGGTTTTATGATTTTTGGACTTATGGTTTGGATTTATCCATCATCTTTACATTTGTATGTCCTCTGGTTTCATGATTTTTGGACTTATGGTTTGGATTTATCCATCATCTTTACATTTGTATGTCCTCTGGTTTCATGATTTTTGGACTTATGGTTTGGATTTATCCATCATCTTTACATTATTTACCACGCCCTCCATGATGTGGCTTCTGAAATAGATCACGTGATAAGTTGGTTGTAAACATTTTGTTTACAAACATCACAGTTTAGACAGCCATATCTCGCTTAATATGACGAATTTGATCACAACATTTGCAAGGGTTTTTTTTTTAATATGTTTTAATATATAATCAAAGTAATTTAAAATAAATTTACCCATAATCTGCACTGTATAAGTGAACATAGGGCATACAGCTTTAAATGAATTGTAAGGAATTGATGAAAAATTGTCAGTAGAATATTACTGAGTTTACTCTTAATTTGCTTTGTTGTTATCTTGCTTACATCCAAACTATAATGCTACCATATCAGAATTAAGTGTGATAAAAGCTTGAAGCATGCTATTCTAAACATCCTTTAGACAAATTTTTCCGGATTTTTTTTTCAGACTAAGGTAAATTCCAATTTGAATGAAATAAGTAAATTAATGTCATAATTACTTTGTTCAGGAGTTAATCAAACTTTCTTCTATGAAAACATTATATTAATTTCAAGAAACAATCAAGGTCCACAAATTTTCAGTCACTTGCACTTGGTCTTTATAAAGTGGGAAAAAATCTCCAATTGAAATCCACACACTGTATCCGCTGGTTAAATCAGCCCAGCACAAAGTCAGCCAGCTGATATGGATTACAATTAGAGATTTTGTTATTATTGTTTCTACTTGATAAAGTCCAAGGGTCCAAACATTTGTGGACATTGAGTGTTTCTTGTTATCTATTTAATTCACATTTCCCTTTAGAGGACTTCTGATCATTTCTTGAAGCATTATATAAAAAGTAAAGGAACACAAACACTCTGTATCGCAAATTTTCGGCCTCACGACCTTAAAAATTGCTTGATAAAGGTAATGAGGCCAAAATTTGCAGTACAGAGTGTTTGTTATGTACTGGACTTCCCTTTGGAGGACTTCTTTGAATCTTTGAAGCATTATAGTTTGACAGAAACAAATGAATGAAAGTGTGAATTGCAAGTTATAAATTTTTGAGTTTTAGCTCACCTGAGCCAAAGGCTCAAGTGAGCTATAGTCATAGTGCGTCGTCCGTCTCCATCGTTGTCCTTCCGTTGTTAACTCTTTCACATTTTCGACTTGTTCTCTGGAACTGCTCTGCTCTGCTCTAAAATTGTGGATTGGGTGGATCCATGACAGGGCCAAAAGTTCCCAAAACGGTACCCATCTTCAAAAATCTTCTCCTCCAGAACCACTGCATAAATGAGAAAACTAATTGCATTTCAACAATCTACAAAGATAGGTTATTATAAATAGTGTTTTGGGTTAAGATCCATCAAATAGAAATTTACCCATTTTTGACGTTTCTGGATGCAGAATGCAGAAAAGTGTCAGGTTTTTCAGTTAATTGATATTGATGATTTCTTAATGACTATTTTATGGTAAGGAACATTATTGCGAAAGAATTTTGTCAATATCTCAATTTTTGGATTTTTTATGAAATTTTTAAGACTTCCAAAATAGGGGGAGGGGGGTTGGGGTTAGGCCATTTTTCACATTTTCAACTTTTTCTGCAAAACTGTTGGAAGGATTTTAATAAATCTTGGTAGAAATAAATCACTTATGATCCCCTTCAAATTCTGTTGTTTTCCTCAAGACCTCTTTACAGGTGGTGCCACCATAGTCAAAAGTAGGTCACAAAAGAGTACTCTCCTCTGACAGTATTCTTCTTCATACTGGTTATATACAGAGACAAACAGAATACATAGGAATGATCTAGAGGGATGAGTGAAGATGTAATGTCATTTTGGTTCCCTTCTTTGTGATTTCAATGCAGAAAAGTGTCAAATTTCCTAGTTAATTGATAATGATGATTTCTTATGGACTATTGTGATCATAATTATGGTAAGGAATGTTATTTTGAAAGAATTTTGTTAACATCTCAATTTTTGGATTTTCTATGAATTTTTGAAGATATCCAAATGAGGGTGTATAGGGACAATTCTTCACATTTTGAACTTCTGCTGTTTACCGCTTGAAAGATTTAAATGAAACATGGTATACATGAAGTACTATAGGTCCTCTATCAATTTTTGTATTTCATCCAAATTGGTCAACAGATAATTCCACCATGTCTAAAAACTAGGTCTCACAATGGTACATAACCACTCAGTAATTAAAATATGGAGAGTAGCGGTTCAAATCCCCCTGTGGTTTTTTTCATTTCTTTACACATCTAAAGAAGTTTTTAGTTCACCTGAGCCAAAGGCTTAAGTGAGCTATAGTCATAATGCATCGTCCATCGTCATTGTCCGTCCGTCTGTCGTTAACTTTTTCACATTTTCAACTTCTTCTCTGGAACTACATTGCAGATTTGGATGTACTCAAGGTCCCCTTCTAAAATTGTGTTCGGGATCCAGATTCCTTCAGGGGTGGATCCATTTGTGTTGACTTAGTGACAGTAATGCAAAAATAAATTAATTCTTCCTTCCTGCATGACCAGTGATTCAGATTGGCGTCGGTCGTCGGTCTTTGGCCGATAAAAATCGGAAATGACTGATAAAAATTTGCTGTCTTGGTCAAAATAACGTATTACTTAAACTTTACCAGGACAGAATGACCGATCATTTTTCCCATATAGCGGTCAATGCAAAACTCGGAAATATAAATATAATTCATTATTCAGTTTTTAATCGATTCCGTATTTTGTGAATAATTTGGAGACGATCCCTGTATTTTCACTTTTCATGTAAACATGTCTGATTCATTAAAGCGTTTGACTAATAGCCCCGTATTCACAGCCGATTTAAAGCGTCAAATTGACATAGATAAAAATGCCGCTAAAGAAAAAACAAGGCTACTTTCGGGCCAAAAAACTTTGGCAAATTTTGGTTTATGTAATGAAGGTAACGAGTCTGAATTTCAGCAACAGACTGACGCTGACGACTCCAAGTCAAAATCAAATTCAAATAGCGCCCCGGCCCCGTTCATATTCGGAAATTTCAAGATTCTTGGCTGTCAATTTATCCCTGGTTGAGATATGAAAAAGATAAAAATGAAATGACTTGCGATGTATGTATAAATGCGTCAAGAAGTAACTCCTTTAAAAAGGGAAATAGCAATTTTAGGACAAGTTCTCTAATTGAACACCTCAAGGGGAATGATTACCAAGCTGCCCTAATCATTCCCTCGCTACAAAATAACATGAAAAAAATGACCCATTGTGTTTTGTCAGATCAGACAAAATGACTGATAAAATTTTGTTGGTTTAGGTCATCTGTCCTATAAGTTTCTGTTTCAATCTGAATCACTGATGACTATCATCTAGGTACTCAGGTGAGCGATATAGGCCTACTTGGGCCTATTGGT
Organism: Pteria penguin; assembly: GCA_035048485.1. Taxonomy (NCBI): domain Eukaryota; kingdom Metazoa; phylum Mollusca; class Bivalvia; order Pterioida; family Pteriidae; genus Pteria; species Pteria penguin. The sequence goes on from CM068583.1 coordinate 10,053,572, forward strand.
TTATGTTTCTCAACACTCAACAAATTAAAGTAGGCCATTTTAAGTTGGATCTGGACAATATTTGAAAAAATTGTTGTTCATGACCCAGACTTGAAATCAGTCAACAAAAGGCCCCACCTAAAGAAAATGACTAACTTGTTGCTCAGAATCACATCTTGCAGAGACAAAGCAAATGCTTAATATCAAAATCACCTGAATGAATGTGCAAAAAAATGTTGTTTTTTATTCTGGTCTGAAATAAAATTTGATATATTTTCAACATTTGTGTTGACTTAATCACAGTAATGCAAAATTTAACGAATTCTTCCTTCCTGCATGACTGATTATCTAGGTACTCAGGTGAGCGATATAGGCCCACTTGGGCCTCTTGTTTATTTAATTCCATTGATTCTCTCTATATGAGAAGCTGGGGTGGTCTAGTGGTATCGCATCAGAGGCCGGGGTTCGAGTCCCGCTCTGGTCATGCTGTTGTACTGTCTTTCGAATGAGACAGTAAAAACTGAGGCACCGTGTTGTGGTATGCATGGCACATTAAAGATCCCTCACTGCTTCGGGTGGGTCCGTTGCAAAGGTCAAAATTTGTATGCCCCGCATCAGGCAGATGCCGTCACCATATACGTGAAATATTCGTGGTGTGACGTAAAATAAAAATCAATCAATCTCTCTACTTGAGGAATTCAGACCCTAGTCTTATGCATTTGTGTGACATTTTGGACTAGTCTTCATTGTAAAATAAATTGTAAATATGATTTTTGAGTTTTAAGGTAACGCTAGTTTCAATTATGGAAAATGACAGTGTCATGACTAAACAAAAAAGTAAAGTAGGGATGGCTTTAGAATCCAATAGGTATGTGCTGAAAAGTTGAGGCTGTTTGTTGATTAGATGATGTGTGCCAAATACATTGAGTGTGCTGAGTATGTAAGACTACTAACATAATGTAAATGATAAAAACCAAAACTTAGCCTTTCAGGATTTAAATTACCACAGTCAATTTTGCACCAATGGATGGACTCAACAATTTGTGTTTTATTTTACAGATTTGATGTGTATAGAAAAGTTCCTAAGGATCTTTCTCAGGCCACCACAACTGGAGCCATCATTTCTATTTGCAGTGTACTCTTCATTGTCTTCCTCTTTGTGTCTGAGCTAGCCCTGTTTGTCTCTCATGAAGTGTAAGTAATGATACTGTAATGTAATGCTATAGCTTCGTGTCTGAGCTAGCCCTGTTTGTCTCTCATGAAGTGTAAGTAATGATACTGTAATGTAATGCTATAGCTTCATGTGTTACTTGTAGCTCTTCTGATTGAAGATCAGTTAAACCTTCACTATACCCAATTTTCTGTCTTCTGACCAGAAACCATACTGTATGATTGTTACCCCTCAAAACTGTTCATTACAAAAAGTCACCACATTCTGAGTCTTGTTTTATCAGATTATCATTATAAATGTACATGTAGTCTTGTTTTATCAGATTATCATCATAAATGTAGTCTTGTTTTATCAGATTATCATCATAAATGTAGTCTTGTTTTATCAGATTATCATCATAAATGTAGTCTTGTTTTATCAGATTATCATTATAAATGTAGTCTTGTTTTATCAGATTATCATCATAAATGTAGTCTTGTTTTATCAGATTATCATCATAAATGTAGTCTTGTTTTATCAGATTATCATTATAAATGTAGTCTTGTTTTATCAGATTATCATTATAAATGTAGTCTTGTTTTATCAGATTATCATTATAAATGTAGTCTTGTTTTATCAGATTATCATTATAAATGTAGTCTTGTTTTATCAGATTATCATTATAAATGTAGTCTTGTTTTATCAGATTATCATCATAAATGTAGTCTTGTTTTATCAGATTATCATCATAAATGTAGTCTTGTTTTGTAAGAGTCAGATGTGTAAATTATTGTGCATGGGTAATTAAGGTTCTTGTCCTTGACCCTGTGGTTTAGAAAAGATGAATGGTGACTTTCCTCATTAAGGACTATCTGTAACAATTTTTCAATGTATTGAGTAATAATATGGTTTGCCATGGTGCACATTATTTCATTATAAGTGTGTCCAAAAATATTGTTATGCCTCCTTCTACAAAGTAGGGGGCATATTGAATTAAATTGAAGGAGTTATCTTTAACAATTTATTGAGAAATAATATGGTGCGCACTATTTCATTATAAGCATCTCGAACATTTTTATTATGCTTCATTGGAAGCTAAAGGGGGCATATTGCATTGCATTTGTTGGGCAGTCTGTTGGTTGGTAGACCACATGTCCATCAAATATCTTGAGAATTGCTTGCTTGATAGTGATGAAATTTCACGTGTGGGTTGGTTGAGTAGCAGATGACCCTGCTTGATTTTTTCGGTCAGAAGTTCAAAGGTCACCGAGTGCAATGCAGTACTGTGTACAATCGCTGTTCTCCAATATCTTGAGAACCCTTTGCTTGATAGTGATGATATTTCATATGAAGGTTGGTTATGAGTAGTAAATTACCTCTGATGATTTTCAGGTCAAAGGACACCGAGTGCAATAGAGTATCGTGTACAATTAGTGTCTGCCCAGTATCTTGAAACTGATTGAATATTGTTTGACATCACTCCACGATTGTTTCACATGTATGGTGACAGCATATGTCTGATGCATTGCATACGAATTTAGACCTTTGCGAGGGATCTTTTTGGTACCATGCATACAGTGACATGGTACCTCAATTTTTCTGTTTCATCTCAAAGACAGAATACCGGTTTGCCCAGGGCGGGAGTTGAACCCGGGAACTCTCGATCACGAGCGGAGCACCTTTTCCGCCACGCCACACTGGTTTTCAATATCTTGAAGACTGTGTGCTTGATAGTTTGTGGGTTGCTTATGAGTGTGTACATGTAGATGACCCTGATTGATTTTCAGGTCAAGAGATCAAAGGACACTGAGTGCAATGCAGTATCGGGTACAATTGGTATCCAACCAATATTTTGAAAACCCTTTGCTTGATAGTGATAATATTTTATATGTGGATTGGTTATCATTAGTAGATTAACCTATTGATTCTCAAGTCAAATGGTCAAAGGTCACCAAGTGAATGTAGTACTTTATACAATTGTACAATATAGTACCAGAACCAGAAGGGGCATACATGTTTTACAAATTACTATTATTTCTCACTAAATTGCAAAATTATTAAACATAATGACATAATCCTAAAAATAAAAGTTTTGATAATTTTTAAATTTTGTTTTTATTATGGGTTTTTTCAGCTATTTTCGGGTAGTTTTTATAATGCATTGATTTTCTGTATTTTAATTGATTTTATGGTATTAAACATGTACTGTCATTTCAAATTCACTCTTTATACTAGTAAGCAGAAAAGTGAATTTATTTGAAAGATATAGAATACAGAAATAGTTTGTAGGTTGGGGTTTTTTTTGCAGAGTTTTTAAGATAAAAAAAGGAGGGATGTATGATTAGCATAGTACATACTGGTATGATGAGCTTTGATGAAAGTCTCTATCAGAACTAATGGAATAATTTTGTTGAAACTTAGTGGGGATGATGAATATGATACCTGTTTAATGTTGCTGTTTCGACCAGATCCATCATTTAATTGATTTACTAAATACATGTACAGAGAAGCAATAAAACATTTATTTGCTTGTATTTGTTTGAAAATGTCTGTTTCAAGAGTAGTTTGATAGTATCATATGAAAATTCTGTTTTCTAGATTTATTATGATTTTGTTTTTCTATGTTAGGTCAGTACTTGCATGCTAGAAAAAAAATTACCGACTTAGTCTTAGTTTACACATTTTTATGTCATTTATTTCACTTATCTAATATATAAGCAACCCATAAAACATTTATTTGCTAACGTTTAATGAAGGATATGAATTTGAAGAGTTCTTTAAAAGTTTCCTGTCAAATTTCAGTTGTCTTGTTTTTTTATGACTTTTTTTGCTCCTAAATCGGGTGCATATTGTTTTTGCCCTGTCTGTTTGTCTATCAACTTAATCTTGGCTATAACTTTTGAACTGTGAGGTATAGAGACTTGATATTTGATATGCATACTCAACTAATGAAGCCCTTTCAAATGACATCAGGTAGTAGGGGATTCATTTTTCACAAACACATCTTGTTACCTTTATTCTCATTTAGTGCCCATAGAAACATGCAAAACATTTGGACTTGATGAATAAACATTTTGTTACATGTATTAGAACAATTAAATATAAGATGTTACCGCAAAAAATTGAAATGTTTATACCCTTTGGGTGACCCATGAATTGGGCATCATAATTAGTAATACCTCTGTAGATATGAGTGAACATTAGGGATAAGTAACAGGTTGCAGTGCTCCAGTTGCCAGATTAAGTCATTTTCATTCGTTAAATGGCTTATGCTGAAAAAATGTTTAGGATACCAAGCAGTACTCATTGAACTGAAGAATCATATTATTCAAATTGGTTACAGTTTTTGTCATATTGAGTAATGTAACTGTAGAATAGGTATAATTGCCTATTCAGTGAAGGTAATTTTTATTAGTACTTAATTCTGTTGAATGGTTATAAATAGATGAAAGTAGACTATAATGAAATGTTCTTTTTAGCTCACCTGAGCAAAAGGCTCAAATGAGCTATTGTGATCAATCACCGTCCGTCCGTCATTAGCTTTTCTACATTTTCGACTTCTTCTCCAGAACCGCTGCACAAAATTTCACCAAACTTCATAGGAAGTAAGTACTCAAGGTCCTCTACCAAGTTTGTGTTTTTCGTGCCCATCCGTAATCCAAGCTAGCTGCCATTGGCTCTGATTGGTTGACACGTTTTCGACTTCTCCTCCAGAAGCGCAACACAGAATTCCACCAAACCTCAAAGGAAGTAAGTACTTGAGGTCCTCTAACAAGTTTGTGTTTTTCGTGCTGGTCAGTAATCCATGAAGGCCGCCATTGGCTCTAATTGGTTGACACATTTTGGACTTCTTCTCCAGAAGCGCTACACAGAATTTCACCAAACCTCATAGGAAGTAAGTACTTGAGGTCCTCTACCAAGTCTGTGTTTTTCGTGCTGATCCATAATCCAAGATGGCCGCCATTGCCTCTGATTGGTTGACACATTTTAGACTTCTTCTCCAGAACTGCTGTACAGAATTTCACCAAACTTCATAGGAAGTAAGTACTTAAGGTCCTCTACCAAGTTTGTGTTTTTTGTGCCCATCCCTAATCCAAGATGGCCACCATTGGCTCTGATTGGTTGACACATTTTGGACTTCTTCTCCAGAAGCACTGCACAGAGTTTCACAAACCTTATAGGAAGTAAGTACTCGAGGTCCTCTACCAATTTTGTGTTTTTCGTGCCGATCTGTAATCCAAGATGGCTGCCATTGGCTCCGATTGGTTGACATATTTTGGACTTCTTCACCAGAAACCCTGAACAGAATTTCACCAAACCTCATAGGAAGTAAGCACTCGAGGTCCTCTACCAAGTTTTTCGTGCCCATCCGTAATCCAAGGTGGCTGCCATTGGCTCTGATTGGTTGACACATTTTTAACTTCTTCAAAACGACTGCACAAAATATCACCAAACCTTATAGAAAGTCTTTTAGAAAAAAAGTAAAATTTTGTACTGAAATGAGCTGTCATTTTATTGTAAATAAGCAATTTGTGCTCAGGTGAGCGATATAGGCCCATTTGGGCCTCTTGTTTAGTTTATCCCACTGCTATAACCATCATGATGAAGGCAAACTGGTGTTAACTTCAGCAGTAATTGAAAAACAAAGATATGCGTTGTCTGCAGTCATGTATTGATACCCAGTGAAGTATTGAACATGAATTGCCAAGAGATAAACTTACACTGATTCAGAATTTCTTAGTTGTTGTAAATATGGTTTTTATTTCAGAGTGAGTGAATTAACAGTGGAAGACCCAGTCAAGCACACAGAAAAGATCCCTGTCTTCATCAATATAACTTTACCAAAGCTTAAATGTAAATGTTAGTATGATTTTCAATACAGCAATACACAATGTTTAGGATGACTCAATTTTTGTGATCAATGTCTCTTTGGATTTATTAATGCAGAATAATTTTACAAGTAGCCATATACATGTACCTGTACTTATGATAAAAGTATTTACAGAATTTGAATTGAATGATTGAACATAATACATGTAGTAAATATCTTTTATTACACCTTAAATAAAATTCTAAAGATATGATTGGTTGTGGGGTCACAATATTGCGTTGCAGCTGTGAATATAAACGCGATCAATCTTTGGCATAAATTATTAAAGTGAGCAAACATTGAATAAGACTTGTATGTTGATATGTACACACATGAAAAATTCAGTTAAGGAAATTGGTGAAAATGCTACCAAAGGGTAATGTCTAACTGTTACAATTACTGTTAGAAGTCATGTCATAAAACCCAGAGAAGTATCTATGCCTTTGTCTGTGGCAGCATTCTTAAACGGCAAGTTGAATGGTATTTCAAATTGACCATAGCTTCTTCACTGCATAAGAAGGTGTTCATAGTTCAACTTCATGAGTACATTCAGGGCAGACTTGGTGTAGTGTCTAAGCATTTGGCTTGTGGCACTGACAATCCTGGTTCCCAGTTGTTTAAGAGATTGGTTATCTCCTGCATCCATGTTGTAATTTAACTGAAGAATTGTTGAAAGTGACATAAAATGGCAATCAACCAAACAATCATCAGATCAGTCAGTTGGTTCAGAAAAGTTTAGCTGGCTGGACAAAATTGTCTGTTGTCATCATTTCATGTCTTTCCTGGGGTATGTCTTTTGAAATGTGAGAGAAAAAGACTGTGATATTTCACATATGTAGTACATTAATCAGGATCAGAGGTTTCATTAAGTGCCATTGCTTTTGTTGTTATCTGACAACTCTTTTTCTTTTAAATGGTGAAAGATAGGACTTTCATACTTCACATGTTGATTTCTGAGGATCAGTGCTTTCCTTTAATGCCATGGTTTTTGATTTAATGACCTTGACATAGTACATATGCAGCCTTTATATTACTTATGTCTCGAACTTTTGTTTGATGGGATCTTTCTTATTTTGTGACTCTAACATTGGAATCAATTTTCAAGATTTTTTTACTTAGGAAATATCTTTTGAATGGTATAATTTTGAATTGAAAAATAAAAGGTGCTTGTTATTGGGGGAGAATTTTTATTTTTACTTGAAAAATTAGATAAAGTTTTTGAGAAAAAAAACCCCCAAAACTTTACAATAATGAAACCCCTATGGCAAGCTATGTTGTCTTTTAATTACCTTTATGATGTATTGTAAGTGGATGCTATTCCTTGCTTTGTTTTTACATGATTTATATAGAATAGAAAATTATTTTATGCAGATCTAGGATTGGATATACAAGATGACATGGGAAGGCATGAAGTTGGTTTCCAAGACAACACACAGAAACATGAACTCAATGAGGGAACAGGTTGCAGAATGGAGTCTCATTTTATGATTAACAAAGTAATACAGTATTGGGGTATTATGATTTCATTTGAGCATCATATATAGGTGGAATGGAAAATAATCACATAAATGTATTTTGTTTTCATTGACTGAGGTCATATATCAGCATAATGAATATTTTCAAATAAATGCACTAAGTATAGTTCATTAACACACCAACTTGTCTATTTAATGATCAGTTAAATAGGAACATGCAGGTAATATTATATTTTATAGAAAAACTAATCTAGTCAAACTTCAATATCTTGAAGTTTAGGAACCATGGAAACTACTTGGAGATATTGGTAGTTGATATTTGAAACTGATTTGACTTTATGACCATAAATCGAGAACTTGTGACTGTCTGTTTAGTATGTGAAATTACACTGAATGACTCAACTTAAAAATACATGAGTATTGTATTGGTAGATATCTAATTTCTTCTGTCATACCTTTTATCAATAAAGAATCAGGAAAATGTACTCCAAAGATGTGAAAAGTAATGTTAAGATTTTGATGCTTACATACAGTATTTTACACATTCAAGACTGAAAACACATGTTGTATGCACTAAAACTGAAAACCCAGGATGACTCCAAATAAGGCGAGATAAGGATAAATTTGTAGACATAAAAACTTTCTAAAAAACATATTTAGATGTTATTTGTAGCATAAATATACATGCACATGAAGACAAATGAAATTAAAATTAAAACTAATAAGCAATGGAAAGAATGAAGAAACAGCACATATAGCAGTTCAGAGTACAACAAAAGTCAATATCTACTTCTGAGCATTGAAGAAAGAGGTTACACTGGTGATCAATTGAATAATTCACATTATAATTATCTTTGAATATTGGTAACTGTAGTGATGTGTAATTACTCCGACTGTATCGATATGTTACAACACTGTCACTATGCAAGATCATGATTACTGATTGACTGTTACAACTCATGCTTTTAATCATACCATTCTTTTGTTCTCCATTGGGACAGACAATCTGCCTAAGTTTCAAAAAATAGATTTGATAGGTGACCAAGATACATAACACAAACGGAATGAGTATTTGCAATCTTGCATATTAATCATACTGTATCCGTGGTCTGTCATTAAAGGAAAATGCCAGCGGATATGTCAATTGCTCAAAATCAAGTCGACTTTGAAATAATATACGGTAACAGGTAAATGGAAACTTTGGGACTTGAACTATATTCGAGATATACATGGTATTCAGCATATTGTTAATTGCATTATGTGAGGTAAATTTAATAATATTATTAAGGGAAAAATTAAGGACCAAAGTTTGACCTCAGGATATCCGAATTCAAGGTGTTGAAGTGTGTATTAATTTGTCATTGTATTACTGTCTGATTCAAATGATTCTTTAATTTCTTGAATGTTTCAGGTGCCAGGTAATTTTCATGTCTCAACACATTCATCGCAGAGTCAACCAGACAATCCAGATATGACTCATATTATACATAGGGTACGCTTTGGTATGGATTTAGGAGAGGGAAAGGTTAGTTCACATCCAGTTTCAGGTAGATGCGATCCCAATATAAGGGAATTAGTTTTGGTGTGATAGACATACATGCCAACTGTTCCAATTTTGGCGGAATTTTTCCGATTTTTACATGCTGATTCTGCATTCCGGATTTAGACTTGTCCGTTCCGCTTTCGGTCATTATTGCGCACTTTAGATTGGAATTACCTCTCTTTTTTCGCCACACTCTTGTAAAGGCTTAACGATATGTATTAAACGACCCACGAGGCGTCGACTAAAAAAAAAAAGAATGTGTGCAGGAAACAAAACTTCAGAAATGATTACGTTTCTCGTTTTAACGGGGTCGTTGCCTAAAGTAAAAGAGGGCTCGAGTTCGCTTACTGTACGGTGTGCAAATGTGAGTTTACTATCTCCCATGGGGGATTGCAGACTTTATCAAACATATTGGGACTCAAAAACACAAAAACACTTTCTTTCTGAACAACAGAATGAGAAAATATCGACATTTTTCTCAAAGGCTTCATAGACAACGTTTTGGACTTTCTTCGCCTTGTGGCATCAGTGTTTCATAAACACAGTTTTCACCTTTTTGTTTGTCATTTCCAGAAGAGAGACTTGTGTTTGTTATTTGAAGTGTTGAAAAGATGTATACATGTAATCTGTTGTTCTTTTCTCTGTGGAATTTGTTGATAACTGTCAATCTGTGAGGTCATTTTACAGTCGAAAATTGAAAAATTTTCTCAGCGACAACAGGGGGGGGGGGGGGCTGACCACCCGTTGTTCCTCTTAACCGTCTTCTAGGGTTGGCAGGTATGGATTGAAAACAAATATTACAGAGTTTTTGTGGATACAGTAATAATACAGTGTTGATGTTTTGGCTCACCTCAGTCAAAGAAGTAGAATACAAGAATAATTTATAAGAATTTTAACAATTTTTCTAAGACTGAAAAAAAGGGGGGAGGTATATTATAGGTATGTAATAGTAAGCTTTGATGGCTTTCATCTTTAGAACTATATATATAAGATTTTGTTTAAACTTGGTAGATACTGTAATTGCTGATATGTACCGGTAATGCACATTTGTTTCTGATGTCAGTTTCATGGGTGTGCATGATACATGGGAACAAAATTTTTCTAAGGATTTGTATGCAATTTCAGTCTGAATATGACTGCAATAATGTCAGCATGTACTAAAATCATACCAGGAAGTTATTTACCATGGAATGGATACCTAGTCCTTCGTTCTTGTATGTCTGACCATCTATATATATAGACTAGAATTACACTGTTTAATGAAATAGTCGTAAAATTACCGGTAATAGGCCCATTGTATGCCTTTCACCTTAACAGTTAGATACTCGCTGTACTTGATATAGATGTCACCTTCTAACAATACATTTTTAACCAACTGCGAAGTGTTGTACACACACATCAATCAGACAAAAAGTGTTGATTCTACTAAAAACAAGAACATCAAGTATAGTGAACTTGAAGGTACAGTCAGACCAGTCTTATTTGACTTTGCAAGGGACGAAAGAAAAAGGTCTTTAAGACAGGAGCTCTGTGAATACAAGTTCAGGTTTGATCAGACCAATATTCTTCTTTGATGAATTACGCCATTATTTTCTGTCTCTATGACATACATATGCATACAATGATCCACAATATGATTACAATACTTATTACATTCATCATAATGCAGACATGAAATATAAAAAAAGAATATAAAAAATATTAAATAACATTTTCAAATGGTTTCCTTGAGTAAAATACGTGTTAAGTGTATGTTTATACATTTATAAAGAAATTCAGATGCAGTTTGAATTAGCAGTGAATAAACTTTAAAAACATATTGGGTACACAAATTTATAGTTTTGAAACATATAATACTAGCTTAAAATACTAAGATGCGTTTGGAATTTATACGGATAAAATTCATATTCATGTAAAAGTGTCCGAAATACAGTTTAAATTTAATTCATACCCTTAAGATCTGGTGTATGTAAAAAGTCACTGACCACATCCTGTTTACACTTTTTAACATCTGAGCAATCTCCTCATCAGCTTTCATAAATGCAGAATACAGTTGACTCTTATTATAACGGCCCTGTCTGTTTCTCGAAATCTTTCCATCATATCGAATATATCATTGTAATAATTTACGATCTGTAAAAGTGTATGATTGGACTTGTAATAATAAGTAAATCAAAATATTTCAAAGAACAAAAACATAAATTGGGTAAGTACAGGTCAATAATCACAGTCATTACTGAAATATATTATGTATTTGTTTATTTTAAACACGAAGCCGTAATAAATGAATGTGAATATTTATGAACAGATCATGTGTGTTGTATATACATATCTAAATTATTGGATAATTAGTGCCTTATTATCTTTTAAATGAAGTTTTGTATTAAACTATTTGTACAAGTGTAGGTATGTATGTAAACAAAGCAAATAACAGGTCTATATATGTGTGCTTAATATGCACAATGCTGCGCAGTCAACTGTGAAATTTACTTGTTCCATGAATCAATATAGTAGACTGGCAATGCCTGTCTGAATCTAAAAATATATAGACAGATGACCACAAATTCATGAAAGGGCTGAACTAAGTTCAACTGACATATTATCAGTTATTTATATATCTCACAGGATTTCATTTGTTTCTTTCATTTAATCTAGAATCAATAAATATTACAGAATTTTTCAATTAATTACATCCATGGGACAAAACATCACTTGCCTCAAATAAACTATATCAGATACAAATACACAAATGCTGTGTTTGCTGCAGGAGATGAATTATATCTTCAAGCTATGTCAAGTGCCTGTGCTATAAATAATACTAGCTGGAGTGGGAAAAGCCTCTGCAGAATGGCAGTGATCACCTGTCTCTCTGCACAGTGATAGCAAGCAAGAGCAGGTAACTCCAGTCTAACAGTATAGCAAAGAAAGATAAATCCAATTTTGAGAGGACCCTCAAAGTTAGTGTATGCAAATTGGGAATTAGGTACAGGACGGGAAAATTACAGTCTTTGGTCGCCTTATGCTGTGTTTAGTTATTGAGAGGTTCAGTACATAAGGAAAACGCTTGGGAGGGGAAAAAAGGTTGTATAAAGCAGGATGTTGTTATAAAGAAGGTCACTTTAAGACAGGTTTGACTGTATATAGCATATATTTCTTAAATTGAGATAAGAATAATTTGTTACCAACTCATGGCAACCTAATTATTATATTTATTATATTTATGATACATGTATATATATCTTGTGAGGGAGGTATAAAGATGTAGACATCTCTGAATTTTGAAATAAATCGCTGTGTGAAAAACCTAAAGTGCTGGATAATTCACATTTCTGTACATTAACTTCATGGCCGCTCATTACTTTTCAATTTTTTACCTGCACATTATACACAGAAAGTAGGTTTTTTCTGGAGTTTTTTCTTGATTTTCAAGGTGGGCATTATACAGGGGAGCACATTATATACATAGGTAATTATGGTACGACATATTCAAAGTCCCATACAAATGTTGCTATTTTTGACCAGATCTGTCAATGTATAGATTCAGGATGGGGCAATATAGGCCCAAGAGTATACCTTCTTTAGACAAGCTTTTTCAGACTAACTGCATAGATCTCAATTTGAATGCATTAGGAATTAGAAATTGTTTTAAGAAGTGTTTAAAAATTGTTTTTGTTCCATTCTAAAATCATTTTTATGCCCCCGGATTGATAGATCAGGAGGATATTGTTTTTGTTCTGTCTGTTTGTTTGTCTGTGTTCATCCCTGAGGGATAGATACTTCATATTTGACATGCATACTCAACTAATGAAGCCCTTTCAAATGACACCAAGGACGATTACCTTTTGACCTTGACAATGATCTTTATACTAAAAATAATTTTTTGGACTTTGGTGCTGCTGGGGGCATTAGTGTTTCACAAATACAGCTTGTTTATGCTTTTTATGCCCCCAAATTGATAGATTGGGGGCATATTGTTTTTGTCGGTAAGAGATAGAGATTTCGTACTTGCCATGCATGCTCCACTTATTAAGCGCTTTCAAATTACACCAAGGTCATTGACCTCATGACCTTTGACCTTCATTTAAAAAGATTTAACATTGGATATAACTTTTGAAACGTAAGAGGTAGAGCTTTCATTTTCTCTTGTGTATTCCTTGGGAGTTGTGACAAGATCTTTCTGACATGACAATAATTTTTTACCTTTTTACCTTCACCATGCCCTTTGACCTACATTTCAAAATCTTTAACATTGGTTATAACTCTTGAAAGAGGTAGGGCTTTCATATTTCACATGCATATTCCTATGGGGTGGGGTGTAATCATGATATAGGATATTGCAAAATTTGCCTTATTATTTTGTTGTGGGGGTATACTAGAATCAGGTTGTCTGTCTGTCTGTAGATGCAATGGTTTGTGGGCTCTATTATCTTATCATTTTCACCTAGAGTCAAAATATCATACATACAGACTCTCCATGGGATGAGTTTGATCCCTATCAAGTTTAGAACCAAAAAGTCAAAGGTCAAGTGTACTGGATATTGATAAAGATAAATGGTTTCTGGAGTCTATAGTGTTATCCTTTTCACTAGAGTCAAGATACCATACATACAGACTCCCTATGAGATGAGGGTGATCCATATCGATTTGGGGGTCAAATGGTCAAAGGTCAAGTGTACTGGACATTGATAAAACGACATCTTTTCCGGGTTCTTACATATAACTTTTCTCACTTAAAGTCCCCTTATCACTCATATTGACTCCTCATGGGACGAGGTTGATGCATTCCCCATGTGACAAGAGTGCTACCTATCAATTTTGGGGTCAAAAGATCAAAGGTCAAGTGTACTGGACATTGATTGGTTTCTAGGCTCTCACATGTTTCAGTCTTCTTCAATTCTGTATGACAATTTCCCATATATATTAAACCTTTGCCTGACACCTAAGGGTGTGTGTGTGACAAGTCCTTCAACAAAGGCCTCCCTTCTTGGGTCAACATATAACATTACACGTAACTCTCAAGGAAAGCTACTGCTCAAGTTCATGCTACCCACAACTGGTTTTTTTTCATGCCCCTTAACCTGATTGCCATGAGGTCAAGGCAATATTAAAAGAATTATTCTCAGTGCCTGCAGAGGGTATTTAGTCTGCCCAATAGCAACAGAAAAATTCTTGTTTGCACTCTGTGTCCACTGGGGGACATTGGGGCATTTATGTATCACAAACACATCTTTTTTTACTTCTTTTCTGACTACGACTCTGTCTATTTTTGATATAGGCCACTTTTGGTATACTGAATGGTAACACACAGTTCGAAACTCCCAGGAGGGAAAAAATTTTCATTTAATTTTAAAAATTTAAGATATTTTGCAGCTATCAGTATATTATAATTTTAAGAAAAGAAAGTTGTTTTGGTTTACTCAAAATAGAGATAAACAAGACTGTGTATGTATCTTGATTTTTGTCATGCAGTTATTTTTGAATGAACAAATAAAGCTTAAGTAAGTGATAAAGACTGATATAGGCCTCTTGTTTTTATAGAATTTGAACCAGTTCTAGAGCTTACCTGTTGCTGAAGCAACATGGAGGGTCTTTCTCTTACAAAACAAAGGAAGAATGAAAGAAAGTAAGAAGAAAGAGAAAAAGAATTTGTCTAGCATAATATATATTGAACCTACATATATTTAATTGAGACAGTATGTTTGATATAAGCATTTGAAAAGACTTTATCATACATGCAGGCGGTACAAAGTGTGTGAATTGTAGGTCACAAAGGGTATGATAGCTGGCAATAAGTGGAATGACTGAGTCCCAATAATATTGTCTTAAAACAAAAAAGAAACTTAGACATTTATAAACACAACCACAATACTCTAGCAAACATAGAAATACACATTTGATGAGTATACACAAAGTATGTATTACTATTTATAAAAGTAAGATACTTGATGAGCAGTACAGACACAAAGAATAAAAATTGTCAGAATAACAGAAGGGTCTTCTAATAGATTCATATCCCGATGGAATATTTTTTGATATAAATAGAGTCAGTTTTATCTCAACTACTGTAAACATGGTTATTTTGGCTGGAGGAAAATTTTGCGAAAATACCAGTCCAACATTTTGCATGGGGTTAATTTTCACTTTGTCAAATTCTTTGAATTTTTTTCTTTCCCCCAAAAAACACAGGGCATTTCCAACAATTAGAACATATAAGATGTTAATCAGAAACACTGTTTTGTGTATTTTGTTTAATGTAAACAATTCTTCACTTTTGTAAACAAAAGTATAAAACAGTCAAAGTTAGCCCTAGACCAAAAGAGAAGATAGAAGAAAACTGACCAAACTGTTATGACACATAAACCATGGACATGCACAGAAATCATGTTGGAGTCCAAGGTGGTCACAGTTGGTTTTATTTCAGGGGATGGGGGTTGTTTTTGCAATAGTTGTGTAATTGCAAAAAACACAAAAATAATCCCTGTGCAAAAATTTGCTTGCTTACAGTATAGCCTTACATCATACAGGCATTTGTTTTAAAGAAATAGAACTAGGACTTTCCCAGCTTATGTCTTTTAACATATTGGTGTTTGTTTTAGAAGAAAAGAGCCAGACTTATCTCAGTAATTTCTTGAATAATATTGGTGTTTGTGCTATAGAATCAGAGCTAGATTGATCTCAGCTATTGTCTTATTGGCATTTGTTTTATACAGTTTGAACTAGATTGATTTCAGGGATTGTCAAACCTCACATTAGAGTTAGTTTTACATAAGGAGAGCCATAACTTTCCCAGCTTTTGTCTTGCAGCATAGTGATGTTTCTTCCATACAAGAAGAGCCAGATTTATCCTAACTATTCTCTTAGATCATAGATGTTTGTTTTTTACTGGTAGCTCCAATAAATTTAAAGAAATATAAGCTGTAACTTTTAAACAGTTTTATGTGGATATTTTGTATTTGGATATTTTGTATTTGGATATTTTAAGCAGAAGTTACAGCTTATTTTGCTTTATATCAGTAGTACAAGACTGGATATGTTAATTGACATAGAGAAAGTAGTATCTTGTAATGATGATACACTTCAGGGGTTCTGATTAGCAAAGTGCTCCTAGTGAGCAGCGTTGACTTTGACAGGTCATATTCCTTCAGCAAAGACATTACGAGAAGCAATACCATATAACCAGAAAATTTCGCGAGATACTAATTTTCACTATTTTTGCAAATAATTTGAAAACACGAAAAATGAGTTACCATAAAAATTTGTACTCCAAAATATGGGGACCAAACTAGTATTAATATCATCCCCAACCTGGTTTCTCAATGGGCCATGGATGTCAAGGGGTCAAAACAAGTAGAAATCCAGGGGATTGATGACAAACTCAAATTACGAGTTTGTACAGTTTTAAACCCTTTGATATAGCCCTTGATTTTGTTATGTCAGTGGTTTTACGCATTTGTCAATAGCTAACAAGCAATTATCAGTGTGTGAAAGAATACAGCATATGGTAATCAAAGCCATTGTATGTGTTTGTATTCACTTAATTAGTTTGTTTACATATTTATTTATTGTTTAAAGGTACTTTCACTGGGTCAATGTACATAGTGTTCCTTCCCATGCAACTCATTTATGGCGGGAAGACTGATAAGTGCCACCCGAAATTCTGATTCCACTCTAAATTCCTCGTAACTCATTTCAAAAACCACTGGGCAAATAAGGAAACAATAATTCAGTATGTTGAAAAAACAATATGGCAGTATGTGTCAAATGAAATTGAGGAATGTTATCTGCCACTTGGTCAAAACGCTCTCGTCATTTTCGAATGATTTCAGATAATTTCCATTCATATCTCAAGTCAAAGCATCTCCTTTACTCAACAGTTCCGCCGATTGCACCGACAAGGTACAAACCCATGGATTTGAGCAGAAACAAGTGCAGTTATACATATAAGTAAAGTTTACTATACCCACTTAGTAAACTGATTCACAGAGATGTGGGTATAGCTTGTTGTCTGTCTAGTTGTTTGATGAGATTCGTTTTTATTGAGTAGTTCAAGAATGGTTTTTTTTTTATTGAAATAATGAAAAATTTATTCATGAAAATAAAGATACACTTTTCTGAAACTGAATCGTGAAATTTCATGCTTGCCAAAAATTCTGGTTATAGGGTATACCTACTGTAGTTTATTTGATTTAATGGTCAAAAGCTAAATGTCATTATGGGGCAAGTTGTTTTAAGCTTTAACCACTGGTGAAGCTTACCAATAGTTAAATTTCACCTGACTAAATTTTTAAAATGAGAAGACTTTCAGTCATAGTCTGTGTACTGATTTATAGCGTATGAAACAAGCTTTGTAATGTAATTTAGGTTTTTATACAGAAATCTTAAAAATTGGATATGATTATCTCTAAAACTTTAACTACTGGTTAGCTTAAACAGTGGTTAAAGTTTCAAACAAATGACCCCTGATGTACAGTGGTAGACTCCGTTGAATCGCAATATACATGTATATTGATATTTATTTCATTTCAGACAGTGGAAGGGTCATTCAATCCACTGGAAAATTTAGATAAAACCGAGTCACAAGGTAATTGTTTTCGTTATTGAATTTCTTTTCACTGTTTCTTTGGAATGGTATTTTCTTCAGACATGGAATATAGCTTGATACTCTTCAATGTACTTATTTTAATACATATCAAAATTAGCACAAAAAGAGAAAAATGATAGCTTTATGACACTTAGATGGTAATCCAGTGGAGTTTTTTTGTGTACTTTTTAATTGATACTTTAGCCATTAACAGAAGTGTAATTCTGTCCACAGCTCTAGCTACTCATGATTACATTGTAAAGATTGTGCCATCTGTGTACGAGGACTCGTCCGGCAATATCATGTTCCCTTATCAGTATACCTACTCCTATAGGGTAAGCCTCTTCAAGTACTGTCAGTAGTCTTTACATTTAGTCATCGTTGCTGATTTATAGATCATTGTTCTATTCTTCTGAGTTTAAATTTCTTATTAAGGTTTGGAGTAGTAATATTAAAAAACATTGAAAGTGAAGTTCTTGTGCTGTATATAGAGGTGAACTCCAAGTGCTGCTTTTAACAGTGATATGCTTACAAATTTTTAAAGTCAAAGTCTGTAAAGTGTTGTTAATATTAACAAATCAAACAAATCAAGTACAGTCAAACTTTGATAGGAAATACTTGGCAATATCAGTAGGCTCCAGATTCCCACAATTTGACTTTATGATCACATATTGAAGACATGTGTACTGTATAAACATGTGCCATTATCAATATATAAAAAATTGACAATTATGTTTTAACATAGCATATACTGTTTCTTTAAATGAAATAGTAAGCCTTAGTCAAATTACACCAATTATTATACCTCGTTTGGGATGGGGGGTTTATTGGAATCACCTTGTCTGTGTGTCTGCCTATCTGTTTGTCCAGAAAACTTTAACCTTGGCTATAACTTTTGAACCAAAAGAGATGGGGTCTTCATACTACACATGTGTATTCCCTGTGGCAAAACCTTTCAGTCAATACCAAAATTTTCAACCTTGTGACCTTGACCTTGATTTAAACTTACTTTTGAAAAACTTCAACTTTGGCCATAACTTTTGAATCAAAAGAGATGGGGTCTTCATACTACACATGTGTATTCCCTGTGGCAAAACCTTTCTATTAATACCAAAATTTTCAATGTTGTGATATTGATCTTGAAGTTTGACCTACATGTACTTCTCAAAAACTATGACCTTGGTCATAATTTAAGTACAGTAAGAGAAAAAGAACTTTAACATTTCAGATGTGTATTCCTTTTGACCAGACCTTTCATCTTTCGCTTTTAGTCTGACATTTTATGCCCTTCTCCCACTTTTGATATCAGTAGTTTGTGGGACCTCTCCCACAAATCGCCGATATCAAAAGTGGGAGAAGGGCAGAGAATCTCAGTCTACTTTTCCTTTCATCTCAAAATACATTGTATTTTGGAAAAAACAAACTGTTACAGCACATTTAAATGTTTAGCAGGATAAGACTTACAACTTGTGTAGTTTTCCAAAGTCATGTGATGACTCCTTGTTTGAGTTAAGTCCATTGTTTGGCAAATTTCAGCAAAATTCAAACTTTTTGTCAAAAAACTTGAAAATTATAAGCTCAGGTTTGCAATATAAACCCATTTTAGCTTCTTGTTTGTGTTGTTTCATTCTTGAAATACATTATGCAGGTAACAGCCGTATAGTTAAGGAGATGGTACAATAAAAGTTATTTTTGGCCTAATCCCAAATTTTAGTGAAATTGGTATCCAAACATTCCTTTGGTATTATTTGTTTAGAAAAATGCACGTACAAATCCTTTAGTCTAATGATATTTAATTTGAGATCTGAATTGACTAAAATGATTTTTACATAAAAAAATTGTCATCTACAAAAATATGTATATTACTCTTTGATACAGCTGTGCCTGTTCTATATTTGCATTTTATTCATCAGTTTTGACTACAAATGCAACAAGAGCACTGTGTAATGCATTCAATTGAAGCAGGAAAACATAAGCACTGTGACTTTGAACTTGCAGACATGACCTTGGTTCAAGGTCATGACACATCCCTGGAAACAATCTATGAAATACTATTCAAATTCATACAAGTTTTAAAACATTATAGACCGGACAATAATTTAACTGACATAAGCACTGTGACCTTGACCTTGTAGATGTCACTGGCTCAAGGTTATGTCACATACTTGAGTTCTGGGTAGTAATACTTTAGAATTAAGTCCAGACAAATTTAACCAGATGGACACAAGGCAAACAAGAGACATAAGCAGGACGTAAAATGCCATAACATAATTTGCCCTGTCTGAAGACAGGCGTATAAAAATGAATACAAGTATATAGATGTTCCTGAAGCATTAGGCCAAACTATAGAAAAATAGTAGCATATCACTCATGAACAGTTTCTTGGCTAACTTGTGTTTTGACTAAAAGTAACAAGGGAAATAAAAAGTCTTCAGTACATATAGACACTTTAGTTTGAGGCATTTGTCACTATTTTACTTATGTTTTGCTTTATGAACAGAGATTCTGTAGCCCTTCTCACAAAAATTCTTACGACTAATATTTCTCTTACAAAGAAACTTACGAACTCTTTCCATTTCTCAAAAAAAACTTACAAACTTCGTAAGTCAAATATTGCTCGTAACTTTACAACTGATTAATATCACTTTTAAGTATAAAATTTTTGTCGTAAGTTGAAAGTTACTGTAAGACTATAGAACAAAAAGATTGCTGCGTTTTTATTTTGTTCCATGAAAATTGATGATTAAGAGGAGAACGTGTTTTTACTTTTAGGGATCGATTTAGAGGAACCATACCAAGTCATGTATTCTCTTTAGTATTGTCCCATTATGCCTTGCACTGCCCTGGAGCCCATTTCATCAACATGTGTAAAGTTTCAACAAACAGCTTGATAAAAATTCAATCCAGTTTTGGGTGTATGGGTGTTAAGGAGGCCATAAAAGTAGCATAATAAATTGAATTATCATTAAAATACATCTGAACAAATTGTAATTAAAAATAACTTAGTTTTGGAAATAATTTGTCATTCTATCTGTCTCTTAAACCCTTGATTAAAATTTTGTCATGATTTACACAAATATTCCTTGGGACAAGAACTTTCAGGCAAAGGACACTCAGTCACTTTTATGGTCAAAGTCACCACATACCCTTGAAATGTTGGGAAAGGTCTCATTATAAACTCCCGCAAACAAAGTTTGGAGGGGTATATAGGAATCACCCTGTCCGTCTGTCTCTCTATCTGTTCACCAAACCTTGTTCGGGCCGTAACTTCTCACCCTGTGCACAGATTTCAATAATATTTCACATAATTGTTGCTTAGGATACAAGGGTGTGTCATGACCTTGAACTAAGGTCATAGGTCAAGAAAATGATAGACAGAATAAGTGAAACATTGTCCGGGCCATAACTTCTTCCCCTGTGCATGGATTTCAATAATATTTCACAGAATTGTTGCTTAGGATCCAAGGATGTGTCATGACTTGACACCAAGGTCATAGGTCAAAGGTCAAGGTCACAATTGACACAATTGGTATAACCTTGTCTGGGCCATAATTTCTTCCTTTGTGCACGGATTTCAATAATATTTCACAGAATTGTTGCTTAGGATCTAAGGGTGTGTCATGACCCTGAACCAAGATCATAGGTCAAAGGTCAAGGTCACATTAGACACAATGGGTAAACCCTTGTTTTCATTGATTATACTTCAAAATGTGCTTGTAAGTGGGACATCCATTACACTTATACCAGTGATGTATATGGGATGAATTATTGCATGTTTCAACTTTTTTACCTCGTTGGGTATGGAACAAAATAAAAACACAGCCATATTTGTTTAGTGTAAATTTCAACTTACAACAGAAATTTTATACCCACTTGGTATTAATCAGTCGTAAAGTTACGCAGAATATTTGGCTTACAGAGTTCTTAAGTTTTTTAGTGAAACAGAACGAGTTCAAAAGTTTCTTCAGAGGAGGAATATTAGTCGTAAGTTTTTTTGTGAAAAGGGCTGCTTGTATCATATTTAACACAAATATTCCCTTGGACAGAGACTTTTGAACAAGAATCACTCATAGTCAATTATGCAAGGTCAAGGTCACTCAGCATATATATAATCCCTGAAAATTTGGAAAGGCCTTTATTTCAGCATATTTCATTGACCCATTAACCAGAGTTTTTTTTACACAAGTGTCTCCAGGGTAAGGAGTCTCTTGGGTCAAGAACTTTTGAACAATACCCACTCAAGATCAAAACTTAAATCTTAGAAAAGCCATTATTTCAGGAATTTACTGACATGTAATGATAATTGTAGACAAATATCATTTCTTTGATGCTCCAGTTATACTGATATTCTTGTTCTTTATGCAATTGAAATATGGTAACTGCCATCTATAAGTATATAGCGTCATGTACAGCTATTTGTTGAGTTTGTGTCTTTATATACTATATTTTAACATACAGGAAGTAATGCAGTTTGGCCATGGAGGGCATATGATGCCAGCCATATGGTTTAGATATGATCTGAGTCCCATCACTGTACGCTACAAAGAAAAGTGGAAGCCATTTTATACATTCCTGACGACTGTAAGTGTAACAATCAAATTATTTACATATTGCCTGAATCTTATTTAAGGAATGAATCTCATTTGTTTTTCATTGGATGGAGGTAAACATGTACCACAAAAAAGGACAGAAAACTTATGCATCATACGCAATGCACAATGATGCAGTTTATGGATTCAAAATGTATAATTACAGATTCTTATCTTATAATTGCTTCGTTCATACCGAAACTTTCTGAAAACATTGTTAGTGTCATATTTTATTAGATACAACATAAATATTGTACCACTGTGTCATTAATTCGATAATTCAGAGCATTTTGTATAAGCTGTCACACTGAATTTAGTAGTCAGATTTGAAGGTGAATTTGGGAGTTTTAGCATGACAAATCTAGCATTATCTCCTAGATTAATGTATTGGATTAATGTTTGTAACTTTAATGTACTTGAAAGATTTCAAAGAAATGTGATATGTATTTGGAAAATAAAAAATGCTTACATTGGGTCTAGCATGTTTGGAATGTCAGAATTTGAATGTAAATGGGTGGAGTCAGATACACTGCTGCACTCAATTAAGTGGTCAGATTGGGCCTGAGGTTATAACACTTTTTGAGATCGTTCTCTGTGCTCAAACTCTGATTCCAAGCTCAGATATGAAATCATCTGAAAATATTGAGGTTATAAAACTTCTTTTACTTTGAGCATGTTCTCAAAGTTGAGCATATGCTCAAGAATTTTAAGATTGGTAGTAACTTGCTCATACCCATGTTCAAAACATCTAAAGCCTCTACCAATCTCAAACTCTAGTAGCGATCTCTACTAAGCACATTCTTTGAGTTTGAGTACAGAGTTTGAGTTACGCATGGTAAAAGATTCACAACCTTGGGACTTGAAATACAAGATTATCTTTCAAATAAATTGTTTTATATTTGATTGGTTCGTTGGTTGATTGGTGTTTTACGTTGCTTTCAACAATATTTCAGTTATATTGCGACATGGAAGCAGGAGGTAACCAACCTCTTAAACATAGTGGCGCAACCCAGGAATCGAACCCGGATCGTCTGCGCCGCAAGCCAAGCCCTTAACCACTACACCACGCCTGCCCCTTTTATATTTGAAATATAGCATATATATTTATAAATGAATATATGTTTATTGATAAACAAAAACAATGACAAATGCTTATAAACCAAGTAAAATACTGCACGCATGTATGTATGTGACACAACTTATTGATGAATATCGATCTAGAACAATTGTAGACTTCGAATATAAACAAATGGAGTCAAATACGAATATACATTGGATGTTCTTTCTTTCTTTTCTGTTTCTAATTATTGAAATGAATAGATATTTCAACTAGCACAATATTTCAGTAACTACCCATTTAATGAAATATGTGTCATCAATTAAACAAAAAGATGTGCATTTTACCTGTAGTTCAACAACAATCAGATTCTGTAGATTGTAGTATTTTTGCTGTAGCCTTTTTAATTGAATTATATGAAAATGGTTTTGATAAATTATTGAATGCTGCTTTTGATATGAATGAAATGAGAAAACATATTTATTTCTGTCTAGTAATTAGGTCATTTTATGCCATTGCCCAAAAAAGAGTTTACTTGTATCTGACCCTGCCCATTTATATTTGAACTCTGACATTCCAAATGCACTAAATGTAAGCTTGAATAAACATTAATATGCATATTTTATGTATACATATCATATGTCTTTAGCATTTTTAAGATACATTTAAGTTACAAACATTAATTCAATTCATTCATATTGGAAATAATGCTAGATATATGCTATTCCATCTAGAACCCTCAAATCCACCTTCAAATCTGACTATAGTTCTAATTTTAGTGTGACAGCAGATATATAATGCTTTGAATTATTGAATTAACACAATGGTACAATATTTGTATCTAACGAAACATGACACTAACAATGTTTTAAGAAAATTTCATTGCAAACAAAGAAATAATATGAAAAGAATCTGTAATTATTCGTTTTGAACAAACATTTCTCAAATCTGACTACTAATTTTAGTGAGGGCCTTTTTAATTGCTTTTTCTATCCATTTATTATGCTATTTTGGGAAGGATTGAGTATAGAATTCAGGCATTTACAAATTCTTCAGAACTTCTGCTACCCAAGAAATATATAGGTTTCTGCTTTGTTTTTCCTTAAAATATTATCAATTAATAAGAGAGGGATGCTAGCTCTTAAATTTGATGTGGAGCGGGCAGCAACAATTGGTTTCCGGACTCTAACTCCTACAACTATTTAGGTAAAGTAATGAGACTTTATGTACATATTCCCATGAGCTGAGGATGTGTCCTATTGATTTTGGATCAAAAGGGGAAAGGTCAAAGTCAGGGCCTTGTTGAGTGAAAATAGTTTCTAGGGTATAACTATTCCACCTATTGTTATGTAACTTCACACACATACTTCCATTCAGTCATGGATGTGTCCTAATGGTTTCAGGAAACAGAGATCAAGGTCATAGGGCCTTGATAAATGAATATGGTTTCTGGACTATAACTGTATTTACATTCCACATGTAGTTATGAAATTTCACACTAGGATGTGGCCTATTGTTTTTTAGCTCACCTGAGCCAAAGGCTCAAATGATCTATAGTCATAGTGCGCCGTCCGTCGTCGTCGTCGTCCGTCGTTAACTTTTTCAACTTCTTCTCTGGAACTACATTGCAGATTTGGATCAAACTTTGTGTAAATGATGTACTCAAGGTTCCCTACTAAAATTGTGTTCGAGATCCAGATTCCCTCAGGGATGGATCCAGGGCGGGACCAAAAGTGCCCAAAAGGGTACCCCTCTTCAAACATCTTCTTCTCCAGAACCAGTACATAAATGGGGAAACTAATTGCATTTCAACAATCTATAAAGATGGGTTATTAAAAATTGTGTTCGGGGTTAAGATCCGTCAAATAGAAATTTACACTTTTTTGACCTGTTTCTGGACTTAGTCATTTCAATGAAGTGTCATGTTATTCAGTTAATTGATAT
This sequence comes from Pteria penguin, assembly GCA_035048485.1. Classification (NCBI taxonomy): domain Eukaryota; kingdom Metazoa; phylum Mollusca; class Bivalvia; order Pterioida; family Pteriidae; genus Pteria; species Pteria penguin. The sequence continues at coordinate 10,078,760 of CM068583.1, forward strand.
TGATGATTTTTTAATGACTATTTTGATCATAATTGTGGTAAGGAATATTATTGTAATAGAATTTTGTCATTATCTCAATTTTTGGATTTTTTATGAATTTTTTAAGACTTCCAAAAAAAAAGGGGGGGGGGGTGTTTGGCCATTTTTCACATTTTCAACTTTTTGTACTAAACCACATGAAAGATTTTAATGAAACATTGAATACATGAAGTACTAAAAGTCCTCTATCAATTTGGTAAATTTCATCCAAATTGGTTAACAGATAATGCCACCATGTCTAAAAAGTAGGTCTCACAATGGTACATATACCACTTGGTAATTGAAATATGGAGAGTAGTGGTTCAAATCCAGCTGTGGGAAAAAAATTTTTTTTTTTTTTTTTACACATCCAAATAAGTTTTTAGATGTTTCTCAACACTCAACATATGAAATTAGGAATTTTACGTTTAAGACTTTCAAAAAAAAAGAAAAAAGAGGGGGGGGGGGGGGGGGGGTTGGCCATTTTTCACATTTTCAACTTTTTCTACAAAACTGTTTGAAGGATTTTAATAAATCTTGGTAGAAGTAAGTCACTTATGATCCTCTTCAAAGTCTGTTGTTTTCATCCAGACCTCTTTACAGGTGGCGCCACCATAGTCAAAAGTAGGTCACAAAAGAGTTCCCTCCTTTAACAATATTCTTTTTCATACGGGCTGTATACAGAGTCAAACAGAATGCATAGAAATGATCTAGAGGGATGAGTGAAGACGTATTGTCATTTTGGTTCCCTTCCAAAATCAAATTTTAGAATTTTTTTTGACATTAATTTGGACTTGGTGATTCAATGCAGAAAAGTGTCATATTTCCTAGTTAATTGATAATGATGATTTTTTATGGACTATTGTGATCATAATTATGGTAAGGATTGTTACTTTGAAAGAATTTTGTCAATATCTCAATTTTTGGATTTTCTATGAATTTTTTAAGACTTCCAAATGAGGGTGTATAGGAACAATTCAATCACATTTTTCACTTCTGCTGTTATACCACATGAAAGATATTAATGAAACATGGAATACATGAAATACTAAAGGTCCTCTATCAATTAGGTCAATTTCATCCAAATTGGTTAACAGATAATGCCACCATGTCTAAAAAGCAGTTTCCACAATGGTACATATACCACTTGGTAATTGAAATATGGAGAGTAGCGGTTCAAATCCAAAATTTTTTTTTTCATTTCTTTACACATCTAAATAAGTTTTTAGATGTTTCTCAACACTCAACATATGAAATTAGGCAATTTTAAGTTAGATCTGGACAATATTTGAAACAATTGTTGTTCATGACCCAGACTTGAAATCAGTCAACAAAAGGCCCCACCTAAAGAATATGACTAACTTGTTGCCCAGAATGACTTCTTGCAGAGACAAAGGAAATGCTTAATATCAAAATCACCTGAATGGATGTGCAAAAAAGTGTTGTTTTTTTATTCTAGCCTGAAATAAAATTTGACATATTTTCAACATCTGTGTTGACTTAGTCACATTAATGCAAAAATAAATGAATTCTTCCTTCATGCATGACTGATTAATATAGGTACTCAGATGAGCGATATAGGCCCACTTGGGCCTCTTGTTAGATTCAAAGATCAAGGTCATAGCCAAAAAAAAAAAGGTATAAAATGTAGGGTATTGAACATTTTGCAAATCAGGATATTGCATCTTGGATGCAACATTCTTGTCTTTTTTATGGCCTTTGGCTCAGGTGAGCTATAGTCATAGCGCACCGTCCATCATCCATTCGTCATAAACTTTTCACATTTTTCACTTCTTCTCAAGAACCACTGAACAGATTTCTATTAAGCTTGATAGGAATAGAGTACTCATGTTCCCCTACAAGTGGTGTTGTTTTTTTGTCCCAATCCGTCAACAGGTGGCACCACCTCAGACAGAAGTAGGTCACTGAGGGTATCCTCCTTTGACAAACTTCTTCTTCAGACCAGGTGCATACAGAGACCGAATGCAAAGGAATGATTTAGATGGATGTATGAAGAAGTGTTGCTATTTTTGGTTATGTTTTGAAATCAAATTTCTGACGTTTTTTCGATATTTTTTTAAAAAGTTTTTGTAATTTCAGTGCAGAAAAGAGTCATGTTTTTCAGTTAATTGATATTGTTGATTTTTTATGGATTATTTTGAAGCCGGCATGGCCTAGTTGTATCACACCGGACTCCTGATCGGGAGGCCGGGTTCGAGTCCCGCTCTGGCCATGCTGGTGTCCTGTCTTTTGGATGAGACAGTAAAAACCGTGGTATGCATGGCACATTAAAGATCCCTCACTGCTTCGCGTGGGTCCGTTGCAAAGGTCAAAATTTGTATGCCCCGCATCAGGCAGATACCATATACCATATATTTCACCATATACGTGAAATATTCGTGGTGTGACGTAAAACAAAAATCAATCAATCAATCAATGGACTGTTTTGAACCACATATTTCAGGTACAGGTTCCTCACAACCAATGCTTTCATTTTGAATTCTGACTTAGATATTTGACCTACTTTACAAAATATTAACCTGCCTGTTTCAATACTTATATTTAAAATCCATATAATAGCTTAATTAACTTTAAGAAGTCTTCACATGTAAAAGATCCATCCATGTAAGACAGTCTGTCCATCAATTTGAAAGTACAAGTAACATAAACAGTAATATCAAATAGAAACGAAAACTCCATTATGTTAAAATGAAATTACCTACTTAATTTTGAAAAATCAGGACAGCCAACCCTGAAAACTTTCAGTCCTTTGATTATATGTTTATCTCTATTTCAGATATGTGCAATTGTTGGAGGAACATTTACTGTGGCTGGAATAATAGACTCCTGTATATTTACTGCTTCTGAAATATTCAAAAAAGCAGAATTAGGAAAATTGACATGATTATCAAGAACAAATTCATCCTATTCATTAAACTTTAATAATAAATTCATATATTCAAAAGAATAATGTAGATTATCAACTCCATGATAAGGTAGGTCAGGTACTGTGTCAGGTTTTCTCTTTTCTACTAATATATTTTTAAGCATGTTTGTTTAGTTAGTATATAACATTTACTTTGCTTGGTAAAAGTTTCGGAGTTCTTGTCATGGAATTAAACTATTAAAATGTAATGGAAGAAAATTTAGAATTGTAATTATAAGGGCCCTGCTTCATAAGAGGGCGCCGTATAGTAATCACTCTGTCTTTCTGTCCATCTGTCTGTCAGCAAAAACTTTTAACATTGGCCATATCCAATGCACTGTCACAAGTAGAGCTTTCATAATTGGCATTTATGTTCCTTATGACAAGACCATTCAATTGGTATTAAAATTTTGGATCATGTAAACTTAAATGTGACATTTGACCTGCATTTGAAAAGCTTTAACATTGACCATAATTATTGAACCGTTAGAAGTAGGGCTTTCATATTTGGCATGTGCGTGCATTCCTTATGACAAGACCTTTCTGCTGGTACCAAATTAAGATGAACTGACACCATTTGAATGAGAACCCAGGCAAGAAGTAACATGTTGGACCTTTGGCCACTTATATCATGTAAAATATGAAGATCATCTATTTCATTGTCATCTATCATAACAGGGAAATGTCCAGCATTATAACATGTATCATTTCTCACAATTCTTTAAATTTAAAATATACATTGATACAGGTTATTCACATGAAGTATGCAATGCCTGAAATCTACTACTTCTTCAGTAATTTGCATACTCACAGTATGGGTTGATATTCAGCTATCCACCAAAAGATGAGTTTTGCCATTAGAGGCAGGAATAGATAAATGAAATAATCTTTGCATCATGAAATAGGTATTTCCTTGGGCAGACTGGGGCATCATCTCAAATGCTGAGCTTGATTTCCAGTACTGGGAATTCTTTGGATTGCAAGAGTGTATGTATTGAAAAACAGACAGGGAGCTTTGGAGTGTCTGTGATCACACAAACTTCCTCCACTAGTACATTCTACATGATTCCTGAATGAAAGTAGAGTATTCCCAGGTTTGTGATGGAAACATCAGAAAAAGATGTGCAGTATGAAGTCCATTGTAGTTTCGTATTGTACGTACCTGAAAAAATACTAAGGATTTGAACAGTAACATTACTTTATCACTCTTGAGATACTGTTCAATCTCCTCCAGAAGCAGGAGCATGTCAATACTTTATTAGTCCCCTGCTGGTGAAACCAGAGGGGTCTATAGTGGTTGTTGTATGTCTGCCTGTCTGTCTGGATGATTTCCACATGATAAATTGAGTTAGGATGGACCAATGTTTATGTGACTTCACAGTGATAGATTTTTTGGAGTACTGGCATGGGATTATGTAGAGTGCTGGCATGGGATTATGTCTGAGGTGAACAGGTAAATTATGTAGGTCTCTGATGCTAAAAATAGATTTTTGGTTTCCAGATGATGGCTCAAAAAAGGATAGATCAGTATTGATGAAACTTCACAGTGACACAGTGATAATTTATGAAGAGTTAAGAGTGACCAATTTAGTTGACATTTTATATAATAACCTTTTTTGCCAATTTTACATGATGTAAGGGGCACTACCGGACAAATACAAAATTGCCACTTAGATTTGTGTCAGATTACTGTGACGTCACATTCCAAGCGTTAACGTCATAATGAAAATTCTTGCAAAAAATTGTTTGTCCGGCATTAGACCCCTTACACCATTTAAAATAGGAAAGAGGTCTATTGGTTTAGTAACACTTCTAGTGTGGATTGTATTTGGGTCCAAAAGGTCAATTATTTAGGTCACTTGATTTTGAGTTTCCAGACAATAGTTTCAGTTAAACCCTCCTATAGTATTGTATCTACCAGTAAACTAACATATCGACCAAAAAATAAAATCGTATGTGGTGGTTACTGGCTCACAATTGTTAATTTTGTATGTGTTGTTGCAACCAATTAAAACATTTGCCTAAAACACTGATGATGGCAGGGGATGAGCGTTGAATGCAACACTGACTGTACGCTTGTATTTATAGGAAAAGAAGGTTACAATATATACTTGCTGTTTAAAATTCTCTCAATCTGTGAATCAACGATAAACAGGTTTATCTCAAAAAGCACCTTCAATTTGTACCTAAATCATTTCTTACTACTAATGTAAAAAAAATTGTGTTTTGTCGGCTAGCATTTTTCAATGGTACACCCCTTCATACCATATGTGTCATAAGTTGTTGATAGTAAGATTGTTGATAGTAAGATCGCATGATCAAACTTCTAAAGAGGATTTGCTAAATTTTATAATGACGCTAATGTTGTCAGATATTACATAAATGCCACATACCAGTAAAACAAGACTTTCTCTAACTGGCTGTTTCAGCTAATTCAACTAACTTTTGCTGTTCCTCTTAGAGAAAGTTTATCTTTTGCAGAAAGCAAATTTTCTTTCATTTTACACCAAAACAAGTTGAAAATGTTTTGCAGCACTCAGTGCATAAACTTGGGTCTCTTACCAAAAAAGAGTTGTAAAACAGGATGTGGGCATTGATGAGGGCATTTTTAAATGTAGGTCAGAGTTCATGGTCAACGTCACAAGATAATGAATAATGGCAATAATGAAAAGGTTTTGCTATAAAGAGTGCACATTTCTCCTATGCTTAAAAATTTTTTAATTGTAAAAGGCATATGTTCAAGGATTTTATAATTAGGTCAAATGTAGGTCAAACTTGATGGCCAAAGTCATGGAATATGGTGTCCTAATATGGAAATGTCTCATCACAAGGAATACACATTTGAAATACCAAAGCTCTAACTCCCATATTTGAAAAGTTGTGGGCAAGGATTAATGTTTTGAAGTGTAGTAACTAGTTAGAACAGAAATATTTAGGTCAAAGGTCATGAATTATGGTACCAATGGAAAAGTTTTGCTACAGGGAGCACACATGAAATATGAAAGCACTGACAGTTATGAGTGAAAACTTATTACCAATGTTACAGAGAAGATACAGACAGACAAAACAAAAAACAATATCTGTGGACATAAAAGAAAAATTCTGACTTAGTCTCTCTCACTCATTTTTGTTTCATTTTCTTGATTTTTAATCCATAGAAGCAGTTGAGTATTCATTTGCTGTATTCTTTTAGAAATTATGTATTTCCAAAGTTGTTTAAAAATGTATAGATAAATTGTGTTTTATTTTCCTCAAGTTCCATGTACTAAAATCCTTAAGGTTCATGATTCAGAGTTTACAGTCATTTATCAGTGGACAAAATGCAGGTAGCAAGTGAATATATATGTATGTCTATTTGCAGTTTTTTCTGGAAATCATTGGCTTGTGATTGAGCAAATTGTGCTCAGGTTAGCACTGTGAGGTCCACTTGGACCTATGGATTTTAGATCTCATAATAGGATTGCTTTATATTTTAAGATTTTATTGACTGTTAATTTATCTTTGCCATTTAATTGGTGCTATTTCTGTTACATTCCTTGAAACTTGATTCAATTCAAAAGTGTCATGCAGTAAAAATTCTCATGTGTATTATGTTATCTTGACATTCTTTTTTGTTTTACAATTCAATAGATTGTGCTACTTTTTTAATTTTGCATTATAAGAAAACCAGAAGCTACCGGTGGATTGGAGCATACATTGCATTTTCAATACAACACCTTGCCCATTAAAAGTAAAGGATACATGAGCTTACATTATCATTAAAGCTCATTGTATTTTATTATGCTCCCCGAAGGGAGAGCATATAGTCGCCGCTTTGTCTGTCTGTTCGTCCGTCCACCCGTCCGTCCGAATATTGTGCGAAGTGTAACACAAAAACTAAGATAGGTATCAACAAGAAACTTTATAGGTAGATAGATCTCAATGAGGAGAAGTGCAGTGTGCAAGAACCGTAACTCTATCTTGCATAATTTAGGAGTTATTGCCCTTTGTTATTTTTCATACTTAAATGTTGTCCGGAGCATAACACAAAAACTGTAAGAGATATCAACATGAAACTTTATTGGTAGATAGATCTGTATGAGGAGAAGTGCAGTGTGCAAGAACCGTAACTCTATCTTGCATAATTTAGGAGTTATTGCTCTTTGTTATTTTTCATACTTAAATTTTGTCCAGGGCATAACATAAACTATAAGAGATATCAATATGAAACTTTGGTAGATAGATCTGTATGAGGAGAAGTGCAGTGTACAAGAACACATCCAGCCTGTGTACTTCAGTGATCACAGTGCCATTTGGATTGGGGCGAAGTATTACTTTCCCTAAGTAAAAATATAGAAGTTTAACCATATATTTTTTCTCGTGATTAAATACTCATTACATTAAAAACTTAGAATTTTTATGCTGGATAGGTCTTCTTGATTTGATGTCCAGAAACGTACATTTTGTGATATTCTGACAGCAAATACTTCTATGACAAAAAAAATAAAATAAGCCTCTAATACATCCTTGCTGCCCTCACATATTTTTTGCTTTATAAAACTGTATTACTATTTATATATACAGACATATTTGAAAAAAAATATCCCTTTTACAATTAGCCTTCATTCGGGGAGCATCCATCGGTTCTACCAATTCTCTTGCATGGAATTAGATCAAAATTTATATTACATATATTTTTGCTTGATTATGGGTATGTCTTGTTTTGAAGAAAAGGTATGCCCTACTCTGTTCTGCATTTTTTTGTATTTAAAGTTCATTTCTATACCATGTTGCCTCGGACTTCAAAGGAGTAAATATTATCCTTACTTTTTATGCAAGATCAAGGTTATTAATTATTCTTTTTTTTAGACTTTTAAGATCATACTATATAGATAAGGAATGGGGATATGTGGGTGTTTTATACTCCTAATTGTTGCTCATTACATGAGAGTTTGGCCTTAATGTCATATGTTGATCCACAGTGGTCATGCTTATTCCTCAATATTCATGTTACTGTATCCTGTTGTATGTATGATCATTATTACACAATGTTTGGGGAGTGTGTCTCATCCAAAACTCCTGTCCTTATCATAGAGGTTATTATTGTCCAGTGTTAACAATAATTGTCTGAAGCAAGTCATTTACATGTATATCAAAGAGCTCATTTACATACATGAACCATCATTTACACCAGAGGTAATGTTAGTACCTAACATCAATATCTACTTGAAGAAATTATATTCCATCATTATTATCGCATAAAATAAATGAAATACAACAACAATGCTTTACAAAACTTCCAGGATTTTAGATTTTATGTAGTCAATGTAGATAAATCTTGTCACATTTCAACTTTTGATCATTATTGTCTAAGATTTTAGAGCAAAAAAATATCATTGCAAGAAGAATGTTTGAAGAGATATGAAAGTTCTTTTTTTTTTTTTTTTTTTAAATAATGATTAATAACGGTGATGGAATATCAAAGTTTGATATAATTTTTCTTTGAATTGAATTCTTGAATCGTATTATAAATAAAATATATAAAACTAATAGCTGTTCCTATTCTTGGTATTTTAAGTGCTCCAAATTGATGTGTGTGTGTGTACCCTGTCTCTTTTCGTATAATTTTTAACTGATTTTATTGTAATAAATGCCATTAGAAAGGAATTGAATGGCAAAATGATGTATAGGATTTCTGGCAAATTTTTAGCTCACCTGAGCCAAAGGCTCATGTGAGCAATAGTCATAGTGTGCCGTCCGTCGTTGTCGTCGTCCGTCCGTCGTTAACTTTTTCACATTTTCGACTTCTTCTCTGGAACTACTTTGCAGATTTGGATCAAACTTTGTGTAAATGATGTACTCAAAGTCCCCTACTAAAATTGTGTTCGGGATCCAGATTCCTTCAGGGGTGGATCCAGGGCGGGGCCAAAAGTGCCCAAAACGTTACCCCTCTTCAAACATCTCCTCCAGAACCAGTACAGAAATGGGGAAACTAATTGCATTTCAACAATCTGTAAAGATGGGTTATTAAAAATTGAGTTCGGGGTTAAGATCCGTCAAATAGAAATTTACGCTTTTTTTGACGTGTTTCTGGACTTAGTCATTTCAATGCAGAAAAGTGTCATGTTTTTCAGTTAATTGATATTGATGATTTCTTAATGACTATTTTGATCATAATTGTGGTAAGGAATATTATTGTGAAAGAATTTTGTCATTATCTCAATTTTTGGATTTTTTATGAATTTTTTAAGACTTCCAAAAAAAAGAGGGGGGGGGGGGGGGGGCATTTTTCACATTTTCAACTTTTTCTACAAAACCACATGAAAGATTTTCTTCTTCTTCTTCTTCTTCCAATACGAAGTGTACTCAAAAGTTGAGCGTTATACTTCATGTTTTTTCATACTTTTAATGAAACATGGAATACATGAAGTACTAAAGGTCCTCTATTTCATCCAAATTGGTTAACAGATAATGCCACCATGTCTAAAAAGTAGGTCTCACAATGGTACATATACCACTTGGTAACTGAAATATGGAGAATAGCGGTTCAAATCCAGCTGTGGTCAAAAATTTTATTTTTATTTCTTTACACATCTAAATAAGTTTTTAGATGTTTCTCAACACTCAACATATGAAATTAGGCAATTTTATGTTTAAGACTTCCAAAAAAAAGGGGGGGGGGGGGGTTGGCCATTTTTCACATTTTCAACTTTTTCTAGAAATAAGTCACTTATGATCATCTTCAAATTCTGTAGTTTTCGTACAGACCTCTTTACAGGTGGCGCCACCATAGTCAAAAGTAGGTCACAAAAGAGTTCCCTCTTTTAACAATATTCTTTTTCATACGGGCTGTATACAGAGACAAACAGAATGCATAGAAATGATCTAGAGGGATGAATGAAGATGTATTGTCATTTTGGTTCCCTTCCAAAATCAAATTTTAGAATTTTTTGTCGACATTTCTTTGGACTTGGTGATTTCAATGCAGAAAAGTGTCATATTTCCTAGTTAATTGATAATGATGATTTCTTATGGACTATTGTGATCATAATTATGGTAAGGAATGTTTTGTCAATATCTCCATTTTTGAATTTTCTATGAATTTTTTAAGACTTCCAAATGAGGGTGTATAGGAACAATTCAATCACATTTTTCACTTCTGCTGTTATACCATATGAAAGATTTTAATGAAACATGGAATACATGAAGTACTAAAGGTCCTCTATCAATTTGGTAAATTTCATCCAAATTGGTTAACAGATAATGCCACCATGTCTAAAAATTAGGTCTCACAATGGTACATATACCACTTGGTAACTGAAATATGGAGAGTAGCGGTTCAAATCCAGCTGTGGTCAAAATTTTTTTTTCATCTCTTTACACATCTAAATAAGTTTTTAGATGTTTCTCAACATATGAAATTAGGCAATTTTAAGTTAGATCTGGACAATATTTGAAACAATAGTTGTTCATGACCCAGACTTGAAATCAGTCAATAAAAGGCCCCACCTAATGAAAATGACTAACTTGTTGCTCAGAATCACATCTTGCAGAGACAAAGAGACAAATGCTTAATATCAAAATCACCTGAATGGATGTGCAAAAAGTGTTGTTTTTTATTCTAGTCTGAAATAAAATTTGACATATTTTCAACATTTGTGTTGACTTAGTCACAGTAATGCAAAAATAAATGAATTCTTCCTTCATGCATGACTGATCATCTAGGTACTCAGGTGAGCAATATAGGCCCACTTGGGCCTCTTGTTGAAAGATTAAAAAGGGGAGGGGATATGCTTTTAGCATATAATGATGCTTTGATAGACATGTAAAGGTCGTAAGTCGTAGACGTAAAACTCAACCCTTCTCCTGAACTATTGAAACAATTTTTAAAAATATTTTGTAGGAATGAAGTACTGAAAGTCCCTTACAAATGTTGCTTTTTTCAACCAGATCTGTCAAGACATGGATCCTGGGCTGGATGACAGGCCCCAAATATTACCCGCCTTTGAGAATTACTTCCTCACACTAGCTTCATAGATCTTCACATTGAATGTAGATATGGAAGGGTGTCTTAAAAAGTGATGTTGTTTTTGGTTCCCCTCCAAAGTCAAATTTTGGATTTTTTTTTTAAACTTCTGTTTGAACATAGTCAATTATTTCCACCCAATACAGAGAAGCAATAATGCATTTATACAAACATTTATTTTAAAATTCTATTTCAAGGCTTATATGAAAGTGTTATGAGAAAATTTTGTATTTTAGATGAACTTATGTTATACCCCAAGGCATCTACACTAAGAAGTTTGGGTTACCTCAGTATTGGACAAAGTACTTCTGTCAGAGTTACCAAACTTGTATCAGAAGTTCATCTTTAGATAGTGAGATGGGCCCATGCATCAGATACTGCAGCTGACCTACTTTTTATACGCCTGTCTTTATGGGGACATATAATGGTATGGCTCTGTCTGTCTGACCTTGTGGGCAGGATACAAACCAAACTGTTGGGGCTAAGACTGTCGAACTTGGTACCTTTACTCCTTATGCCAAGACAGATGCCTATTGTTTTTCAAGGTCAAAGGTCAAGGTCATACTACTTTGTAGGAAACCATTGTGGGCAGGATACAGATCAAACCATTTGGGGCTAGGACTGTCAAAGAAAGACACTTGTTGATTTTCAAGATCAAAGGTCAAGGTTGTAGTACTACTTAGTAGGAATGACCTTGTGGGCAGATGCAGACTTAACCTTTAGGGGCAGAACAAAAGAGGCCGCTTGTTTTTCAAGGTCAGAGGTCAAGGTCATAGTACTACTTATTAGGATACATTGTAGACAGGATAAACGGGTAGCCAAAACCATTGGGGCTAGGACTTTCAAACTTGGTCATTTACTCCTGATGTCAAAACTTAGCACACTTACTCCTCATGCCAAGACAAAGACGCTTATTGTTTTTCAAGGTCAAAGGTGAAGGTTGTAGTACTACATGTACTTGGTAAGAAAACCTTGTAGGCAGGATACAGAATGAACTATTTGGGATGGAACAAATTAAGGGGAATTGTTTCCATGCTTCAAAATCCTCCCCTTCAAACTAAGCAACGGGCGTATTATGCCACGCTAGGTGTTGCTCTTGTCCGCTTGAGTAACTCAGTTAAGAAGTTTAGGGTATTTCAGGATTGTATAATGTACTTCATGTCAGAGTGACCAAACTTGCTTCAATTTTTCATCTTAGGATATCAAAATGGACCTATACATTAGATGCTGAATCTTACCTGTTTTTCCATGCGAGTGACTCCTTTAACGAAGTTTGGGTTAGCTCATTAGTGGACAAATGTGTCTCAGTCCTATATACGCATATTTGAACAAATTTAAATTTGCTACATTTTTAAAGTAATATTTTATGCTGTATAATTGCAAAATGAACTTCCTACAATGAAAATCAAATACTGCCAGTGAGGTAAGCTATGTACTCTTTGATTACCATATTTTTTATTTTCTGTTTTAGATATAGGCCATTTTTGGCATTTTGAATATTAACAACTCAAACCACACTGGAAGCAAAAAGTGTAGTTATTTCTTTTAAAGCCCAAACAAGTTTTTGCAGTGTTAAATAATTTATATTTCCACATTTTTAAGGCGTCGAGCATTTGCTCGACAGTCTTCTAGCTATCGTAAAAATTTTACCTCTGCACCGCCTTTTTAATTCACGTAACAAAGTAGTACCTTCTTTAAAGTACTTAAAGTAGTAAAAGTTCTTGCAAAACCGGCTTTGTTATCCTTGTTATTGAAATTTCATTGCACAGAAAAAGGTTTAAGCATACTAGGTCTGCTTAACTTAAATTATCAATATATTGCCCTAAAACATGTATTATTCTGTCGCTTGTAGTGTGTGTGTTGAAATATTCATTCGCTGATTATAAATTACAATCGCACATCATGGGAATTTTTCCAAATATGGGGAAGACCACGTGACATATTGCCTTATTTGGAGAAATCGTTGTAGAACGCTTATAAAACACGCGATCAAGGCCTAATTTGACATTAAGCGCCAATATGGAAACCGATTGCGCGATCTTCGAAACATATGTAATAATATAAATAATATAATAATAATATATGTAGATATAAATTTCAGTCTAAAAAAGAGCAAATAAAATATTTCATAGAATCTTAAATATAGACTGGCGATGCGTATCACAAAGATATCTAGACAGGTGACCAATAATTCATAACGAGGCTGACCTAGGTCAAGTGACGCGTTCTCTGTTATTTTTATCTCACTGGATTTCGTTTTGTTTCATTCATTTAAGCTAGAATCAACAAATATCGACAAAATTAATTACTTCCTCAAGACTAAACATCACGAACTTCTCGTAAATCACATCAGGTACTGTATACCTATGCTGTGTATGCTACTGCAGACGAATTTTAAAAATATCTACACGCAGTGTGTACAGCTTCTTATCTGTCCTTACCGTGTGTGCTATAAATAACACTTGCTGGACAGGGAATAGCCTCTACAAAATGGCGGTGGTCACTTGTCTCTTCGCGCAGCGATAGCAAGCAAGAGCAGGTAACTCCAGTCTATCTTAAACAAGCATAGCTTTTTAAAAAGTTTAGGTTGCAGTCGGAATAGCATTAAATGATCAAGATGTTGGTCACAAAGCCAAATAGCTTTAAGTAAATGGGAAGTACTTGTTCTTGCGCAGTTGTGAATTTTCCCGCTAAAATTTCTAAAGCCAGGCCTCATTTTTTCCTTATTAGGGAAGTAGCATGTATATATATCATATGGTCTTCCACATATCTGGAAAAGTTCCCACGAGGGCATAAAAATGGCAGCCGAGAAATGTTTCAAATCGCCTACAAAATTTAATGCGGATGTAAAGGATGATAGCATGGATTAAGACAGAATTTAAGATTGAATGCATGAAAAATAAATTACGTAGCACTTGCATGTGAAGATTTTATTCCAAATCAACCGATAAAGTGCGATTGTGATGCACAATCGGCTTGCGTCATTACGGCGAACGGCATGGCGTTGTAGCCCTTACACGTGCACATACAATAAACGACCGAATAATAACTAGGGTGTTTGGACGATATATAGAAACTATTGGTCCTAGTGTCAGTGTTAGTAGCGTTGACAAAAACAGTAATCTACACCATATTTTACAACAACAGCTCCTCTAAGTCCGCCATCAGTTTTGTTGCCATTCCCAAGCACATCCTTGGGTTATTCATACTGCTACATATGTATTAAAAAAAAAAAAACTGGTCCAAAGCTCGTAGAAGTCCCGATAGATGTCCGTCATCGAATCTTTATCACCAAAGAAATCATCATTCCTGCTGGGTCTCGTTATTGTCCAGTTCATCTTCAGGGATCCATAAATGATATTAAAGTTGTATACCCTAAAATTCGATATAATTTCAAAAATTAGAGCATGTAAAACAAAAACTGTATTTTTCTCATATGGCTGAAGTTATTAACTTTGCGTTAATAACATCTTTTGTTGCTTCAAACCTTCAGAGATATCAAAATAGAAATAAAATACTTCGTAAATAAAGAGGGTATTCCATAAATACAACAGTAACCTGACCTCACGCATGCGCAGTTTAATCAAAACAAAAACGATAAATGGAGACTCCAAAAGCAAACAATTTCATTAAATACTAACTTTAACAGACTTGAATACAGATTTTTAAAGTTACCCGTCAAGTTTATTTACCTCGCCCTCCATGATGCGACTTTCGAATTAGATCACGTGATAAGTTGGTTGTAAACATTCTGTTTACAAACATCGCTTTTTAGACAGCTGTATCTCACTTAATACAACGAATTTGATCACAACCTTTGCAAGGGCCTTTTTGAAATATGTTTTAGGCTTATATATGTATTCAAAACAGTTTAGAATAAATTTACATATAATATGCGAACGTAGGGTATACAGCTTTAAGCCAGTAGCAGAGAAAACAACTCTGAGCAAAACTACCATCACACAGCTAATCAGGCTTCTTAGAGAGGAGGTGATCAGACAGGAGCGCACAAGACTAGACTTCAACACACTTTCTGACTCGGAACATATGCACCTATTAGGTATCACACGAGAGTCTTTTGTGGATATGGAACATTACATTGAGGGAAGGGTGAGAGCCACACCAGCGAGGTTACTTCGGACAAGTTTGGCTATTTTCTTGATGAAAATACGAGGGGGAGAATCGAACAAGGTATTGTCAACGCTATTCAATGTTTCGAAGTCCAGTGTCCGTAGATGCATTAAATCTGTGCGGTCAGTTTTGATGTCGGGTGAGTTTGTACGAGAAAACCTTGACTTTCAGCACATCACACGAGAAAATGTGATTCAACACCATACAAGGGAGATAGCCAAGACCCTCTTCAGTGAGATTCCAGACCGCCAAGTTATCCTCGTGTTAGATGGGACTTATATCTACATTAACAAGAGTGGGAATTTTAAGTTCCAGAGACAGTCTTTTAGTTTGCACAAAGGAAGACCACTTGTAAAACGTATGGTGATAGTTTCTACGACCGGCTATTTGTTCTCGGTATTGGGACCTTACTTGGCCAAGAATAATGATGCGTCTATTCTTAACCATATTCTGAAAACCAACGTGGAGGACATACGGGGTTGGGTTCAGGAAGAGGACATATTCATCGTGGATCGTGGTTTCCGTGATTCCACCGATTATCTAGAGCAGCTTGGGATCAAAGCTGAGATGCCAGCGTTCATGACTCGAGGGGAGCGTCAGATGTCCACAGAGGATGCAAACACAAGCCGTCTTGTCACCAAGGTATAAATACAAATACTATAAATGTATAATATACATGTCTTAATACATGAGTGGAAATATGTAAGAATGATGAATTCTTTTAAAAGTGACCATTTCACATAACTTGATCTAATATCACAATTATAGTATGTATACATGAACGCATAGCATTGTGAAAAAGATGTGTTTGTGAAACACTCTGCCCCCGGTGGCAACAACGTCCAAAAGGCTATTTTTAGCGCAAAAGTCACGGTCAAGATCACAAGGTCATCAAACTTGGTGTCAATTAAAGGGCTTTATAGTAGAATATGCATGTCCAATAAGAAGTCTCTATCTCTCACTGTTCAAAAGATATGGCAAAGATTAAAGTTGACAATAAACAAACAAACAGACAGACAGACAGACAAACAGCAAAAAAAAAAGGGGGGGGGGGAAGAAACAATATGTGCCCGACCATTCGATCCTGGTGCATAAGAATCACAATGCACCACAATTATTTCATCTAACTTTGTTTTTAAAATGCTTGTCACATTTTATTTTACAGATCAGGTGGGTTGTAGAATCCGCGAATTCTAGAATCAAGCAGTGGAAATACCTCGGTCGCATTCTGCTATCAAACCAGATTCCATATATTGGCGACTTTGTCAGAATTGTGTGGCGCAATTTGTAACAGGTAGGGACTTTCTATTCATAACTGAGTTGTAATACAAGCTATAGTCAGACTTTCGTCCCGGCCAACTGGTATCAGTACCTTTGTTACGCGGTATGAACTCATCTTGGGACAGGCTTGGTGTAGTTGTTAAGCGCTTGTCTTACGGCGCCCACGATCCGGGTTCGATTCCCGGGTTGCGCCACTATGCTCCTAGCAACCGCCGACGCCGGAAGTGGGCATGTCTAATGAACCAAATCAATTTATAAAGCTATAATATGCTTTCAACGACCAATCAAATTTCTTGTTTCATAAGAAATGAAATTATAATAATATAATCACTTTGTTTTCTTTTTCTTTTTTAACTATTAGATATTTGAAACCATTGTCCAGTGCCCCGTCCGACGAAGACCAAACCATCGGATGCAAAATGTTGCATTTGTCTAGACAAGTCAACATGCTGAAAGATTATGTAGAGGAGAACCATCTGGATCGTAGGTCAGCATGTTGGAAACCTGTGGAGGACCTGGAGGATTTCCCTCGACTTGATGAGGAACAGCTACGTGCCTTAACATGCGGGACTTACCAGCTTCGACTGAGTCCAAATTATGCTCAGGAGCACTTGGAAGGGGACTGTATCATCCAAATTCATAAGGAAGAGCCTAGTTTACTTCGTGTTCGTCTTCAGAGCCGCCATGTATCATCCAAAATGTATAAACTTTGGATCCGTTATGATGAGGCCAGTATCAATGCTTGGTACTGCAAGTGTAGGGCCGGAGCCAGAGTCGTAGGGATGTGTGCGCATGTAGCGGCTATTGTCTGGTATGTCGGCCTCGCCAGGCATAGAAACCAAGACTCTTGTATCGGCGTTCGAAACTGGGGGGACTTTGTGGAGGATGCAGCAAATATCCCACTTGCTGTCGACGAGTCGGATAGCGATGACTCTGACGGAGGGAGCGGTCCGGAAGAGTGAATTTGATTTGAATACTATAGTTGCGTTAACGTGTGTTATTTGGTCATTAGCTGACGTAGTAGTTATATACAATTACGTGTACTTTACTCAGTTTGATTCTGACTTCGAGCATTATAATGACGTGGTAACTCGGGATATAATGTATATTATCACTCATCTTAATTTGATATAAGGTTTAGCTTTCTTTACACAACAAACGTATTACAAGTATTGTCATTCCCCAACGTTCATTCCAAGAATAAACAAGTATTCTATTATGTTTATATATCGTCATAATGGCATACTTTTCATTCGTAAAATCAAACGGTACAGAGTGACATTATATTTGTGTAGCTTAACTATAGGTCTACAGCGATAACTTGCCCATTTTTATAAACACGACGAGTCTAACTTTTATCATAACAGGGGAGACAGTTTTATCATGAACAAATATTCCTAAAAGGTATATTATTACTTTGAATGATTTTCGCCTCAAGTTCATAGTAGCGGCGGTGGTGTAGAGGAAGAATACACCAGTTACCACATAGACTTTTATCAGGATGACCATTTAAATGATTATTGGTATATATTTGTTAAACACCCCTATAATTTGATAATGGAATCTTTGTTTTGGTTTTTTTAAAGCCCGGATGAGCACAGTTATCGCTGTAGACCTATACAAGTAATGTTATATAAAAAATTCAATTAACAATATAGCTGGCATTTTATGCCCCGGCCTGAAAGGTGTGCTGGGGGCATTTAATATTTGGATGCACATCTGTTCGATTGTCTGTCTGTTCAGTGTCAAGGTTGGGCCGGTTAACCACATTGAGCGGCTACGGCCAAGTCAACTGACCGTCCATTTAGAGTTCTGCCTTATATGGGCTTTGTTCGTTGGGGGGGGGGGGGGCAAACTATGTTTCACTAACACATTTTGTTAATCCAGAGCATTTGTTACTGCATGCGCAGTCTGATTCAAACCATATCTTTATCCCGCTTCTCTATTTGTCCCATCCGCAATGGAACAAATAGGGAAGCAGAATAAAGATACGGTTTATATCAGATTGCTGCATACGGAAACAACAACCTCGCATGTACATGTATTATTCTTTTATTAATTGTTATCAGTTATTTATTGATATAAACGTCGATTTGAAAATTTGAAATTGTGTATTTGTCATTATGCACAATGGACGATGGTGTTTGGTATCTTGAAACAAATGTGTTTGCTTGCTTAACGTCACAGTCGACGATATTTCAGTTACATAGGTATTATATCACTGCCAGGAGACTGTCCTTTATATGGTCATTGTAAGAGACCAGACCGCTCGACTGGATTTGATAACTGCCTAGAACACAAACAGCGACATTAACAATAACACAACTGAAGCAGTCAGAAACTATTGTGAAATGAACAACAAAGTACTAGCAGAAGATGTTTAAACAGGGCGAAATAGGGACGGTTAACCCATTGAAATCTTCCTCTATCCATGTATATTCTAACGTACTTCCCTATTGGATCGTATGTTGGATTATATTTTAATCTATATTTTGTAAGCCGGCGTAGCCTAGTGGTAGCGCGCTCGTATAGCAGTATGGAGGTCTGGGTTCGAGTCCAAACAATAAATAAACTAAAGGATTCTACAACAAGCTAAAGCGCTTTCACGTTAGATGACGTCATGCATTCAAACGACGGTTGGGTTGGATTTTTAAGCAGTGTATTGTGCGGAAACGGAAGCTATGAAGCTGTTGGTGTTTTATATTTCGATAGTTGATACTGTCAGCTACAGATATACAAATTTTCAAATGAATTTGACACCAGGCCGATTTTGGGGTTTCGTGACTCGACGCCTTTAGCATAAGGCTTCCATAATTTTACAGGCAATGGTAACAACTCGTCCATTTCTGTCTTTGTTAAAAAAAAAATGGCAATGGTGATCGATTGATTTCACATGTACATTCTTTGTGAAAAGATATTTGACATATTTTTGCAAGAATGACGTAAAGAACAATAAAATGTTATGATGATATATTATATGATATATGGCTGTTGGTCCTTAAGCTTTTATTTTTACTCAATTCCAAAATTTATCGGAATTTAGCAAAAAAAGATGAACACGACTAGTCAATTTCTGCTGCTTTTGACAGCTTTAAATCAAATTTAACTCGACGCCTTTGTGGCTCTTCAAGCCTTTGATTTTGTATTTATGCAACATGCGTAGAGAAAGCATATATTGTCCAACTTTTATCCATTAAATACACTATTATTAGGCCCCTTTTGATGAAACCTGGTTTTGTTTTCCGTCTGTGTGTTCGTCCGTCCATTGATCTGTCACTTTTGTCTTCCGGAATTCATTTTTATGATGCCAATCGAAGAGTAAGGTATATATAACTTTGCTGATGTCGATCGGTAGGTCCGTATCCTGAACAGTTTCCTGTAATTATCTCCGCAACTGGTGAAATTTGGCATGCAGATACATCACGAGAATATTTCAGTCAAGTACTAATTTTGTTACCATTGAAGGTAAGGAAAGATATGGTCATGAACAGTTTCCCTGTACGATATCACGAAATATTTAGAGGGAACAAATCTTATATGCTTCATAAACCGAGTTGCAAACTTGGCTCCTTTAGATTTGATTTGAGGTAGGCGGGTGGGCGGGCATCCGTCAAGAATTTAAGTCCAATATGTTAATTGCTATTGCAATGAAACTTCATACACTTACTTACCATAATTGGAAGATGTGCCCTTTGGTTTCTGGGGTCAAAGGTCAAGGCCATAGGAGTGGGGTACCAAGAATTGGTTTCCAGACCATAAGTCCAATATGTTTCGTGATATTTCAGTGAAACTTCATACACTTGCTCACCATTATTGGAAGATGTGCCGTATTGTTTCTGGGGTCCAAAGGTCAAGGTCATAGGAGTAGAGTATCAAAATTGGTTTCCGGACCATAAATCCAATACCTTTAGTGTTATTGCAATGCCTGTGCATACTCACCATGATTGGAAGATGTTTCGTATTGTTTCTGGGATTAAAAGGTCAAAGACTAAGGTCATAGGAGTGGGGTATCAAAACTTGGTTTCCGTACCATAAGTCCAATACGTTTAGTGCTGTTGCAATGAAACTTCACACATTTACTCATTACGAGTGGAATATGTGCCCTATTGTTTCTAAGTTTTGCTGCTCGGCACATAGCATCTGTGATGCAAATCTCTTGTTGTATTTTACCTTGTGATGAACTGCTGTCATACCGTCTAGTTCACTACTGTATAGACAACAAAAAAGTAAAATTCATTCCTTGTATTTACACTTTTCTTAATTTATTCCATCATGCGGTCATGTTTTCATTTTTAACTCTACATTTCGACTTCATATTTTCTCGATGCAGAACATTTTTCTTAATTCGACAAGAGGTATATCTAGATTTTTGATAGTAAAACAGCATTAATCGGTGAATTGATTTTAGACAGTTTCATTAGCAGTAATTTAGTCGGAGTTTACATTCGTTGTTGGCCATGTTTGTCATCAAGCATGAGTTTTTGTCTCATATTCATACTAAGTTTAATTCTTTTTGAAAGTTGTTAACATTCACACTTATTTAGAAACTTTATTGCATTGTCTAATACCTCAAAATTTGCATAAGCATTACAAAATCACAGGAATTATCCTTAATTTGGAGAAATTACCTACATAATTTGGTTGATTTATGAACAAATATTTAGTTCTATACCTCAAAGATAGCGGACAATTTATGACAAGGGAAGTACCGGCAAGTCTGATGAAATTCTGTGCTAATGAAAACCATCTATTTAAAGAAAGAGTGCAATTTCTTCTTGTGATGCTTTTTTCATCTACCTAATCAAGATAGAATCGCGACTTCATTTTATCGAGGCTAATGACGCAATGCACCGATCTACTTTTCAGCATAAAAAGTTATGTTTAGCGAACTTGATTGTTATGACTATTGAGTCTTATCGTTATAGAGAGTTATTTCCCATATGAGCAGGTATCTGAAGTCAAAACATTGAGACGTCAACCAGTTCTATGGCAACTGGTGCAAAATTACGGGAAGTGATATAGAAATTATATGACGTCGTCCCAAGAGTTTAACGTCAGATACCTGCTCAAATGGGAAATAACTCTGCATAACAAAAAGATCCAATAATCAAATGTCCGACATGTCCAACCTTGCGTGACGTCGTCATAGTCCTATTTTGAACGAAAGTTCTTGATATTTGACGAAAGTGGATCGGTGTATTCTGTGGATAACGTGAGAGCAATCTTAATACTATGACTACTCTCTACGTAAGACGTCATGTCGACGTCACCAACTGTAGATGTAGTCGTGACGTGCTTTTGGCACTGTAAAGGTTAAGCGATCTCTTATAACTCTCTTACGTGGCTTTTTGTCTATCTCTCGAGCATTTTTAACATTCTATATCATCAGCAATGCCTCTCTGTCATGTTTTCACTTGAGGAAATACTTTAAAGGTACATATGAAGCTTTACTTAAGTATTTGAGTATTTACTCAAATTTCCGTTTTCAGGAAGACTCAGATTTGGTTGCGACATGACTTTTGGTTGCGACATGACTTGAGGTTGAAGAGAGAAAATCGAGAAAAATACACCTACTTGAAGCCGAGTATCGAGTTGAGGAAGGTTGGCGACGGCGGGGCCTGGTTCGACAATGGTTTCCCTTTGTATAACTCTAATATATAGAACACAGGAGATTTTAAACACGTGCAACTTTTAATAACTTCAGTACTTCTTTAGTACATATTTAATACATACGTACAAAATGATTTGTACCAAATCTAGTTGGTACACACACACTGCAGTAAGAGCGTTAAACAAATTTGACATTTTTTTCAACAGATTTCGGTCATGCAATGATATTTTTCTCCCTGCAATAAAAGTGACCATTGAAATATTAATTTTATCGTTTATTTTAAGGGAATTTCATAAATATTTAATTTCTTTACCTTGACCATGGAGACATGACTTGGGTAAGTTTGAAATGCAGCCACAACAGTTGCACTAAGCTTGATCTACAACCAAGTTATCAAGAATATAAATTATAATATAGTATATAAGATGTGCTAGTGAAACGAATGCCCATGGTCAGCAACAACGTCAAATAATGACTACCAATTCTAGACTTTCGACCCCTACCCCATCCATCTCTTGGATATTAACTGAAAGCGTGTTATTGGTGAAGTAAACGTGCAAAGTTTTGTCTATATATCGTGTCGTTCAAATCATTAGGCATATTTTTGTCAAAGATATTGAAAAGGTGGATAGATTGCGTGCCTATTTGGCAGAAGAGCTTGTCAACTGGTTTCAGCCTCACTGTATTCTGTTCTCCCAAGTGAACAGGTCGTCTGCCTCAACCTCGACATTCTCCATAATTCCAGTCGTCTGTTGCACATCACAATAATCCGCCCCTTCCCTCATCAACAAACGGTTGTCATGTTATCACTTTTGATCAGAAAAATAAAAAAAATCAACAAATGACAGTTCTATCCTCTCGCTTTTCTTGACTTCTAGATTTATCTTATTGTAATACATACTGTCATTTGGTCTTTGTGATGATACATTGTGTGCCAACTTCTCATTTACTTTCAGTCTTCTGCGATTCGGTTTTCTCACATCCGTCATAACAACATTCCGGACATGCTTGAAGACGAACTAATCGGTTTTAGATAGCGCATGATTTGATTACTTGACGGCTTGTAGTCGCTTCCTTAGACCTTGTGCCAAGTTATTAAAGAGAAGTTATAGCAAGTTCATTGCTACACCTCGCCGTACTCCTCCAGCAAAACCATCTGTTTAAAAAGGAAACGTTTGACCTTGTAACGTATCATGGTTTTATCGTTTGGGTTTCGAAAATCAATGCCTTCTGTTTGAATCTTGATGACATAAACTCCTCGTTTGTTTTAGTCTCGGCTGTTGTAAGACTTTTTACTGAGTTTAATTAGTACGAGATAAAAACAGAACACAATGACAAAGTCTATCACAATGACGTATAAAAGTAGTAACATCGGATCGGAAAATGTATCGTGCGATGGTAGATGATTGTTTGATATATCCCATAAAATTCCTTTAATATGACTCTCTGTGCATAACACCATAATAACATGAAACATTTGGTGACTATTGCCCACGACGTCAAACTTCCCGGGACAAAGCCTTTCAGGAACGCGAGAACAGAAAAAGAATCCGGTTAAATGGAAATAAAAAATTTGTTTTGCATGAAACCAGTGTCCATCTGTCCATACCTCGTGTGTAAGACGGTAAAAGACGGGTATGTTGGATAAGTAGTACAACATTCCTATAGAGGTCACCATGAGTACTGTCCGAATTCGAGAATGAGGTTCTGTGAAAACAGCCTTGGATAGTCCTCCGCTAATACTTACTAATACGGCAAGCAATGCGCAGATTGGTATCGCAAACCGATATAAAGCGGTTTGTTGTATCACCTCAGACGCAGAGTAATTGTAGTGGTTTACAGCTGTGCCGTACCCATACAGCCCAACCGCCGAAATATCAGCTATAAAGAAAACGCAATTCACGGTTACTGATTTATGTGAAAATAAATGAGCAATACTGCTAGCAAAAAACATGATCATCATGGTAACAAGAGAGGTGTACAAAGGAATTATCCGATCGTCTGCAAGCCCTTTGTCCAGGATAACATGCCAGAAAAATGCCAAAACTAAAAGGAATCCGATCACGTGACTCCACACGTTCAAGAATTCGTAATTTTTCTTAAAAAAGAATATTCCTTTGACGTAATATGACCATGGCTGGTGAATCTTTCTGTAACCGGATATGATGTAAGGCGTACGAAGATGACGTGGCATGTCCCAAGTGGTTATGCATATAGCACTGTCCTCTGTATCGCTGTCATCGACATCGTGATGTAAGGTTTTAATTTCGTTGTTATTTGTTCTCATAGTGATACTTCGTTGGTATCAATTCCAATTTCCGCTATATACCAAAGTAACTTCTTTTGGTTGGTGCAACGTCATCTAAGAAAAAATAAGTAGATTTAGAATAAACACTTATGGTAAAGAAACTTTCACATGTAAAGGATACTTCTCTAATAAGGCCAGCTCTAAAACGTATGCTCATAACGTCTGCGCAACGTCACTCTTAATCCACTGTGAGTTCGATCTGACACAATTCGAATTTGTTTGTTTCCTAAAACATATTTTTGTATAGTAATGACGTCATCTTTGATAAGAAAAACCACTGTATCCGTTTATGACGTCATAAATATTACAATTGAAAACCTTCAATATGCACTATCTTCTCTGAACGATGAAGATTTTTATATCGCGGTGATGAAAGCAACCCAAGTATCATGAAGATAACCAAAATTTATAGCTCAACTACAATAACGTCAACATACGCGCGCACTTTGTACTTGTTATGACGTCATATAATTATGACGTAAGTTGCCCACATAAAAGTGACCACATCGAGAACAATGGATTTGGTAGGTGACTAAATGCAAACTTTGACGGATTTTAGTAGATGCGATACTCTGTATTGAACAGCTAATTAAATGGTTAAGTGGGTGTAGATTAGAATATAAATTGCCATTTTCATAAAGCGAGAGGTATTGTGTTCGAGTCACACCGAGGGCTCGTCAGTATTTTATAGTGTTTTATAATAAGACAGTTATGAGTTAAAACTAAGACCCGTGTGTGTTACATAAAAGATTCCTTTGCTGTGCATAAGTTATTTTCTTCCGAAGTGTTGTACTTTTCTTCTCTTTTCCATTTCAAATCACTAAGACATCGGGCAAAAGCCAACGGAAGACTCCGGGCACCTTTAGCATCGGAAGGACGTCGTTAATTTTCAAGATCTATTTTACGAGACCATGACTGTACTACTACCATCCGACAACCGGAAGACAAACCATTGGCCATCGCACGGATCTCAGTCGAGCGGATTGGTTTAGGCAGGCGATTTGACATCAGACAGGAGTCGCAGTGGCTCCGACACGGCAATATAAAGCGATATGACTGTACACGTCTCGCTTGTTCTAAATTTTCAACAGCAGGACTGTTCTCGTTAACTGTCAGCTTTTCTTAAGTTAACATGCACTGATACTAATAGAATATGAAATTCATGAATTCATAACAGCAACAAAGCTTTCTTAACATAAGTTTAACATAAGTTTCATGGGCTATAACTCCTATGGATGTTAACAGTTGTGACCTTACCTTTTGACATATTGACCCTCAAATCAATAGGCATCCTTCCTTTT